>VMBQ01000844.1:112137-142444 GCA_007657795.1 Dreissena rostriformis | reverse complement strand
GGGACATAATTCTTACAAAATGCTTGTTACAGTTGTCTGCTCTTGTTTATAGATTGGGGTCATATTGGTAAAGAAGTATGAAAAATATGAAAGCAATATGTCAAGGGACATAGAAAATAGGTGAGGTGGTACGCAAACTTTAACATAGATTTATCAATAATATGCATATTCTAAGTGGAAAAAGGGCCATAATTCTTGAAAAATGCTTGTTACAGTTGTCTGCTCTTGTTTAAAGATTGGGGTCATAGTGGTAAAGAAGTATGTAAAATATAAAAGCAATATGTCAAGGGACATAGTAAATATTTGAGGTGGTACGCAAACTTTAACATTCCAAAGCTCACGCTCACACCGACGCCGGGGTGAGTAGGATAGCTCCACTATATATATTTCAAATATAATAGTCGAGCTAAAAATAAAAAAACTTCAATCACATCCACAAGATATAAGCAGAGAGTGAAAAAGGCAATTGTCTATGATCTTATCCATTGAATCTACATGTATTACATTTGTTCTACATGTAAAAACAAAACATTGAGCATTAGGTACTAATTATTTATGAAAACCTAAAATGAATGTTGCCAATGTTCATGCGATATGTGAAACCTATGTATTTATTTGCTGTGTTATATATTAAATGAGATTTTGTGAATAAAAATCAGTAATAAGTCTTAAATACAGGTAAAACTACATGTACATGTGTATGTGTTGTTAAAGCAAAAACAGCAAAGCATTGAATAAAATCAACCTTGTTGTTTTAGTAGCACTAATCCAGCCACTGCAAAAACAAACACAAACTAATTAGTTCACACTGTACTGTTAAAACTGTGCTTCTTGTAACAATTTATTCAATTAAAACCACAAACAAAACAAGAGGAAACAAGTACAGTCAGCCCTTGTAATAAAAACATTCATTACAATCCAATATGCATCTCTTACCACAAATTGTTATTGGGGACAGAAATATATTATTAACGGAATAATCATTATAATAGCATATTAGGTGTTCAACTAGAATGCTCAATTAGGCAAGAACTTACTGTTACCAGCAGCAGGTCTCGTGAGTTTAACAAGTTCTAATGGCTCAGTGTACATTCAACTGTACATTTTAAAATACTAAACACAATTTTATTTTATTTTTATTTATAAAGGAATGCATATTTCATAAGAACATATGCTCTGACCAAGTTTTATGGAGATTTTAGATTTGTTTAAGTGTTAACAGGGTTTCACTGTAGCCATATAAGGAAAACTGCTCCTCCTCCTTGGTGTTTTTTTTTTTTTTTTTTTTTTTTTTTTTTTTAAACAGACCAGAACATTTTTTGTACTGAGATATGACAAGAATAAATGTTCTTTTTGTAAAGTTTAATCCCTCTAGCAGCAATATTTTTGAGATACGCGACACCACAAATTAATTTTTTTTTCTTTTTTTTGGCCAAAAAGGGCCAGAACTCATGTTGTTTAAAAAAATCCAAACCAATGGTGGAACAGATGGACATGGGAAAATCTAAATGTACCACTCTGAAAGCAGGAACATAAAAAGAGATGTAACAAGATGTATCTCTGCGGCATTTGCATGAACATTATTTTAACATCTGAATGGGTACCGATGTCTATCAGTTTTAGCCCATTAAAAATTACCAAAGAATACCCAATCATCATGAATTGCTGACCAAGGTGTGGACCAACAGAAAAGTGTTAATTCATAGGTCATATTATTATAGATGGAACAGATTGAGTCATTATAACGAGGGCTGACTGTATAACAAGGATTAATTGCTCAACATAAGTGTTTTAATACGTCTGTTGCCATGTGTCTGTCTTTTATCTAATTAAAAACAAGAAGAATATCTTTTATAAATAATAATAAAACTAAAGCATTTTATGAAAACTAGACATAGAAAGCTAACATTTAAGTTCACACATAAACAAAACATCTCAATTGTTTATAAATAATACTAATATGACCCAGCATTAATTGGGCATTTTACAGAACCGTTTTATTCACACTCAACAAGTTTCTTACCAGCAGATTTCTTGGACAAAGTGTTGACCCCACTGTTAATGTTCATGAGCCACTTCTTGGACTGAGCAAAGTCTGCACTGGTGATGGTCATCTGGTTGACACTAGAGTAGTCCTCTACTGGCTCAGGCTCATCTGAACATAGATAATAACATTGATGTTTTTTTTCGCCATTCACAGCAGTATTTCAGTAATATTATGATGACCAGTTAACACACTCAGTTTTCATAGGCAAGTCTAACTGATCTGAGCAGTTTGCCTGAACTAAGTGCACATACTAATGCCTGAAACTCGAGAACTGCTCTACTTTAATCAGAACTAGGGGAAAGAGTGGCTGAAGCAATAATGCCACTTTACCAATCTCCGAAAAGATATGTGGTCTGACTGGGTTATAACTTACAAACTTACAATTGACATTCAAGTACTCTACCAACTGAACGATCTAGGTCCATTCTCCCAAATATTTGTTGATGTATATTATGTTAACAACACAGACCAAGAAAGACAGTGCATATTCATAACAAAATATGAAACAGACAGGAAAGTCACTGTATGGATTTACATAATTAACTGTACCTTAACGAAGTAAAAAGGGAGCAAACAAATGATTAAAATTATCTCTTGACCAACATGCAAATGCTGCTATTTCCTTCAAGAAACCATTTTTCATACTTACTGGCAGTCGGGAAGATGTTCACATTGAGATATTTCTTGTCGCTATGAACCAGGTTCCAGAACTGGACAAGGGTTCGTACATCTTCTTTCAGTTCCAAGCCTCGTTGGGTGGGGACTATCACAGGGCCTCTAGAAATACAGATATACCACACTAACATTTACATTATATAAGAGCTGGTAATGTTGTTTTTTCCCGAAATGTGCATTAACTCCCAAACTCATAGTGGACTCTAACTTCCCCAAAACTCACCAGCCATTACACTATGCAGCAAAAAAAGCTTCTTTCAAGTAATGGACAAAAGCTCACCTGTATATTTTTAGCCTCATACAAAAACTTGTGTGAGGAATATTTCGCAAAAGTACCGAGAACATGTGAGTGGAAATTAGTTTTTGAAGAGAAAAGTGTCTAAAACTCACGCATAGAAGTCGAGGGCCGTGTTATAAACCCGTTCTCTAAGCACGCCTTTGCAGGTGTTGTTGGGTAGTGTGTCACCCTGTAGCAGGGACATGCCCATCGAAAGCAATCTGGAGCAACAAGCAGTGACAATAATAAAAGTACTTTATTGTTATGCAAAACCAACACAATCAAACAAATTTATTGAAGATAAATAACATAAAATATGAATAAAGAAACTATTTTTATTTTACAGACGAAAAAAAAAAGACATCATATCTATAAGAAACACGTACCAATATTTAAAAAAATGAATTAACAAAACAATTCACAGTGTTGTCATGGAAATGGTGTGATATCTGTGATAAGAGATCATGAGTTTGTGCACAAAATGAAACTCAAATTGTCTCAATGAGTTTCACATTTGCAACACAATCCAGCCAAAAAATTGTGGTGGGAAATCCCAGCTGTATGCAACTGTCATATCTGCTGTGCCAGATCAGCCTAAGCAGTCACTCTGAACATGAACATCCAGGAATTCAACAGTGGATTAATGGTTCGCAGAGACATCATTACAACAGAAACTACCATAAAACAGGAAGTGTTGTCATAAATCTGAAGATACTCCCCTGATGCATTTTACTAAATTTAGACCTAATTCAACTTCACTTTCCCCATGACCCTTCTTGTTTAAACTTCAACTTCCTGCTACCTGAGACGTGGCCCCAGTGCCGCAGGGTGTCTGGAGATGTGGGAGGGGTTGCGGCCCACGGTGAGCATCAGGGACTTGTTGATGAGCGTCACATAGATGTTCACCTGGTTAATGCTGCTGTACTTGGCAATCTCAAGCCTCTCTTGCAGGAACTACATTAGCAGGTGTCAGTGAGATACACAAGTATCTGCTTAACATTACTCAATCAATTCAAGTAGTATTTTGCTTACAATTATCAGGCATATATTGTGTTGTTCTTATTTTATAATTTCAAGTCTTGTCCAAACGATCCCTAATACATCCAGTCTGCTTTGTCAACTACGTTTAAGGGCAAAGAACTTGGTGAAAAGAAAATCGTCTTAATTAAAGTTTTTAAATTGTTTGAAAAGTAACAGCCTGACCAAAAGAGTGACACCAATATACCCCCTGACTTCGTGGATATAATACATTTAAAGCACTTAAGAATTCTGGAGAATGCACAATTATTTCAATATTGAGTATAATGTACATACAAGCATAAAAACCATGACCGTTTAAAATATACATAATAAAATTATCTTTATTTTGTGATTTTTTTAAGGAAGGTCAACAGGTCATCATGATCCAATATTAAGGTCATTTTGATATACACATACCTTTACCCAGATGCTGTGAGGGGCCACAAAAGGGGCATCAGGGCTCAGAACCTGTCCCTCTGTTTTTGCCAGAGGGTCAGGACGGGGTGGGTCCTCTCTGAATATGCCAAGTCGCATGTCTATCGTCAACTGCCACGCAGCTGCCATCTCACACAGAAACTGGCTCAGACAAATACAAACACACCATGCTTAAACAACAAAGGACTCGTAAAATAAACAAATAATACATTTAAATAATACATTTAAACAAGGAACATATTTATCAAAACTTAACATAAGCTTTGAAAGAATTTTTCACTATTGCCTTAAGTTTTTATAATGGTCATGGACAGTCGATTAAGATCATGTTACATAATTTACTGTGCTCAAACTCATTTACATATCACAGACATTTGAAAGGACGAGTGGTAACAATTGAGCCTTGCTCTGTGAAAAGGGGGTTTAATGCATGTGCGTAAAGTGTCGTCCCAGATTAGCCTGTGCAGTCTGCACAGGCTAATCAGGGACAACACTTTCCGCTTGTATGATGTTTTTCGTTTAAAGTTAGAATGTTATTGACGAAAAGCCAGTAAAGCTGGAAAGTGTCGTCCCTGATTAGCCTGTGCAAACTGCGCAGGCTAATCTGGGACAACACTTTACGCACATGCATTAAACCCCCTTTTCACAGAGCGAGCATCAATTGTATTGTACCTCAGTACTCCACTGTGGTCGGGCAGCCAGCAGCCATTCCCAGCATGCCACAGCAGCCTTCATGGTCATCTCTGTGAAATGTTTCACGGGTGTCCAGCACAGGGCATGCAGCAGAACCCTGTTCAGTCCTGACATGTGATAGATATAATGTCAGGTGTGAAATGATCTTATTTAAGGTACTGCATGTTAATTAAGAGAATTAAGAATTGAGAGCTTACAAAGCTGTCTAATTTTTCAATGAATTTCTTACTCGTTTTCATACAAAAATGAATTTGAACAGTTGATCAGACCATGCAATGGATAAAATTGCATTCAACCCATTAATTAACCTATGAAATAAAATAAACAGGTACACACAAAACCAGCAAAAAGCCATGAAAGTAAGTGCTGACCCTATACCTAACTAAAACTGGTCCCTTTTTTAACTAGGACTGAGGCGGTCAATGAAAATAACTGAAAGATTCATGGACAGCCAATTACCTTAAGAAAGGAACAACCATTTTGCACCAGTGAAGAGAACCATTTTCGATGTGTTTGGCCCTTTAAAAAGGGATCTATTACACAAAGAAGGTGCTCTTATATGGTGTTATCTAGTGAATATCCAAGAAATGAGTAATCTCTGCATAAAATATTTCCAACACTAGCCACACATTTATTGCATTATTTGCTCTTAATATATAGTTCACACTTTCAATCAGCAATATATAAACTCATCATTAATCCATCATTGACTGCAAGATATGTTTCGTATTGACTGCTCTTTGTTTATTACGGATTAACAAGGTGGAGACTTTCATATCACAACACATACAGTCTTGTTAATCATGACTAACTATACTTCTTCCAAATTTAAAAATAAATAGCATAACATAACAAGGGCTGTTTGTAAAACATGCATGCCCCCATATGGGCTGTCAGTTGTAGTGGCAGCCATTGTGTGAATACGTTTTTTGTCACTGTGAACTTGACCTTTGACCTAGTGACTTGAAAATCAATAGTGGTCATCTGCCAGTCATGATCAATGTACCTATGAAGTTTCATGATCATAGGCCTAAGTATTCTTGAGTTATCATCAGGAAACCATTTATCAGTTTTGAGTCACTTTGACCATAATCTTTGACCTAGTGACCTGAAAATCAATCAGGGGTCATCTGCCAGTCATTATCAATGTACCTATGAAGTTTCATGGTCCTAGGCGTAGGCATTCTTGAGTTATCATCCTGAAACCATTTTACTGTTTCGAGTAACTGTGACCTTGACCTTTGACCTAGTGACCTGAAAATCAATAGGGGTCATCTACCAGTCATGATCAATGTTCCTATGAAGTTTCATGATTCTAGGTGTAAGCATTGTTGAGTTATTATCTGGAAACCATTTTACTGTTTCGAGTCACTGTGACCTTGACCTTTGACTTAGTGATCTGAAAATCAATAGGGATCATCTGCCAGTCATGATCAATGAACCTATGAAGTTTCATGATCCTAGGCGTAAGCATTCTTGAGTTATCATCCGGAAATCATTTTACTGTTTTGCTGTTTTGAGTCACTGTGACCTTGACCTTTGACCTCGTGACCTGAGAATCAATAGGGGTCATCTGCCAGTAATGATTAATGTACCTATGAAGTTTCATGATTCTAAACGTAAGCTTTCTTGAGTTATCATTCGGAAACCATTTTACTGTGTCAAGTCACCGTGACCTTGACCTTTGACCTGAAAATCAATAGGGGTCATCTGCGAGTCATGATCAATGTACCAATGAAGTTTCATGATCCTAGGCGTAAGCGTTCTTGAGTTATCATCCGGAAACCATTTTACTATTTCTAGTCACTTTGACCTTGACCTTTGACCTAGTGACCTCAAAATCAATAGGGGTCATCTGCCAGTCATGATCAATGTACCTATGAAGTTTCATGATCCTAGGCCTAAGCGTTCTTGAGTTATCATCCAGAAACCATCCGGTCAACGGACGCACGGACGGACCGACCGACCTACCGACATGTGCAAAACAATATACCCCCTCTTCTTCGAAGGGAGGCATAAAAAAGAAAATGTATTTGTTAATATGACCACCTGATAATGTTAAATATAAATCAAAATAAAGGGATATAACTTATATCCATGTGAGAGAACATGATCATTTTGAATGCCTTCCTATGTTTTCTCCCTTTTGGGTGATAATATTGAGTGTTATCACAGAGAAAATAAACAAATGAGTCTGGCTCTGGGAAATGGGGTTAAATGCATGTGCATAAAGTGTTGTTCAAGATTAGCCTGTGCAGTTCGCACAGGCTAATTAGGGATGACTTTTCCGCCTCGACTAGATTTTCATTTGGAAGAAACTTCCTTGAAACAAACAAATTCCATAAAAGCGGAAAGTGCACAGGCTTATCTGGCATGACACTTTATGCACATGCCTTTAACCCCTTTTTCTCAGAGCACGATACATGTATCCTGTATGCGTTACCGTTCATGCTGACAAGAAGGGAGGTGACTCTGAACATGGCCTGCTTGCATTCCTCCACATCTATAAATAGAACGTACATCCATCTGTCACAGCCCTCAGTGAGGTTGGAGAAACATGAACAGTCCAAATGAGTATGAAAATGAGTCATGTATCTGGCGACTGGCACATCAAAAGAAGATTTTTTTATTCTCACACATGGCAAATTAAACCAGTTCAAACCAGAATTTTACTGTTCGAGGACCAATAGCTGAAGTTAAATACCACATACATCAATCTCTTGTTGTCAATACGCATTTTAATAAAATGCAACTACAACGGAATCTTGGTTAGTGTTTCTTCTTTAGATTTCATTACCTTTCCAGATGTTGTAAAGTAAATTCGAGATTTTAATGAAGTCCAACATGGAGGAAGTAAATTACTTCATATTTGCTCAATGGTGGACCAATAACCAAAGACGAAATTTTCTTGTGAAATTGCTGAGATAATACATGCATTTATCCTTGCTGAGATAAAACATGCATTTATCCTTGCTGTGATAATACATGCATTTATCCTTGCTGAGATAATACATGCATTTATCCTTGCTGAGATAATACATGCATTAGCCTTGCTGATATAATACATGCATTTATCCTTGCTGAGATAATACATGCATTTTTCCTTGCTGAGATAATACATGCATTTATCCTTGTTGAGATAATACATGCATTTATCCTTGCTGAGATAATACATGCATGTATCATTGCTGAGAAAATACATGCATTTATCCTTGCTGGGATAATACATACGGAATATTACGCTAGTCAATTGTTCCAAGAGTTTGTATAAGTCGAGTGGCTTGTGTGATGACATATCACACGAGAGGCGGAGCCACGAGAAAAGTGCAAGCCACGAGACTGATACAAACACTTGGAACAATTGACTAGCGTAATATTCCTTTTATTGAATACAACAACTAACGAAAACAGTTATGAATTGTATTGTTTTGCTTTAACAAAACTGACAAAAAAACGACTAAAATGTGACGTCATTAAATGTGACGTCATTAAAATGTGACGTCATTAAATGGATTGAAGAAAGTAGTCCAGCTAGTATGGAAATACGGAATCGGAAACAGCGAGTAGCATAATACGGGATTTATTTCAACGATTGATACAACCTGTATTTTGTTAAAAGCATTAAACAGGTATATAATAAATGTATTTATCCTTGCTGAGATAATACATGCATTTATCCTTGCTGGGGTAATACATGCATTTATCTGTGCTGAGATAATACATGCATTTATCCTTGCTGAGATTATACATGCATTTATCCTTGCTGAGATAATACATGCATTTATCCTTCCTGAGATAATACATGCATTTATCCTTGCTGGGATAATACATGCATTTATCCGTGCTGAGATAATACATGCATTTATCCGTGCTGAGATAATACATGCATTTATCCTTGCTGAGATAATACATGCATTTATCCTTGCTGGGATAATACATGCATTTATCCGTGCTGAGATAATACATGCATTTATCCTTGCTGAGATAATACATGCATTTATCCTTGCTGGGATAATACATGCATTTATCCGTGCTGAGATAATACATGCATTTATCCTTGCTGAGATAATACATGCATTTATCCTTTAAAATGCTTCAGAAGCACTTAATGTCATAACTATTTTTTTTATTTTAAATATTAAAAACATCGGATTTTAAAACAATATTTTAGTTTATTGTGATAATTATGTGGAGTTATTATGTTTGAGCTTTTTTTTATTACAAAGAAATGCATAATAGGCAATAAGACATGTTGAATTTGTGCACGTATAAACGCAAATCCGCAGCCAAATATGACAATTACAAATGTAAACAAAAGCTAGGGAATACTGCATTTTAATACTTATTTGAAACAATTGAAAATTAACAGCACTCAAGGAAATGGTTTTCTGCAACAATAAATTGAAAAATTTGACAATATTTTAATAAGTTAAACAGATTCATATATTATTGGTCCTCTTTGGCTATTGGTCCTCAACCAGAATATAATATACAGAAAATTAAGAGATTAAAGAAAGATGATTTGAGAAAATGTGTCTTGATGTATATCAAATCATATATGAATTTGGAATGCAATTAATTAAACATAATGACAGCAATTATACATTATTTTTAATATTCAAGGAAATGTGATGTTAATGTGTGCTATTGTTTCGACAATTCTATTACACAGGGATGCATAATATACATTAATGTACAGACCACCATATAGTGAACAGGATTTGAAGTTTTTAATTTTCATTCTTAATGCAAACACTTGTCAAATACACAGATGCATTAAACAAACATAGGATAAAGCAAGACTGCTATAGCAAAGTATTTCTCTTTACCATTAGTATACATGTACATAAGTGAGTAGGTTATTCTCTAGTAACATTTAAGAAGCAATTAAAAGACATTTAAATGACAAACAGATTCCCACAGTCAAATCATAAACAAATTCAACTGCAAACATCATGCCAGATTAAAAACAAACTTCAAAAGGTTAATTCCCCAGTGCCAAGCGAAGCAGATAAAGGCACAGCAAAAGCGTGATAACAATGCCAGTTACAATAACTGGATGTACGTGTGCACTTGTATATAGCTTACCTCCAATGTTCAGTCTTAAAAACCTCTGTTTCTTAACTGTACAAAAGCAATCGTGGGTACATGAACATAGTGGAAACTAGCGCATTATACACTGTGACAACAGGGTGAGATTACATATAATAGGAGTTATTTGCACACACAAAAATACCCAGAATAAAAACTAGCAATGATTGCTGGTTTAAAATATTTATAATATTATTTTTAATAAAAATCTAATTATTGCAACCATATTACTTAAACACAAGTGTCAGATTCAGGCCACAGATAGACAGATACGTATAAAAGATTGATGTGTTATTTATATTTTGGTACACATTTTTCAGTACAGGTAGATTACGCAAGGTATTACAATTGACTCATAGGGAAAACTGCCCCAACATGTGGCAGTTATGTGTTTTAACACACCACTATCATTTTTAAATCATCACAAATATCATTTGAGGAATTTTCTGATCAAGTTTCATGAAGATTGGGCAACATTGCAGCCTCTAGAGTGTTCACAGGCCTTTTAATTAAATTGACCTAGAGACCTAGTTTTGACCCAACATTATCCAGTTTAAAACACACCAAACATATCATTGGGATAAAAAGTTCAACCCAATTCTGACTCAGAATGGGCAATACATGTGGCCTTCAGGGTGTTCATCAGCACTTTTAGTAATGTGACACAGTTACCTAGTTTTTTTTACCCTACATGAACCTGTTTCGAACTCAGCTGAGATATAATTTGGACAAATGTTAAGCCCAATATTAATGAAGATTGGGCTAAAAATGTGGCCTATAGAGTTTTCACATCTTATTCTTTAATTTTACCATATCACCTTGTTGTTCACCCTATATGACCAAATTTAAAATTAGGCTGGCATAGCATTGGTATAAACGTTCTGACCAAGTTTCTTAAAGATTGGGCAATAAGTGTGACCTCTAGGGTGTTCACAAGATTTTCCTTAAATTTGAATTGAGCCCACATGAGCTAGTTCAGAATTCGACCAAGATATTATTGGGACAAATGTTCTTAGCAAGTTTCATGAACAAGGGGCAATAAATGTCAAAATGTGGCGTCTTCAATGTTCATAAGCTTTTTCTAGGATTTGACCTAGTGTCCCTAGTTTTTGCCTAAACATAATCCACTTTTAAACTTGGCAGAGATTTCATTGGGAAAAATGTTCTGACCAAGTTTCCTGAAGATTGGTCAATACATGTTGCCTCTGGAATGTTCACAAGCTTTTTTTCTTTCATGAAGCTTAGTGACTTTTTTTTACCACAGTGACCCATTTCAAAATATGCAGACATATTTTAGGGACTAATATTCTGACCAATTGTATGCATATTGGGCAATACATGTTTATTATGGAGTGTTCAGATGTTTTTTCCTTTCATTTGACCAAGTGACCTAGTTTTCGACCCCACATGCCCATTTTGAACTTGACAGAGATTTCCAACCTCCGCGCAGAGATTTGACTGGAACCAGCGTAGCTGGATCAAATCCCTGCCATCATACACAACCACGTGATGATAGCTGAGCCACATGATACAATAATTGCGTCTTACAGTACCAACGGCATAGATAGCAATGCATATTCGCCGAAAAAAATGTGCCGGAGATTTGTTTCCTTTGTGGAAACAAAAGTTTTATGTTTAACCGGAAAATAAGACTCATATATATAATGATCTAAAATCCCTGCCGTTATAACCAACTAAGTCATAATAGCCGAGCCACGTGTTACAATAAGGGCGTCTTACACAGTATAAACGGTTATTTTCAAATTTGTAAACAATAATTTGTACTCTTTTTAATTTAAGTAATTTATTTTTGTATTATGAACCTAAACTTATACACTATTTTCAAAATATAAAAGAAAATGATACTCCTTTTCATAATATAATACTTAAACAAAAAAAATAACATCCTACCGAATCTGGTAGGATTTTCTTGTGATGGCAGAGGTTGTATGTGAGGGCATGGAATGACAACTCTGCGTGGAGATTGAGAGATTTCATTGATACAAATGTTCTGACCAAGTTTCAAGAAGAATGGGAAATGTGGCATCTCTAAAGTCCACAAGCTTTTTCTTTAATTTGATCTTGTTACATAGTTTACAACTTCATGTGACCCAGTTTCAAACTCTGCAGTCATTATTGACAAAAATTTAAAACAAGTTTCATGTTAATTGGGCAATAAATGTAGCCTCTATAGAGTGTTACACCACCTGACCCAGTTTTTAACTGGGCTGAGATAAAATTGGGACAAATGATGTAACCATGTATCATAAAGATTGGAAAAAAATTCTTGCCTTTAGAGTGTTAAAAGTTTTGTCTTTAATTTGACCAAGTGACCTTGTGTTTTTTTTACCAGAGGTGATTTTGAATGACCCCAAATGACCAGTTGAAAACTCTGTCAAGATATGATTTGTAGCAATGTTCTGACCATGTTTCACGAATATTTGTTTTTAAATGTATCATCTAGGGTATTACACATTGGGACAACTTTTCTGACCACATGAAAATTGGACAATAAATGTAGCCTCTACTGTGTATAATTTTACTCACTTTTGCATTACTATGCATGTGCTTATTGTTTGTCAATTTTGTATGTTTAAAGATGAACTGGACTTGTTCCATTTATATGAATAAACTTTCTGTTCTGTTCTGTCTGTTTTCTGTTCATAAGCTTTTTCTTTAATTTGACCTTGTCATCTAGTTTTTGACCTTACCGGAACAGGTTTTGAACTGACCCTAGATAACATTGGGCATTGTCAGCGGCTTTGCCCTCCATCTGAGTATCTATTGGACGAGTCTTGACCATTCTTATGTGAATATATACTGGTCTCTTCAAATATTTGTTTCATTCAGGATGATATTTAATCTAAATTAAAAATTTGCTATTTTGTCCATAGATTTCAATAGAATTTTCATGACAGCCAGGTTAAATCTATCATATTATACCTAAAGATGCTTCTAGCATTTCAAGATCCCATAAACCATAAATGCAAAGTTGTTAAGCAAAACGGCAATTCAGGCACCAGGTTAAAAGCATAGCAATAATGTGTTTAAAATTTCTGTAGCTCCAGTGACCCCCTCCCCCTCCCCTGCTATCCCCTATACTACCTGTTTGTTTGCAGGCCAGCTCCAGTCTGTCACAGAGTATCTTCACCAGCTCCTGGTCCCCACAGATGCTTCTCATTCCATTGATCTGATGCAGAAACATAATCTACATGAATGTGAGCATACAATGTAAGCGTTTATTGTACATGATTGCAGTATATATCCATGATATCTAGTAATTAAAAATGGAGAACATGAATATCAGAATGACTATGAAATGTTCAGGTTTATAGTTTATAATAATATAAGAGATATTACACTTGATATCAAAAGAGGGACGTGATTTTCTAAGCAGCAAAAACCCACAATTATTGCTGAACCTGGTGACTTTTGATCACATCAGGCCACATTGCATGCCTATTAGATTGCATAAAACACAAAATATATGAGTCCTTGACGCAATTACTCGATGTTAGCACACCTAAACATTATGATCAACTGTTAACGCCACATGTCCAGTCGGACTGCTGCCTTAAAGTTGCCATTGTTCTAACCAAATTGTTACCTGTCCTAACCATTGATTGTGAATAAAATATAATTCACATTTAAAATCTTAAATAACAGCTATTTCATATTATTTTATTAAGCAAATTACTTCAAAACCAATGCATGACTAAAATGCATTTTACCAAGCATGTAATCTTCTGAATTTAAGTAATGAATGGTAAAATTCAACTTTTTAAAATGATAAGTGTTATGCTTCCAACAATGTTAATCAAAAAGAAAATAGATCAGAAATCTCATAACAGACATGTTACCAACTTTTTAACTTAAGGCATTTATCAAATTCTCCTTTGTTTGATTTAACAATATTTCTAGTAAGAGATACATTCTACTCAGACAAGCCAATTCCTGTCCAATCAGACTGCAGTTACTGCAGAGCAATGTTAGTAAGCCTAATTACCCACCTCTCCCATGAATGCAAGCAATGTTACTCACCTCTCCCATGAATGCAAGCACTGCTACCCACTTCTCCCATGAATGCAAGCACTGCTACCCACCTCTCCCATGAATGCAAGCACTGCTACCCACCTCTCCCATGAATGCAAGCACTGCTACCCACTTCTCCCATGAATGCAAGCCCTGTTACCCACCTCTCCCATGAATGCAAGCCCTGTTCCCCACCTCTCCCATGAATGCAAGCCCTGTTACCCACCTCTCCCATGAATGCAAGCACTGATACCCACTTCTCCCATGAATGCAAGCACTGTTACCCACTTCTACCATGAATGCAAGCACTGCTACCCACTTCTCTCATGAATGCAAGCACTGCTACCCACCTCTCCCATGAATGCAAGCACTGCTACCCAACTCTCACATGAATGGAAGCCCTGTTACCCACCTCTCCCATGAATGCAAGCCCTGCTACCCACTTCTCCCATGAATGCAAGCCCTGTTCCCCACCTCTCCCATGAATGCAAGCCCTGTTACCCACCTCTCCCATGAATCTGCTCCTCAGACTTAGGTTGGCCATGAAGCTAGAGCTGTCAGATGTCACACATTTGGGCCTTCTCTCCAGGGTCGAGCTCTAAAAACACACACCCTTTAATCAACAAAATGTGGCTTGTTTTGGGGAAACTGGACTAAATGCGTGTGTGCGTAAAGGGTTGTCCCAGACTAGCCTGTGCAGTCTGCACAGGCTAATCTGGAACAACACTTTCTGCTTTTATAGTATTTTTTGTTCAAAGGAAGTCTTTTCGTAGCAAAAATCCAGGTTGAGCGGAAAGTGTTGTAGCTGATTAGCATGTGTGGACTGCACAGGCTAATCTGGGACAACACTTTACGCACATGCATTAAGTCCAATTTTCCAAGAGCAAGGCTCATATCGCAGTAAATAGTTCTCTTAGTACATAACATCAGGGTCAATATCTCATTTTCTCAGTAAAGAACATCAGTTTCTGCATCTCATAATTTCAGTACAAAACACACAACAATATTGCCTAGTCGAAGGCACAATTTCAAACTAATAAAATATATCAGTAAATGTTAAGTGGAAGATAAACAAATACAAAAATTATAATTGTTAAAGCATTATCCATTTGTGTGTAACATTATAAATAATTCAATAATATGTACTCTTATATGACGCATTGTGAGATTGTTATTTTAAAATGTGTTAAAAAACAATGATGTTTAAATGTAATAGCAGAAATCAGTTCAACATATGGTATGGATGCTGCATTGTTACTGCCATTATACCATATGACATTCTAACAACTTAAAATTTCAAATAAAAACATAAACCATCTTCTTTTACTAAAAATAAGGACTATAAAACATTGAACACAAAGAAACAAAACGGTAATATGTTGTGTTCTGAGAAAACTGGGCATAATGCTTGTGCGTTAATTGTCATCCCAGATTAGCCTGTGCAGTCCGCACAGGCTAATCAGGGACAACAATTTCCGCTTTTATGGAATTTTTTGTTTAAATGATGTCTCTTCTTAGCGAAAATCCAGTTTAGGCGGAAAGTGTCGTCCCGGATTAGCCTGTGCGGACTGCACAGGCTAATCTGGGACAACACTTTACGCACATGCATTATACCCAGTTTTCTCAGAACACGACACTAATGATGGCCTCAAAGACTGACCTGTGTACTTGAAAGACCTTACTGCAGTATAAATAGGTTTTGAAAAGGTGAATTGGTCTGAACAATTTGCCTGACCTCTTAACTGAAAAGTTTTGATGTTAAGTTCCTTATTTTAGCTTGGTTTACAGTGGAAATTATATTTACTTTTATTTGCAGTTTGGAAACATGGTTCACAGCAACTTCAATATATCGCAGTTCGATATATCGTGATGTCCAATATATTGCGAGTCAGCCATAGACCCCATTTTTTTTAACCCACTTTAATTTTCTGTGTAATCCGACATTCATAAATCCAGTTTGGTCCAGATTGTTTGCCTTTATTGTGCATCACATTCACACTTGTGTACTGCGACAAACAATAACCCCACTTGCCCACATCAAAGGTCATTTCCCGTGTCACCTTTGACAAAATTCTCTATTAAATTTGCTTTGAAAAGACATTATGCCAGCTGTCAATCAATTTGGTAATTGTAACAGCAATCAGCGCTCAGGCAGCTGAATTCACACAGTCCCCCCCACATGAAGGCGTATACAATAACTGTTAATGTCACAGATCAATACTAACCTATTTCAACAATTTTTTCATGTTAGATACAGCATTAATGATTTGTTTTTAATGTAGAGGAAAGGTTTCCACAGTTCTTTTCACTAATTTTTTTAAACAAAAGTAAAGTAAAAAGTGAGTCGTCTCCAATTTTTTAATGAAAATGCACTACAATTTTTTTAACCAAAAATAAAGAGAGTTGTCTCCAATGCGCTTAAGAAATTTATTCAGCATTTAAATTTAATGCCCATGCTTTCCATGAAGAAGAATGATGTGATATTGTACATGAGTTCTAATTTTTCCATGTTTTTAATCAGTAGAAAGGATTTACGCAGGACTTTTTATTTGTGGCAAGATTTTGTCATCTTTCATGAACAACAGAACTTGGCAATGATTATCGGATTACAAATTTAATTATATTTGAAAATATGTACATGGAATAATGTTTTATGTTATACCAATGTATAAAATATGGATATAACACATAGTGCAATAAGGTAGGTAAATAACTATGCTGATCCATAACATACCAGCATGAATGACCTGACAAGTTATATCGCGATTCAGATATATCGCGATTCGCGGATCCCATGAATTGCAATATATTGGAGTTACAGTATACCCTTGTAGAAAATAATAAATTTCCCCAATGCTAAGAGAATTATGTGTCACTAATTCAACTTGTATGAGTTCTCATGCTTGTAGAAATATATTTTTTCTAACACATTTTGTATTACTGGAAGTGCATGTCAAGTACATTTGTACGTATGAATGACGCAGGAGAAGACCAATATACAAATAGTTTACCAAGCAATTAATGCTCAGTGAGCTGAATAAAGTTCTTATTTCCATTCCATGCATTGAAGCTAGGCTATCGTTAATTAATTGTCATACATGCGGAGTGAATAGGGAAAGGGAGCATTTTAAAAACAATTGAAAAGGGAAAGGTGTTATCATGGCAACAAAACAATGCTTCAGAACAAGAACTAAAGTGTTTTGATTAGAAATGCATATTACAAACACAAATTGGGAAACGCTAAATATTTTGCAGAAACATGTGCATAATGATAAAAACCAAAGATACATACTCCAAGCATAGTGTCATCATTCTCCTGTGAGGATACAACACACACGTTACTTACTACACTCAACATGCAGTACTCTATTGAGGTTTAAATTGGTAACTGTTTCAAAGGACTGGTTAACAGATTTTTAAGTTTTTTTTTCAAAGTAGCTGTCATATTTATTTATATGCATATGATCAATAAAACTCTTCTTTGCATTAAAGATATATTTGCGAAATGTATAGTATGGCCAATCACCATTTGCAATAAATTATAAGGTGTTGGCAATTATGAATACTTTTCCTAAGAAGACCAGTGTTTTACCAACAAAGCATACAAGAATCACTTCAATATTTGAGTCGGGATGGGTAAGTGCTAAAGGCACCGGTCTGTCCAATTCTCTTCTGGTTAGCATGCTTAAATGTGACGCGTTCTGAGAAAACTGGGCATAATGCATGTGCGTAAAATGTCGTCCCAGATTAGCCTGTGCAGTCAGCACAGGCTAATCAGGGAAGACACTTTCCGCAAAAATTGGATTTTTGCTAAGAAGAGACTTCATTTAAACAAAAAATTCCATAACAGCGGAAATTGCGGTCCCTGATTAGCCTGTGCGAACTGCCCAGGCTAATCTCGGATGACAATTTGCGCACAAGCATTATGCCCAGTTTTTCTCAGAGCACGACACAATTTTTTTGCAGAACTAAGGAGAAGCTTATTATGAAACTTTATAAACAAGTCCCTCAAACATTGGTGCCCTATCATATGGTGAATCAGATATTAGTTAAAACTGGATATTTTGTCTCATCATCAAATCAAACTGACTAGGTGGTCCAGCTATACAATGACAATGGCTGAATTAGGCCTATTAAGCATTCCATTTTAACAATATTGAAACATAAAAATACAACATCAATAACAAGAAAGAGTAAACAAGAGGGCAAACGGCCGTAGGTGGTTCACCTGAAACCCAAAGGAACTGAACTGTTCAGAGCAGCTTTTGTGTTTTTGTGTAATAAATAAGGCTACTGAACTTGCTTTTTACAGAGACCTATTTTTTTAACTTGGCTTAGATGTCATTAGGGCAATAACTGATGAACAAGTTTCCTGATGATATGCAAAAAGTATGACTTTTTGAGTCTTGACAAGGTTGCACTTAAGTCATAATTACAAAGAAAACTGCCCCCACCCTTTGGCTGACATGTTTTTCAACAGACCAGAACCCTTTAATCAATCAACCAAGATTCCATAAGAACAAAGAACAATTCAGGTTTTGCGCAAGTATCATGAAGATTGGACAATACATGTGACTTCTAGAGTGTTCATAGGTTTCACTACAGCCATATAAGGGAAACTGCTTGACCCCCTGGCAGCCACGTTTTGTCAACAAACAAGAACCATTTTCCAACTAAGCTGAGGAAATAAGGTTTCACAACAGCCGTGTTAGGGAAACTGCCCAGCCAACAGACTAGAACCATTAACAAACTCAGCTGAAACATCATAGGAATTATTGTTCTGAAAAAAATTGTTAAAGATTGGACACCAAATATGATTTATAATGTGGTACCATCATGTCACTATAGTCATGTAAGGAAAGCTGCCCTGCATGCTAGTTATGTTGTTCAAGGGACCAGAACCATTTGTGGCGTGTTCTGAGAAAACTGGGCAAAATGCTTGTGCAGTCCGCACAGGATAATCCGGGACGACACTTTCCGCCTAAATTGGATTTTCGCTAAGAAGAAACATCATTTAAACAAAAAAATCCATAAAAGCGGAAATTGTCGTCCCTGATTAGCCTGTGCGGACTGCACAGGCTAATCTGGGATGACAATTTACGCACAAGCATTTTGCCCAGTTGTCTCCGAACACGTCACATTTTATTATCATAAGTTAAACTGCTCTAAGCAAGTTTCGTGAAGATTGGAAAAACAAAATGTAACTTCAAGAGTGTTCAGAATATTTCACTATAGCCATAACAGGACAAGAGTCCTGTTACATGGTGGCCATGTTTTTCACCACACTGGAATCATTTTGGAACTCAAAGCTATATAATTGGAACAAATGCAAAGCGCAAGTTTTATGATGGTTGGGGAAAAAAAGACTTGTTCAGTATTTACAAGCTTTGTCTTTAGTTTGATCTATTGACCTAATTTTTATTCCCACCTGACCAAGTTTCAAATGTTGTAAACAAGTTTCATGAAGAGTATTAAATGTGGCCTCTAGAGTGTTAATTTTGACAATGGAAGACAGACAATAAAACACAAACGATGGGCAAAAGATGATCACAAAAGCTATAATTCAGCATTACAAAAATACAATAATGCATTCATGTGTTAGTTTGTTCCATTTTAATGCATACATTAAGGTGAAAAAAATCAGAATCAAGATGGAATCAACTGACAAAGAAGATGTACATGTTTGTGCATTTGCAGGTAAAATCAGGCACTATTACATCCAAAGTGTAGAGCGAGAAGAATAAATATATGTTAAACTATAAAACTAATAAGTGATCAATAAAATTTTACAAATAATTGCTGTAGACTAAATTTCTTAACAGAGTAGGCCCTAATAGCACACCTTGGCTGATCTTCACAAAACTTCTCAAGATAACTCCTAACAAGTTGCACCAATCTGAAAGAAGCCGTGTGAATATCGTTCCAGTGGTCTCTAAGTGAAAGTCTCACCCCAAGTGCAGCTGCATTCTTGTTATATCCAGCATAGTTTAGGACGCTCTCGGTTGCCAGGGCAAGGCCAGAGTGCTGGAACAATGCCTGGGAGGTGTTCTCAATCTCCAGTAGGTACTCCATCAGGTGCGAGCGCGTTGCCTGGGGTGCCCAACGCATCGACTCCTGCAGGATCTGGGAGCTACGCGCCGCAAAGTCCTTCACGGTAGCCTACAGGTGAAAAAGTGAGAGGTGATACGGTACAGCATGTGTATATCACATATGACCCACATCATGCGAAAATGGGTCTTATCTAATATAGAAGTCTATAAATGAGATCATGAAATCTTGCGTGACATTATAGCAGACAAAGAAGTTCCTAACCATAAAGCGTGATTGTGCAGGCTTGTATGGTGCATGACATAAGACCTATTTTCGCATGATGCGGCTCATATCACCTGCTTCACAGTAATACTTAATACAGATTGCATTCTCTTTTTTTGCAGAGAGAAAAAACATAAGGGTGCATACAAACTTTTGAAAGTAAAACTTCATGATTATTCCATGATTTTTCCATGACACAGCTCAGTTTTTTTTCAATGATAAAATCTGTACAAACTAAACTCAGAATAACAATGAATGTTTTTCCAAAATACATGTCTATCCAAACTAAGGATCTTGATTTTGCTGTTAATAACATTTTAATGTAAATGATAAGAGTGTATGCACAAACATGCCTATTCAAGGACTCATTCCATGAAAATTATTTTAAAATTCAATTATTTTTTCATATAGAATCCAAAATATAAAGGTTCCATGATCTTTCCACATCTGAAGGCACTCTCAACATGTCAAAATATACAAAAAAGTTTCTAGGTGTCCAAAATACATTATTTAAATCAGTGATCAAAGATTTGTTCTATAAATATATATATATTACTTCTCTTTCCATCATGTTGTCTTTGACACGCAGGATGTAGTCTGACCTGGGAACCTGGAATTCTGGAGCGTGCTGGTGTGGATCCTGTGTGGTAAAATATCAGCAACATGTGTACATAGGTTAACTATACAGAAACCTGTACATAATGCGTAATAATATACACAGCTAAATACTTCAGGTTTTTGAAAGCTTATCTACTGTATATTTGGCTACATTAAAGTGTGTGTCATTTTTGACAGGAAACCATACATCAATAGTCCAATTATTCATAAATGTGTACACATTTTCATTAAACAACAAACATTAACCAAGGAGAAATCCTTTCACGTCTAGATTTTTTTAAATTGTAACATCAATGGTAACCATAATCGTATAGCGGAGGTAACCACTGTCTGTAACATCAATGGTAACCATAATCGTATAGCGGAGGTTACCACTGTCTGTAACATCAATGGTAACCATAATCGTAAAGCGGAGGTTACCACTGTCTGTAGTTATAATATGAGCCTTGCTTCTGGGAAAATGGGGATAAATGCATGTGCATAAAGCCCCTTTTTCCCACCGGTTGGCTCATGTAATTTCTTGATATATAAGACTGTGGAGAAAATGTGCATTCACAAAAAATTAATAACAGGAAGATAAATATAATTTATAAATACTGAAAAATTCAAGGAAATGAATATAAACTGATTAAGCAACAGTTCAATATTACACAGTACAATCTTAGAGTTTCCAACTAGTTAAATAGACCCTTATTCTACTAAAACTAGTATATTAAGTCTCTATATGGTAGTCTATAAATGAGGCAATTTATTTATAATTTACCACTTCAAGTGATTTGGATAACAGCTGTAAGATGTCCAGCATTGTCTTCAAAACATTCCCACTCCACAGCAAATGAGGAAACCTAGAGAAGAACAACCATTAAAACAATACAAATGCTCTAGGTCGCTCACTCGACCATGTTTCATGAACATGTTACTTAAAATGTGACTTCTTGAGTAAAAACAAGCTTTTCTTTTACTTGACCTTGGGATCTAGTTTTTTACCTCATGTGACCCAGTTTCAAACTGGGATAAGGCATCATTGCGACAAATGTTCTAAAACTTCATGAAGATTGGGAAAAAAAGTGGCCTCCATAGAGTGTGTACAAGGTAAATGTTGATACACACAATGAACAATAAACAACGAACAAACGGATATCACAAAAGCTCACATAGTGCTCAGTTAAGATAGAAATGTGCTTGTTTGATAAAAAATCCAGTCAATGTCCCAGCCATTAAAACAATAAAATGGACTTTCACTCCTTTTTTCTGCAATAAAGCTAGAGATTTTTTTTAGATAGTATAACGTTTGAACAAGAAAATTGAACATTTTTTACATTTGTAAAATACTGTGTGATAACTCTTTACTTTTCAACCAAAAAATAATTGCAATTTACGAAGAACGAATGATTTCAAGATGACTACCCACTTTTCTATGAGCATGATGAGGTACTTGTCAGCAACGCGTCTGATGCGGCGGTGCAGATGGTTGAACTTGACAAGCAGGAACTGAGCGTGAGTCTCCAACTCTTGCTCCCTCTCATCTGAGCGGCCCTGTAGGTGTAACATCAGTAGACACAGCTTGTCAGCATGTACAATAGCCCTTTATACAAGCCCCAATAATGCAAATCTCACTATTTTGTTAATCCTTGTTCCCACATTCCATATATATAAAACCATTTGGCCTTGTGGTTTTCAGAGGAAAGGTTATCAGTTATTCTGCTAAAACATTAAACATAGTAATGATTCATGAAACTATGCCATGCTACCTATCAAATAAAACATGTTTTGAGATGTGAATCCAGAGTTGTAATTGTATTGGTAATGAAGTCTATATTTTCATTAAACACTTCAACACCGTTATTTCGAACACCGATAATCCGAAGTCACCGTTATTTCGAAGTATTTTTCGGGTCCCGATTTTGGTTCTTCTTTGTTAAATGTACAATTTCATTGTTAATCCGAACTTCGTTAGACCGAAGAAATCGTTAAATCGAAGTGATTCTGTCGGTCCCAACACTATAGTTCGCACCTCATTATCAGTCTTTAATCCGAAGTCAAAACTGCAAAACACTGAGCGTAATTTCACACCTGTGTCGTCTGCGCGTGGCGCGTCAAAAGCCGATAATTACACCTTTGTCGTTTGCGCGTAGCGTGTTAATTTTATAATGTCCTCAAAAGCCGATATAACTATGTACGTAGTTTTGTATTCTTTATGTAGTTTTGCTTCTTTAGTAATGTGTATTGTTATTATTATTATTATTATTATTATTATTTTATTACTATTAGTATTACTAGATTATTAAATAAGCACAAATGCTTTTATTTGAAAACCAATGTTAATTTTGATCTTTCCCATCTTGCGAACTTAAACTTACAAACAATCAATGTAACTGTTAAAGCTGTTAAGTGATCCACACTGCTTGTATGACTTCCCTCTAAACCAAAATGTCCCACACTTGAACCGGAAACATAATATGTATTTTGTACTATGTATATTATATGTTCCCCATGTTGTATCTATGTATACCTGGGAGTAATAAAGTATAGTTATGTTCTGTTCTGTTCAGTAACAAATACACGTGTCACGTTGGGTCTCAAAACACGGGCGGAAGTGAGTTCTTCAATGTCCTTGACAAATTGGAGAAATATGTTACATCGCGTCTTATTTAAAAAAAATGTTAATTTATTTCCGAAAATGAATTCATATGTATAACATGTATGATAGTTTATATGTTCTGATAATGTGTGCTATTCACTATATTTTATATGTTCTGTAATTAGAAAAAAATAAAAAGAAGAAAAAGAATCGTTTTATTCCTCCGTTTGTTACAAGTAGAAATCTATTGCTATCTGACGAGTT
Organism: Dreissena rostriformis; assembly: GCA_007657795.1. Classification (NCBI taxonomy): domain Eukaryota; kingdom Metazoa; phylum Mollusca; class Bivalvia; order Myida; family Dreissenidae; genus Dreissena; species Dreissena rostriformis. The sequence goes on along the minus strand of VMBQ01000844.1, from coordinate 118,399 downwards.
TCCGTTTTTAAGTAAAACAATTAGTAACAGTAGAGTGTAACAGAACCATGCGAATTCGACAACGTTTTATTTTTAAACAATCAAAGAAGTCTTCTGTCAAATGTTTATTTCGAATTATCGTTAATCCGAAGTTTTTTTTACGGCCCCGACGACTTCGAAATAACGGTGTTGAAGTGTAATTATGTTACTTAAGTTCTAAGTTGAAAAAGAGGCATAACTGTTGTCATTTTTTTAATAAGGACGTTATAACAATGCGATCATTAAAATCTAAAGACAAAGACAGTAAAAAGTGGGAAACTTAGAGAGATGAACTCACCCTTTCCTCTGTTATATCCAGGAACTTTTCAAAGGCTTTGTCAGCTACCGCGGCTATACACTGCCACATCCCTGAGACATGCAGTGTAGGGTGAAAACCAAGTATGTGAATGAAGTAGAAACGGACAAAACATGCACTGGGAAAAAATGGGCATAAAAATGCATGGGCGTAGAGTGCCAATTAGCCTGTGCAGTCCACACAGGCCAGCCTGGGACCACACTTTCCGTCCAGACTGGATTTTTGTATAGAAGAGACTCTTTTTTTTAATCCATAAAAGTGGAAAGTGTCGTCCAGCCTGTGTTGATTCCTAGGCCCCAGCTCATAAACATAAACAAAGCTCACATAATTAACAATTTTCAACTGCAATAATAAGTAAAAATGTAATTAAATATGTGTAAACATTTTACTGCAAATAATAATTGTTTAAATAAGCAAGATTTTCCAACCACCAAGATATATAAAATTTTGCTCTTTAAACCATCTTTGATCTAAATTGTCAAAAGGTTCTGCTATATTTTGACAAAAAAACATTAAAAGAAAGTTGTCATTAATAGTTTATTAATATTAATGCTCAAGCTTTGACGATCGAAATAATGACCAGTCTATTACACCATTTACCATTAGTACCATACCTGAACAATAAATAAGCTTACCCGATTTATCTTTGAATATGATGTTGTCTTCAAGGTACCTAAACAAGCCATGAAATGCCTTGCTGTCTGTGGAGTGGGTCACCCTGAAAGTACAACATATGGAAGTAAATAATAGATTAGAGCCTCGCTTAATGTGACTTAATGCATGTGCCTAAAGTGTCTTTCCGCCTAAACTGGATTTTCGCTAAGGAGTGGCTTCCTTTAAAAATACCATAAAAGAAGAAAGTGTCATCCCGGATTAGCCTTTGCAGACTGCACAGGCTAATCTGGGACAACAATTTACGCACATGCATTAAGCACCGTTTTCCCAGAGCAAGACTTTATTATTAAACATAATATTTCACAGAACAAGCAATGACTATCAAATTTATCAACTGCCCCTTTAACAATTGGTAGCAAACAGATTTAGAGTATATATGCAGTGATTCAGTGATGATTGTACGCACAAATCAGACATTAAAAGTACCGCAAATAGGTGGTGTAATGGGAACAAAACTATAAACAGCAGATGTTATTAATGGGAACAAAACTATATACAGCAGATGTTATTGAAATAGAAAACTAGCAAACTACACCTAGACAAAACAGTTTTATATTCTACACGCATATGTTTAGACATAGCAATAATTAAACTCCAAAGACATCACCAGGAGTGGAATTCAGATGAACATTTGCTAGCCTTAAAAAACTTATCACTGAATTATCTGAGAGCAATTCCATGTGATTCACAGTCACATAACAACCAGTCAGTACATAAAAGAAGTGCCACTCAATGTGTAACATTGCGAGCCTACCTGAGCATCTCAAGCTTGTAGATGGACAGCAGGTAGGTGCACTGTACGAATGTCAGATTCTTCACGTATTGGTCCACCTCGGGGATGTTTCCCAGCATGCCACAGATATTGTTCCGTAAGTCATATAGCTCCGTCTGAAATGTTGTGTTTGATGTTTTAAATCTATTTCAGTCATATCACAACAGTCACTTAACCTACTTAAACTTTTCTTGGGCGAGCTTTGCAGATCTTAGTGGTTCAACATTACTATGTGCACAACTTACGACAGTAACGGACGCATGTCCTATTGGAATCAGATGTCGGTGGAGATTGACCATAGAATTTCACGACTGATCCTCCCTAAACAAACCATGTGAGGTTTAAAGGCCTGGCATAAAGGTGCAAGTGTTGTGTGAGTTTAAACAGTTGCACTGTGAATGCAATAATACAGATCACAGTATTACCTTAATATAAACATATGTATTGTAATGTTATTCACTAACAATGGCAAACTTTATGTTATTGATTACCCACCATTCACATCCAATACATTATTCTTAATTTAGTTAAAGCAACTAGAATAGCAGGATGCTGATGAAAAAAACCCAGATATGCGATTCTTTTCAATGACATAATAGATTCAAATTGTGAGAAACCATTAAATAACCTTTCAAGTGTCCTTTTCAGTCTACATCCTGAGAATGACATAATCACTTTTAATCACACTTTAGCAAAAGGCTTTTATTTTCATAATTTTAAAGACCAAAAAGCTTTTTTAACTATTTAATTTATTCCTTCAAATATGCATGCAATCAGTTGCTTAGAAGAATGCTCACAAATATTAAGCCATAAACATTGATGATAAATGTAATATTTCTTTTATTTCTCAAACTCACAGGGGACACAGTGTCGTTTTTCAGTGCGACATTGAACAACAGTTCTGATCTCAGATGGGCCTCAGATATCAGGAGCGGGGACTTCTTGGCTATTTCACAGACGCCTTCAAACCATTCGTGCGGCCATGGCCCTGTGTCCTCTGCAAACGCGAACACAACGCAGTACTGCCAGAAGTCACGGAACAGCTTCAGCAGCCGTTGCTTGGCATCCGTGATAAATGGCATCCGCCTCATCAGCTGTGGAAAAAAAGAGTCAAGTTGATAGGATTAAATCTCTTCAAGATGCATATTTCTGTTAGCGTGTTTTGTTTTCTCTTGCTAGATTCTATAAACAACATTTGTCTTCTAAACAATACATTTTGAAATTAATCATATAAAGTGTTTGTCAGAAACACAATGCCCCCTACTGCGCCGCTTTGAAATAAAATTTCTATTTATCATTTGGCAGGCATAGAAATTATCTCCCTTTAAAGCTTGTTACTTCCCTTGGATTTTGTTTTTTGACCTTTGACCTTGAAGGATGACCTTGACCTTTCACAACTCAAAATGTGCAGCTCCATGAGATGCACATGCATGCCAAATATCAAGTTGCTATCTTTAATATTGCAAAAGTCATGGCTAATGTTTAAGTTTTCGGACAGACAGACAGACGGACTGACAGTTCAACTGCTATATGCCACCCTACCGGGGGCATGAACAAATATTGTCATATTTTGATGAAACCTTGCTTCCTTTACAAAATGCTTATATACATGTTATGTGGAAAGCCTTTTATCAACTTGAATACAAGTTATTTCAATCTTCTGTACAATCAACATTGATAAAAGCTCAGAACATAATATGTATATATTTCATAGAAATGTACATGTGTGCAGTAGTGCATATGCAGTTGTTTTTTTCATTATCAACATCCAGTTCAAGATTGCTGCTGGATTCCTGCATTTTTCTAAATGTGTACGTGTTTCCATACCATGGCTATCACAGGAATGAGCACACCAAGGTTCCCTGCAATGCTTGAGGCCTGTAACAGAAAAACAACTGTTTCTACAACAAGAACAACTCATTTACAGAAAACAGATTTTAGCTCATAGCAAGCTAGAGTAATCTAAAGAAGTTAAGTTAATTTAGTGGGTGAGTATTTTACATGCAAACACTATTTTACATCTTTTGGCACAAAAATAGTTAGCAACTGAAAAAAACGCAGAAACTTAAAGGCAATATGTTCAGTGGCCTTTCAGTCTCCACTCACTTGTTTAACTCTTAAATCCTATGCACACATTAAGAAACATGAATGAATTTTAATTGAATTGTCAATACAATTTATAAGCAATGATCTAAAAATACTAAAAGTCAAAAATAAAATCTTATATGTTACAATATAAGTGATACAACTGAATCAATGAATACGTGAACTCCACTGACCTTCATATGGCCGGAGTGTTTATCGCTGACCCGTTTTGCCTCGAGACCGAGGTTGACAAACAGCTCCAGGATGCGGATGAGGAAGTCCTGCTGGTTCTCCTCCCCGTTCATGTTGGCCGCAATGTTGGCAAACGCGTTGATCACAGAAGACGACACTTGTCTGGAAGCAAAATATAGAGAAGTGATTTTTTTACCTGGGAGTCCTGGGTCCTAGACTCATAAAAACCTCTGGAGACCCAAAGTATCGAATTATGTGAGTCGCCAAAATGCATTGAAAATTCTAACAAAAATAATATTACTTAATATTTGGACTCATTCTTTCAATTCGGGGACTCATAGATTTGCAAGTTATCGAGTACCCAGGACTCAGATGAGAAAAGTTGTTAAAATATCACTGATAGAGACATGTAAAGGTTGTTGAAATTTTGAAGTATTTTACAAAAGAAATATGGCTCATTCATTGTTGATTAACTTTATCATAAACAGGTTGAGATAATTAAATGATTTCCAAAATATTTGAAATAAGTCATGCTTAAGCAAGCAAAATGAAATAAGATATAAATAGCCTCCAACATGAAGAATAACATTTTTGTTTAGTCATCTCCAGATTTGCATAAGGATTGTTGTGTATTTCATTAGTTTTCAAGTGTTGTTTACATTAAGAGTGATGACTAACCTGTAACCTTTAATCTTTTCATCTTTTTCCATGTTGTTATATGGAGAATTGCTGATGATGCTGATTTCTCGAAACATGGCCATCACTTCTTGGTATATTGACGATGACTGAAATAATTTCACACCTGTTGTTTAAATAAATAGAACACAACAATCCAGCAAGATAAACAAAATCTTTTTTTTTCCACTCCAGTATAAAACATTAACTTTTATCTTTAAAAGCTCTGCAAACTGAATTGGAATGCTTTTTATAGAGTTATTCAAACTTTTTTTAATTAAAGAATTGATATTCTTCTATGAAATATGAATATCAGTACCGTAAAATGAAACATTTCAGTAGACAGCGAAAAATAAATTTTCATTTTAAGCTACCAATTTCCTTTCAAACACCCCTAAAACTCAAGAGTGAATGTTGAGGTACATAACAAAGCCACGTACACATCCCATCATGATCATGCAGCCCAGCTGGTCCACGATGAGAATGTCCAGTGGCGAGGGCGGCGAGCAGAACCTCTGCAGGAAGATCTGGAGCACTGACTCCACTGTATTGGGCGTATCCCGTAGCGACACTGCCACATGACCCAGAGTCAGGATTGTGTTGTTGGAGATTAACGCAGACTCTCTGTGGACGAAGAATGTTGTTTTTATAATAATTAATTGTGGGTTATGTATAGAGGGATATATTGAGGTTGACTGTAAAACTGGGGTATCTGCTTAACCCTTTGCATGCTGGGAAATTTGTCGTCTGCTAAAATGTCGTCTGCTGAATTTCTTAAATCAGCATTTTCTTCATTTTTTTTCAAAGAATACTATCAGAATAGCAAACAGTTTGGATCCTGATGAGACACCACGTTCTGTGGCGTCTCATCTGGATCCAAACTGTTTGCAAAGACCTTCAAAATCCTGTTCCAGCACTCAAAGGGTTAATATTATGAGATACAATAGTTTCATACTCAACAACTCATATGAGTTCGTTGATATGCACGTCCTTAAAGGTATTGAAAATCTGCCATGCCAATGAATATGTACAGGTACTTTAAAGCGAAGAAATAAATGAATTATGTTAAGCAAGAAATTAAACTGCATGACTAAAACTGGTACAAAATTATAACAAAATATATTTAAGACAGACATGCATAAGAAAATAAAAATATATTGGTGCTGTTAAGATAATAAGCAACAAAAGAATATGCTAGGCAATGATTATAATTTCTTTATCAGAAATTTTCCATTAATGAAACATTTCAAAGCAACCAAATTATAGTGTTTATCTTAATCCTTTGCATGCTGGGAAATTTGTCGTCTGCTAAAATGTCGTCTGCTGAATGTCTAAAATCAGCATTTTCTTCGATTTTTTTCAAAGAATACTATCAGAATAGCAAACAGTTTGGATCCTGATGAGACGCCACGTTCTGTGGCGTCTCATCTGGATCCAAACTGTTTGCAAAGGCCTTCAAAATCCGGTTCCAGCGCTCAAAGGGTTAAAGTGGAATATGCATTATTTGTCGTCCTAGCTAATTCATTGTA
>VMBQ01000844.1:56459-105334 GCA_007657795.1 Dreissena rostriformis | reverse complement strand
ACAGTACATTGGGTGTGTTTGAAGGTTTGTATACCTAACAGTACATTGGATGTGTTTGAAGGTTTGTATACCTAACAGTACATTGGATGTGTTTGAAGGTTTGTATACCTAACAGTACATTGGGTTTGTTTGAAGGTTTACTGACCTTTCGCATGTAGTCTAGACAATTTTTATTGGGAAAAAATAACAACTAGCGGTAACTAACTAACAGTATGTTAACATATACATACCTGTCACTCATTTCTGCCCTGTACAGCCTGTTGGACACAGAGGCTAGGAAGGCCTGAACACAGGACGGGTCCACTGTCTGACCCGCCTTCAACGCCCTTAAACATAGCCTTGTCCATGAAGATAAACATACAAATGTGCTTCGCTCTGTGAAATGGGGGTTAATGCATGTGCATAAAATGTTGTCCCTGATTAGCCTGTGCGGCCTGCTTTTCACTTTTATGGTATTTTTTGTTTCAATGTCTCCTCTAAGTGAAAATCCAGTTTAGGCAGAAAGTGTCAGCCCTGATTAGCCTGTGTGAACTGCACTGGCTAATCTGGGTCATCACTTTATGCACATGCATGAAACCCTGTTTGATCTGAGCGTGAATCAAATAAAACACCAATTATCCATACATTTTAAGAGAAGGCCCTTAGGTGCTCAGATGATACCTAAAGGAACTGAGCTGTTTTCAGCAGGTAACGTTTACAAGGTTTCACAAAAGACTAGAAAGCAAAACTGCCCCTAAAACTGGAAGCACTGCTTTTAAAAAACCACAATCATGTTCGAACTCATCCCAGATATCATAACAACTCAATTTTTTGTTTTTAATCTCATGAGCAAGTTTAATGAGTGGATCAAAAATATGACTTATAAAGTGTTCAGATGGTTTTAATTTAGCCACATACTGACAACTGCCACAGTCTCATGACACCATGTTTTTCAATGGACAGGAACCATATCTCAATAATGTGACATTTCTTTCATTTGACCTTGTGACCTTGTTTTTTACCCCATTTTACCCTGTTTCAAACTTGGCTGAGATATTATTAGGATGAATGTTCTGACCAAGTTTCATGAAGATTGTGCAATAAATGTTGTCTCTTGAGTGTTCACAAGCTTTTCCTTAATTTTACCAAGGACCTAGTTTTGACCCCAAACGACCGATTTGCAAACTTAGCTGAGATATCATTGGGAGAAATGTTCTGATCAAGTTTCATGAAGATAGGGCAATAAATGTAGCCTCTAGAGTGTTCACAAACTTTTTTCTTGAATTTGACCGAGTGACCTAGTTTTTGACTACTTATGACCCAGTTTGGGACTCGGCAAAGATATCATTGGGAGAAAGGTCTACTGGATTCTGATGAAGATTGATAAATTAATGTGGCCTGTAGAGTGTTCACAAAGCTTTTTCCTTAATTTGATCAAGTGACCTAGTGTTCATTCCACATGACCCAGCCAAGATCTTATTGGGACAAATGTTCTGACCAAGTTTCATGAAGATTGGGCAATAAATGTGGCCTCTAGTATTTTCACACGTTTTTTCTTTCATCAACCTAGTGGCCTAGATTTTGACCCAAAGTGATCCAGTTTCAAACTTAAATTTCATTAGGACAAATGATCTGAGTTAGTTTCACAAAAACTGTGTTACAAATTTGCCCCTTCAGTGTTCACAAGGTAAATGTTGACGATGCAAAATGGACAAATGGCGATCACATTCAGCAAATTGTGAACAAGAGAGCTAATTAAAAGATTAATTTAAATGTGATGATAAATTTGTAAGTTGATATATACATTACAGACAAAACTGTAACCTGAATTTAGTTTCCATTAATATTATTTTATTCTCAGAGAAGTCCAATGCTACTGATACACATCAATCCACCAAATGTTGCCTTCTTGTCGTTACAAGTTGCCTCTCACCTGCAGATATTCATGATGGCACAGTCAAGCACGTTCTGTAGGACCTTTGTGAGCCTGTCGGAGGGTCCGGGCCTCCTCTGACTGGCCCGCGCCTCGTCTGTCACTGTGATCGTGATGTTGTTGCGCCCGGCTGGGTTGGCGTACTTGTTCAGCTTGCTCAGAATTGGCGATGGTGTGACGAGGAAATCTCGCAGCGAGGAGACCATGGAAGACGCAAGCAGCGGGAACTTCACTGCAAGCTTGCCCAGTGACTGCACGCGATATTTGTTTCTTTGATTTTTTTGCCATTTTCAACAGTATTTCAATTTTATGTGTGTTTGTTAGGATTAATGACTTTTTCAAAACATTTCAGCAATTTCATGTCAGTCAGTTAACGTATACACGTTGTTTCTTGGTTAGCTGATGAACCGGTTCAAAGTGCACATTCTTATGCCAGTAACTGTCAATGGCCATTATTAAATCAGATTTAGGGACAGAATGGCCATAGAAATTATTAACCCTTTGCATGCTGGGAAATTTGTCGTCTGCTAAAATGCTGTCTGCTAAATTTCTAAAATTAGCATTTTCTTCGATTAGTTTTTCAAAGAATACTATCAGAATAGCAAACAGTTTGGATCCTGATGAGACGCCACGTTTTGTGGCGTCTCATCTGGATCCAAACTGTTTGCAAAGGCCTTCAAAATCCTGTTACAGCGCTCAAAGGGATAAATGACAACTCACCACACATTTTATGTGGCCTGGCCTACAGTCGAACCAACATTCTCAGATTTGTAGTCCAGCATTCAACAACTGATATAGCAGTTTAATTGCTAAATGTTATTAGCATAGTAACGAGATAGCATAGTAATATTTTTGCACTTAAGATACCATTATTGAAATGTCGAAGAGGGAAATGCATTATAATAAATTCCTGTTCAAACATTATAATGGCATGTTTCTCTCCAAAATATGGTTGACACTAAAAGATCAGTACCTCGAGACAGACAAGCAGGATTGGAGCATGGGACAGAAGCAGTTTCTTCTCTGTGTTGGATGATATCTTCTCTGTAAGCTTGATGCACAGACTCTCAGCATCTGATTTAACACAAGTTTGAGACTATCACAACTGGTATGTGGTTTATGTTTAATGAATTTCACATTTTAATAAAGCAACATTTATTTAAAAAACTGGCCTTGATATCTGAATATTCGTGAGCCATTTTTATCAGGATTATCTTATGCTCATTGTTTGTTTTCAAGTTGCAATTAAAAAATGATATTATTTCATTATACAAATATAACAAGCTGCATATGACAATTTGATGCAAAAAACAACCTTTTCAATATTTGAAACAATAACATTTACTTTAAACCAATAAAACACCTCCATTAAATCACCCAACTTAAGCCACTTGCTCTTAAAAAGGACTTGATAATGTTCTGCACAGGCTAATCAGGGACGACACTTTCGGCTTTTATGATATTTTTCACTTAAATAAAGTCTTATATTAGCAAAAATCCAGTTTAGACGGAAAGTGTCATTCCTGATTAGCCTGTGCAGACCGGACAGGCTGATCTGTGACGAAATGTAACGCACATGCATTAACCCTTTGAGNAAAGGTTAAACCCCTTTTCCACAGCTCAATGCTCAAATGTACACACCGGACTCCTCCCTGACCGCCCAGAATATGAGGTCGATGCAGGCAGCACTGCTGTAGACGACCAGCTCGTACGTGCCGATGTTGACGTGGCGCGTGTCCTTGAGCTGCTGATACATGGTCTCCAGGTTCTGATGGCTGGCCGACCATAGCGCCTTCACGTACACCTCAATCTCCTTCATGAAGCCTGCCGGTAACTCTGTACACGAATTGAACTCATCATCAATCATGCAATGTAGAAATACACCTCAGATGAATGAACTTTTATTTTCTTCAGGGAAGATGTGATAGAGATGTCACTGGCATAACAATAACATCATTTTGGTTATTTGCATGATGTCATTTGATGTTAATCGTGTTTTCTTTCTGGCATTTTCTTCCATTTTAATTTTTATTTTTCAAAATTAAGACCAACAATTTCGAGCAAATGACAGGACAAATAGAATACCACATAATTGTAGAATATATAAGTGTACTTGCTAGGCAAGAAAACATGAACCACTAACAAAGACTCGTAGTTTAAGTTTTCTAAGCCTCGCTAATTAAACTTATCTACATTCAACACTTGCCACACATTTTCTTAATAAAACTGTCATAGAATTACAAGGTTCATATGATACTTTCTTACATTTAAGATAACTTTTGGTTTTCAAAGGTGGCGATAATACTCGGATGATATTATTTAACACACAAAAGTACATTATCCCAGACTTTCAATTTATTTAGTTCATTTTTTATCAACACTGTGGGGTGTGTCAAACAATCATAGTAAATGCTCCTGTTTTTTGGTATTTGTTTACTTGAATTCTGTTTTTAGATAAAAGAAGGTAAACAAGTAAATGATTGAACACAGTTGATGATTACAAATACTTGACTCAGATTGAAAAAAGATTGATAGCATTCTCAACTAAACCAAAAGAGTACTCTTAAATCCCGTTTAATAATGCTCTTGATACTTGTAATAATGCACAAACGCATATGAAACTGCAATATTCTTTTTTTTTCTAAAAAGAAAAAGCAACATTATAATCGACTAATTGCACTTAAAATGTAAAATACCTCAATTCACTAATTAATACATAGATCCAAAAACTATGTCTGTAAAAACTAAAGACGTATTTGCTAAATTCAATAAGTAGAATATACCTTTTTCTTGTTCCAGTATATCTCTTAGCAGTGTGACAAGCACTTGGGTTAAAACTTCACTGTACGTATGGTAGGCAAACTTTGACATCACACCAGTCTGAAATATAAATGGGCCGCGCTCTATGAAAAGGGGGTTTAAAGCATGCGCATAAAGTGTGGTCCCAAAATGTGGTCCCTCCAGACTATGTTAGTGATCAGAAACTACTTTTCGATTTGAAGTAACAGTGCCCTTGACCCCACTGGCTCCAAATGCAATCCCTCGCTAAATTCACAAGTAATCTATCAACATTAAAAATGTCAGGGCAATATTTCAATCCTTACTGAAGTACAAAAAAGATCATTCTTCTGCTTAATTGCAAGTCGGAGTTATGGGCCTTTGTCTGCGACCTCTCATGATTATCATCAAAACACGTGTAATGTTTCAATTACCTGCAGTAACAACAGTGATATGGGGTCGATGCATGTTGACCTAAACCAGATTATTACACAGACACAGACATGTGTGTGAAAATTATAGCTCAAACTATTCTGTGAATAGTCAAGCTAAAAATCTAAAATTAAATATCTTTCATATATTATGACCAGGGTCTAAAAGAAAGAATCAGACCTTATTAAGCACCACTATACCTGGCATTCTGCATAAACATCCTCCAAGAAATCGTCCAACCTTCTCTGTAATTCTTTATCCAGCAACCTCTGAGTCTAAAAGAAATATTATACAAAATACATAAAAGATCACATACCTTATAGGCTTGAAAAAAACTAAGCTTAACAAACTTTTCACCTATCATTATGTTTCTAGGACTCAAGGTTAATAATGATGTTTATGGATAGGAAAGGATATATTATTCAGTATAAGCTTATTGTAGAAGGAAACTTGAACAAAAATTTATGAGAAATTTAACAATTCCTTCAGACATAATGATAACTTACTGTTTTGAACAATCTCTTCATTTGTTCATTTGTAAACTTCAAATGCTGCTGCTCTGGTATAAGTTCAAACCCCCATGGCTTGCTTTTAGTAAAGCTGGAACCCCACATATTACAATATATCAGCTTCAAATCTGGATTTGCCTCCCTTGCTTGAGTTGAGGTCTTCTTTACAGGCTGGGGGAGGGGGGACGGAGTTCTCTCCCTTAGAAGTTCAAAATACTCCAATGACGACAGTGCCGAGGGTGTGGATGGGGTATCAGGTGTCATCAGGTGACTGGAAAACGTCCGGGGCAGGATTGGCCGAAACGAGGGGAAAGTTTTAGCACTTCCACTCAGATTTTCATCCTTTTGTGTGCAGGGTGTGTATTTTTGTGGAGCAAATAGCTGAGAAATGAGCGACTCTTTGTCATCACTTGATCGACCCATTGCCCGGGCGAGGCCTAACAGAATAGGCACCGCATTTTTGCATAAAGAATCTGCAAGCATTAGATGATTACGTTATCAATGTCATTTTCTTTAAAATTAGGTAGGTTCAAATACAAAGTCCAGAATAAAAAAATAATAATCTTTACAAAAGATCAACTTGACACTTGATTCCAAAACAGGTTTAATTTTAAGCATGATTCCTGAACTTCTGAAAAACTGTTCCATTAATATTTATAGGTAACCACACGTACCTTTGGTTATTTCTTCTTTCCCTTCACACATCTGGTATAGTTCCACAAGGACATCCAACTGGGTGTTGATGATCTAAAAAAGATTTTCACTTTATTACAGAGGAAATCATAACCATTGTTAGTTCACAATATTAACAGTTAGGGCATTGGCAAATCAGTTAATTAATTTGCACAATTTCACAAGTTATTCTTTAAATTACATTGATAACGCCCATCATAAGATTTGGGATGCAAAATAATGTGCAACACAACATACAATCGCGATACATGTACCATCAAACTAAACAGATAGAATGGGGCAGATAAAACTATAGCTTATTACATAAGTGATGCATATACCCCCATAGAAATATGTAACAAGTTGTAAAAATTAATTATGGAGCCTGGGGCATGGCCAATTATGATACAAGAGGCATTATTTGAACAAAGATTGTAGAGAACCACAAAATAATGTCACATAACAAATATTAAACCATTATGCCTTGTGGTTTAAGAAGCGATTTTAAAGTTATTTGTATATATAACTCTACATAAACTAATTGACCTAACTGTGTGTGGCTAGTTTTGACAGAAACTTGTTAGATGCCCAATTTCCAATGTTAAGGACATTGTACTTTCAGAGATGTGTATTTTTGCTAATGGTCTATTGTAACAATAATGATGTTATTGAAACACTAAGTTGAAGAAGAGGCATAACCTTTGTACATGTACTTTGTAACATAAAATGATAAAAATCACATGAACAACTTCATATCAAAAGTAACCCACGCAAGTTTGAATGTTGTAAGTTAAAAAATGTAGGAGAATTTCTCCAGACAAATTTGTGTCTATGGACAGACAGACGGACGGACAGACGTCCATGGTGACTCTAGTATACCCCCCTTAACTTTGTATTGGGGGAATAATAACACACTATGGAGCTGAAACACACTATGGGCAGATTGGTAGTATAATATTTAGTAAACCGTATTGTATCCTGTGCTTACCAGGTCACTGCTGTGTGGGTTGCGGAAGGCAACATCACTGAGTATGGTGTTGAGGAAGAAACTGAAGCATTCTGGTCTTGGTAACTCTGTTAAAAAGAGACAAAACAAATTGATAGAATACTTTTGTTAGCCTTGTATGGCAAAAATGGCACACTTCTCATAAAACAAATGTTGAATAGAAAATACAATGCATTAATTATGTGATTTATATTAAACATAACAAAATAATATAGTACAACCAATACTGTAAAATGAATTAATAAAATAATTCAAACTATAGTTTAGCTTAAAGAAAAACTTTTTATTCAATTTATCATGAGAAGCTTTTGTTCTATCTGATTGAAGTTATAAGTTTTCCTAATACACATGTACATCATGTTGTATTCATTATTTATAATTAAACCAGTGTTTTTATGCAAATCAAAATGCCACCAAAAAGGTTTATCTTAAGTATTTTAATAAGCAGAAACCTACTGTAAGCTTTGGCACTTGGCGCTTCACTGCTCCACTTTGCAAATGGCAGTTTTTTGAGAATATCCAAGAGATATGCCAGTATGACATCGTTGTACTGAAACATAATAATAATTACCATTAAAATATTAGTAAAACTTACAAGTATTAATTGATGAAATAGAATATTCACTTTCTGTTACCAACACAAACAATAAATAAAAAGAGCAGTGCTATATGTTAGGGTCTTCACTGAAAGACATTTATTTTGTGTATAAATGGTTGTACAAATATTGATTTATTTAAAAAAAGAGAGAAGAAAACCTTCAACTGGGAATTCCCATTTGGGAAAAATATAAATAACTTTTTGCATTGGGAATGGGTCCCTAAAATGGCCCCAAATTTGACAGAAAAGAACATACTGGTTATATAGCCCAATCTGCTTTGAAGACCAAAATGTTAGTTTTGCAGACTGTATCAAGTGCATGTATGTACATGTTCCCTACCTGTAGACCAGATTCCAGAAAGTAGACACCAAGGGCTATAACTGCATCTTGGCTCCTCTTGTCTATGACTAGCCCAGCAAAAGTGTTTCCCAGCACTGGACATAGGTTGTAAATGCGAGCAACCTATAATTACGATTAGATTAATTCAAATAAACAAAGATGTTTGTCAAACAGTTACCAGTATGCTCCTCATATTTTAGCAAATAGAAGCAATCATAAAAGACACAAAAATAAAATTATCAAGTTTGATTAATTTCAACATACAAGTCCAAATAATTAGACGTTATCTTTGGATTCTACGCTATTTTACACATGGGGCAGAATCCATATTACATCTAAACTTTTAATTCCGATTTCATGCAGCAGCACACATTCATATAAATTTACAATATTTTCGGCCATACTAAAAAATTTCAATAGCAAATTGGTATAGAGACAATAATAATCCATAGTGTAGAACAGCACATTAATAATGCAATTATCAGCCAGGGTTTTTTTTGGCCTGATTTTATAGCCGAAAAATGGCTATGTTCCCAATCCCAAAAAGTATACTTTTTTCCCAAAATGTGACAAAAAATTCCCAATTTCCAAAAAAAAACAAAACAAAAAAAAAATTAAAGAAATGTCTAATGCGTATTTTATCTCAATTTTAATTCAATTACATCTAACAAAGTATATTATAATGATTTATATGATTTTGTTCTTTTAATTTGAATGATTATAAAGAGTTATATCAAATTTGTATTTCCCTAATCAGTGGACTTTTCGTGTGAAAAAAAAGGCTAATGAATTTATTTTCCCAATTTCATGAAAATACAAATAAAATTCCCAATTCCAAAGCCATGGGCTATCTTCCCAAAAAGTGGAAAAAACCCTGTCAGCATTGTGCTAATTTAAAGTTTAAAGGGACTGTAAACCACGAATGACGAAAATAGAAAAGTTCTAAAATACCGTATTTGTTTACAATTATTAGTTTATTTTGATTACAATCTCACGACTTGTATATAAAATTACTTGAAAAAAGTTTTTTTTTTATTTTTACTTTATTTTTTTATTTATTTATTTTTACTGGGTATGCATACCAGGTAACTACCAGTTAACTATAAATAACGCAAGTAGATTGATCATCATCATCACGTGGTAAACCCAGGAATGCAAATTGTGCATGCGTAGTGAATTGTATATATTTTATATATAAAATGATCAATCTACTTGCTTTATTTATAGTGTGTATATCGTTATGTCACCTATTTTCGCGATGTACATTTGATTATACATCGCAAAATTTTATTACCGAATATACTGAAAATATCAACTTTTTTCAAGTAATGTAATATACCAGTCGTGATATTATAATCAATATAAACTAATAATTGTAAACAAATACGGTATTTTAGAACTTCTCTTTTTTCGTCATTCGTGGTTTACAGTCCCTTTAAACATTACACAGCCACAAGGCAATATGGCGGACTGTAAATAAAATTTGAATAAAACATTTGTTTAAAATTATGGAATAAATGCTCAAAGTAAGCTTAATATTAATTTTGGATTTGCATTTAATAACAAAGTGTTCATAAGTTTTTAAACATTGTTTAGTGAATAATTATTGGCATTTATGAATTTGCAGCTTTTTAAGCTTCCGGCATGAATTCATGTGGGAACGATGCTACATGAAAATAGCACTTAACAACATGGGGTCGGTGAATACCTATCTCATATAATAAATTAAAGGTGTATCAACAAATAATATATTATGTAGGAGTTAGTTCTTCTTGATTGCTTTGAGCTTTGATGAGAGCATACGTACACCTCAAAGTTCATCTTCTAAAAGGCAAAAACCATTTAAACAAAATTTGTCTCACATATCTATGTCTATAAAATTGGGTTCAATCAACCTAATACATCGTAACAAACACAACACCTGACTGTTACCATCAACATCAATTTGTGTGTCTTTTGTGGAGATATGCTCAAAACTAAACTTGATAAAAAACCCTTAGCAAACCAAAAGTGGAAGTTCTGATTTGATTAGTCAATATATTACAGAGGCTCCAGAGAATGTCGATGTATCACAATTGGTTGATAAGATTACGGAGATAGTCAATGTATAATTTTAGCATATTTTCAAATTTAGAATACTCTGCGTTGTCCATTGCAAAAACTTTTCATGAACCGTTGACATGTTAGAAACCTAATATCTTATTCTGCGAGCCCACCACAAAACCAGCATATCTCACTGTTTTAATTTGCGCATTAGGGATATATTTTTATCTTTTTGTTTTTATTTATGCCAGAAAATAGTTTGTGTGGCTTAATTACCAATTAAAAAGCCTTAAGAAGTTGCAACTCCCAGCGATCTGGAGGGTCAGTAGCTGGGAGTTGGCTAATGGCAACGGTAGTTGCAATAATTCAACTCTCAGCTTTTTAACCCAAAGGCTTGCTGAGAGTTGGAATGTGCCGTCTATTGTCCAAAGGTGCAAATTTTGATCACCAATGCAAGGGCTAAGGAACACTGAAACAGCGGAAACTTATCTACGTTTACCTGTCTAAACAACAAATTCATGCAAATGGTACCATTAAAGCAAGAAGTTATTGCTTTTTATTTAATTTGTTTTTCTTTCTATCCACCATATTGGTACATTGTTGCAATGTTGCCAACTTAAAGTGATGTTATTGGTTAGGACGGAGTACACCAATATTTTGCACATTGAGTTATCATATCATATGTGATGTAGCCTAAGTCGATAACGATGTTGAATATTCAACACAGAAAACACTGTTTCAAATTTCAACAAAAAAAAAATCAACAAGAATAGTGTGTTGAAACATCTTCGTGTTTTTTTAAGGGTACAAAGGATACTGTCCATAGGTTGCCATTCAGGTAAATTTAAGGTGTTTTTGAAGGATTGACGACTGTTTAGGGATGTGCACTGATCCGCTGCGGAGAACTGCACTTGTGTTTATGAAGGGATGCATAATTATGGACTCCCCAGAGCCGCGACAGCAAAAATTATCAAATGCTCTGGGAGTATATGGACTAATAGCAACGGTAGTCTTATTTATAAGACGTTGCCAAGAATTTAGAGATACTTTTTATACAGGCTAAATTCTTTGGTATAATATTACCCATATAAAAAGTAGCTTAATATTTGAGAGCGTCAACAAGTTGGACTAATGGCAACGGATGTAGGAGTATCAACAAATATGATGACCTGTCAAATCTGGACTAAATCAGATATGTTTTTCTGCATAACATGCATCTCAAAATAAATAATTTGAGTCCCTGATAAATACCTTATCCCATGGTGATGGATTAATTTCAGCCAGTGATCTTGCCAACTGGTTTAAAGTCTTCGAAAACAGACCATTTTCACTCATTTTTATTCCTGTCAAACGTCCATTAGTGCATTAAAAATAAATCATGTTATGAGAATTGCAAAAAATGTTTCGCCTGTCATAACACATTTTAAAAACAATCATTTTATCATAGTAATTTTATCATAGTAATGGCTTGTGCTTGCAAAGGAATAAGAACTTGTCCCATATGTGAATCCAGGGGTAAATCTCAAATTGGTAACTTTGAGGTAAGACATATCGTTGTCGCAATGATTAATGTATCCATATTTCGTACAATCGATTTCGGACACAAATCAAGTAGCTGAAAGTATTTGCTTTCCGAATAAATCAAAAGACTCATAGATGGCAATTTTTAGTTACTACTTACAATTTAATGTTGTTTATGGTTAATTTTTACATACTCAAGGAGAAACTTATAATTCTTATTGCGAATTATACCTGTCGTGTAAGCCATTCACAATGTGTTATTATTTTCTATGAAAAAGGTTGCATTTAGGTAAATTACGTCTTCTCAGAAATAAGACCTTATGTTAATATTTACAATTTTAAATTGTCATTTTCATGAGCTGATCATTACTTTTTCATACAGACAGGTTGCTTGGGAAAGTATGCAAGCCCCGATTATAGTTGCAATAATCCAACTCCCAGCTATTGACCCTCCCGGTCTGAGGTATATGTATGTACTCATGAAAAGCTCAGAGCATTAGAGAAGAACTAGCCCCAAATAGTTATAAGATTGACTAGTTCCAAATTTCCAAAAGCCAGCTATATTTGACCCGGCCGGGCCTCCTCGTTGCTAGGAGCTGTATTACTAAATATATGCTCAAAGTATCTACAAAGAAATACCAGTATTTGGTTGTGCCATAGTCGGAAGTGTTAATGTTGAGCACTGAAACTATACATATGTACAAATAACACAAATTATGTTCTACGAATAAACAAATCAGAAGTCAAAATAATTTGCTTTTCAAAATATTTACTTTTTATGTAGTGCTGCTGTCTCATACAAGCATTGTGTTTGTAATAAGCGTCCCCATAATTGCGTATGGCTTACAAAGTTCTCTGTGAATGCTTTAATGTACAGCTTTCAGCAACTCTGAGGGTTATGTAGAAGGGAGCTAAAATTTGGAACTATAGGTAATGGCTTACTCCATTTCTATTTTTTTTCACACTGCTGGGAAAAAAGGGGTTTGTTCATGCCTATTTGTTGGGCAAGGTCACTGACAGACGTTAAGTAAAACATGCAATGTACTCCATTTATAAATTAAAGGATAATGTTTTAAACTTATTTAACTGCCACAATACTGAAATATTTCAGAACACTGATGTGCACGTGTATTTGTACTGTCCATTATGCCAAAAGGCCTGGTCAGAAGAGAAAACATGTCATCCAAATCACAGTGGTTCAAACATTGGATTTCCAGGCATCTTCATAAGGCAAGACTTTGTATCTGAAACAGAAGAAACCAATATTGCCAACAAGATATATCAGACTCCATTTGTAGACTCACAGTCCGGTAGAAGAAAACAGGTACCAGTAACTCCCTTACTACATCAAAACAATGAAATGAGCTGTTCCATGACAAAATCGATATAAGTGACATCGGGGAGAATTGGTCAGGGCACAAAAAATATATTATAAGGCCCTGGTCCTGAAGGACAAGTTTCAGTGATTTTCCATTTGTCACGTGTGAATTGTAATGGTCTTTTGTCAAAGTAGGGTTTGTTGAAAAAACAATCTTTTTTTACCATGGTTTCTTTAATATGACCGTACTTTATTGTGTTTATTACTAAAAAATTTAGATGTTCCTCAGCTTTACCTATTTTTATACCCCCGAAGGTGGGCATATAGTGATCGCACTGTCTGTCTGTCTGAAATTCCATCACACTTTGCGTTTAGGTTTTGCGTTTAGGTTTCGAAAAATGGTCATAACTTTTGCAATGTTGATCATAGCAACTTCATATTTGGCATGCATGTGTATCTCATGGAGCTGCACGTTTTGAGTGGTGAAAGGTCAAGGTCATCCTTCAAGGTCAAAGGTAAAAAAAAACAAACGGTGACATTGTGTTTCTGACAAACACATCTCTTGTTTAAATATTTTTACATCAATTGTTAAAAAATTATATGTCATTAAAAATCAGTTGTCCTGTCTGACAACCAGTCCAGGCATTTCCACAGAATTTTGTTAAAGGCAGTTTGCCATTGGTTCGGTTTTGTTCTTAATTTAATGTGTCCTATGTTAATTTTGTCTACATTACTTCGGAGCTAATTCAAGCACATACAGATAATAATTGGAAATTTAGGTACAGGGTGTTCCTGAATTAAAAATTCATGCAAAGGGGTGCCCTTTTTTGGAAATTCAGTCACAGGCGTACCCCGATTTGTAAATTCAGGCAAAGGGGTGCCCCGGTGCCACTGTGCTTAACAGACCTGGGGAAAGGCCTGCGGCCATATTATTCAGCTTATCCTGGACCAAAACTTAAATTTAAGGACTAGCAGTCGAGTTGAATTGACCAGTCGCCAAATAAGCGATCGCTCCGCCCACTAGTTTTGTTTTACATAAAACGCTTATTCAAATTCCGACATTCTTTGTTTGTCGGACCATGTGGCCGCAATAAAATAAATCTGATTGATTGTCCGTGAGTTTGAATGACAGCTGGCAACTGGTCAATTATCGCGCCCTGTTGATTGACTTGCAGGCTTTATTTTATTTGGTACATTTCAGGACTTTGGACCAAAGGTCAACTTCAAGAAAAAGAAACTAAAATGTGGAAATTTCTGTGGATTACCAGAATTTAGCAAAGATCTTCATGACAGGATGTTGAAACTTGATATTCTGTCGGACTTTGTCCCAGTAGAACAGTGTCACTTGGAGTATTCCCCTGAAAGAGGTTCATCAATCGATCCACACTTTGATGATTTCTGGGTGTGGGGAGAGCGCCTTGTCACCCTAAACTTACTATCTGACACAGTGCTCTACTTTGTGAGTGATGAACATCCAAATGATGAAGTCAGAGTCCCAATGTTCCAGAGGTCTTTAATCGTGGTGTATGGGGCAGCCAGAGACAAGTGGAAGCATGGTGTACACAGGGCAGATGTCAAGAAGACTCGGCTAGCTGTCACTTTGAGAGAGCTCTCACCAGAGTTCAGTGAGGGCGGACAGAAATGGAATGAAGGAAAAATCTTACTGGACATTGCTCTGACCTTTAAGGGACAAGCTGTTGGCACTATTACTAATGCAAGATAATGCTGTTATTTGAAATAAAAATTATTATATTGATTAACAGATCTTATCATTTGTGAGTGCAGGTGTATTTATTTGCCTTGCTAGTATACTAATACATTTACATGTGTGTGAATATAATGATTGACCTTCTGTGATTCAGTCTGTGCACAGTTTACATTGTACTAGATTTTAATATTTCATCTTTGGGCAACACTAGAACGGTTGCATACATACACTGTCGATGCTTATAACTGTTCTCTTAGCAATCTCTCAAACTTCCTTTGACCCTGACCGAATTTTGACAATTGTGTCTATTTCCAGATCTTATGACTTTATTTACTAATGTAGCACAAACACTGCAATTGGATACTTTAACAGTTCCAAGGTTGATATCACCGAGGAGTGGCAATGGTGGATTAGCTCCCATTGTCTTTAAAATGCTTCTCAATGGTGGGCGTACAACATAGCCTCTGTCAACCAAGTCCAGCTCCTGGCCTGCCCGTGTGGCTTGTCTATAGCCCGGTGGAACTGCTACTACTGACAGGAGAATGGGCAATGGCGGATCTGTGGCGCCATAACCACATGCTTCGGGCAGATGGAGCTCGCTAGTCTGGGAAGACAGTCCATCTAAGAGAGGGAAAACTCTGACTTCAAACCTCCGCTGCATTGCGGCCATACCCCTCCATGGGGAAGTGCTAGGTGAAGGATATCACTGATATAAAAACCAAAGACAGAGTAGGTTCTTAAGCCATGGTAGGCCGCTATTCTTGGGGAGGAGGACACCCTGATGTGGTGTCGTCCTGCTGAATCGTAGACAGGGTAGGGCGACATTGGGACCCGAGCCTCGAAGGGGCCCACCACAAGCTACTGACTGCGGCTCTGATACTCCTGAAGTGACTAGGGGAGGACAGAGTACAGATACTAGCCACACACAATCCCTCCGCATCATGCACTGGATAGCTGTAGGCGACTTCAACAGCCATTCTCCTAGTTGGAGGTACAAGGAGCTAAATGCCAAAGGCGAAGAGGTTGAAGACTGGATGGTTTCAAATTGTCTTGTCCTTCTCAACAAACCAGATGACACACCAACATTCTACTCCAGAGTGTTGCATAAGACAAGCAGCCCAGACTTAGCTATTGCCACAGATGATATTCAGAAAATATCTCAACGTGAAGTGTCACCACAACTAGGAGGTAGTGACCACCGACCGGTCATTATCACTTTACAGAAAAACATCACCAGAGAAGGCAAATTACCACTAAGTTGGAATTACAAGAAAGCCGATTGGAAAATCTTTAAAACACTGTCAGACAGAAATTGTGCCGACATCATCACACAGACATGGACAAGGCTGCAAGCTTATTCACTGAAGCGATTCTCAGCGCAGCTCACAAATCTATCCCAAGAGGTAGAAGGCGTGACTACAAACCCTTCTGGTCACCTGAGCTAGACAAACTCCACAACCAACTGAGCGAAGCCAGAGAAGACATGGAAGAAAACCCTTCAGAGCAGAACATCCTGAAAAGCAAACAACTGAGAGAACGTTTTGAAGAAGAGAAGGCTAAACAGGCAAGGGAAAGCTGGCAGGAAAAAACGGCATCTCTGAATCTCGAAAAAGACACAAGAAAGCTTTGGCATCTCACCAATCTGCTGAATGACGACAACCGCCGGCAGAAGAAAACTGCTCTCCTGTTAGATGGCACACCTGTCACTGGAAAGGCAGACGCAAATGTTTTTGCCAAAGTCTACGAGGCAGAGAGTAGAGTAAACCTCCCACAAGAAAGAATCAGAGATGTAAGACGAGAGACCAAAACACTCTCAAATCACATGGCAGAAGAAGAAGTAAGCCCATACATGTCAGATAGTCTCACCATGCACGAGTTACAGACAGCCTTGAAGAAGCTGAAGAAGAAGAAATCACCAGGCGCAGACGGCATCACAAATGAAATGCTGACACATCTAGGTCATAAAGCAAAGACTACTCTTCTACACATCTTCAACCTAAGCTGGCACTGTGGTAAATTCCCATCGAAATGGAAAGAAGCTCACATCATTCCTATTTTCAAAAAAGGTAAAGACAAAAGCAAACCAGAAAGTTACAGACCAATCAGTCTACTTAGCTGCACTGGCAAACTTCTGGAAAGAATAATCAACAAGCGGCTAGTCTGGCACCTAGAGTCAAACAATTTACTTGTCCCAACACAGACTGGCTACCGACAACACCATAGCACAGAAGACCAACTAGCCTACTTCACACCAGACATTGAAGATGCTTTTCAAGAAAAAAAGAAGGTGCTGGCTGTCTTCTTTGACCTCTCAAAAGCATTCGACAAAGTCTGGAAGGAAGGTCTGCTTCTGAAACTCCTCCAAAATGGTGTGTCAGGAAAACTTCACAAATGGATCAAGGGCTACCTATTCAACAGAACAGCAAGAGTCAAACTCTCAGCCAACAAGTTAAAATGAGAGAAGGGGTGCCACAAAGGGGAGTTATATCCACCACATTGTTCCTCGTATACATTAACGACCTTGTTCCAAATCTACCAAGATACGTGTTGAACACCCTAAATGCTGATGACCTTGCCATTTGGAGCTCAGAGACAAGTGCTGGCACTGCTTCTGTCAGAATCCAGACAGCCGTTAACAAGGTAGAGGAGTGGACAGACAAGTGAGCATTAAATATCAACAAAACCAAAACAGTCACCATGCTCTTCTCACTATCTACTTCCAAAGAGAGAATCAAGCTAACCTTAAACAAAACCCCAGTACCACAAGTAGAAACAACAACATTCCTTGGAGTAACGCTTGATTCGCGCCTGACATGGAACACACACCTAGACAAACTACAAGAAAGATCCATCAAAAAGACAGCCATTATGAAAAAGCTTGCTGGTACAACCTGGGGAGCCAATAGAAAAATGTTGACACAGATATACACGGGCACTGTAAGACCAATAGCCGAATATGCCTCTTCATCATGGATAGCAGCTTCCAAATCCAGCAAGAGCAAACTTGACAAGGTACAAAACTCATGTCTGCGCATCATACTAGGAGCCATGAAAACTACACCAATCACAGAAATGGAGAAAGCAGCCAATCTAGAACCATTAGAAACAAGGCGACAATACAAAGCTCTAGTACAATCGGAGAAAGCACGGAGACTTCCATCCCACCCCATCCACTCAAAGCTACAGAAGAGACCAAAATGTAGACTCAAAAGACAAAGTCTCAACCACGTTGTCAAACAACTAATCAGTGAAAAGGGAGTGACAGTAGACACGGACATCGAACCACTCACCCCAGACACATGGATCCCAAGACAACAAACCCCAACCATCAGAGTCGATGTTCCAGGAGTTGAGAACAAGGCACAAAACCCTGCCCAACTGAAATCCTGTACTCAAGACATGATCAGCTAGCGCTACCCACCACACTCATGGATCCAGGTCTATACTGATGGATCAGCCGAAAAGGCAGTCAAGAACGCTGGAAGTGGGGTGTACATAACATACCCAGCAGGACCCCCTTTTGCCTAAGCAATCCCAGTAGGTGAACAAAGCTCCAACTACAGAGCTGAGGTGGAGGCTCTTCAGTCAGCAGCACATCATCTGATTGAGCAGGGTGTACAAGAAAGAAACATTGTCTTCCTCACAGACTCACTGTCAGCCCTACAGTCCCTCTCAGCAGGACCATCAGATGCCACAACAAGACAGCTGCTGGTACACATTTNTATGCCATAACTTTTGCAATATTGAAGATAGCAACTTGATATTTGGCATGCATGTGTATCTCATGGAGCTGCACATTTTGAGTGGTGAAAGGTCAAGATCATCCTTCAAGATCAAACGTCAAATTTATAGGTCAAAATCATAACTTTTTCAATATTGAAGATAGCAACTTGATATTTGGCATGCATGTGTATCGCATGGAGCTGCACATTTTGAGTGGTGAAAGGTCAAGGTCATCCTTCAAGGTCAAAGGTCAAATATATGGGTCAAAATCGCTTAAAAGGGGACATTGCACATTGTGTTTCACAAACACATACCTTGTTTATAGTGATATTTGTGTCAATCAGCAACAGAACTTAGTTCCGGACGTTCGTAATGTCGGACTTTTGAATCTACCGGAATTATATTATACCTTATGAAAATAAAATATATTAAGTGACAAATATCGAACATATTAATCTATTATCATATTTTAATTATAACTATATCCCATTTGTTTTCAAATGCATATAAGACACTATGTATAGTGGTCTTTGTGACAATCATGAACAGTACTGTAACGTTCGTTATTTCGGACATTGGAATTTAAAAAAATATAATATTCGAATAAAGTCGAATAATGAAAAACAATTATTCGAATATCATTCAAGGTTCGTTTCCATTTCAAATTTTAATAGAATTAAAAAAAAAATATGAGTCAAACGACCCTTAGCTTGACATTTGCAAGTAACAAAATATTTATGTTCAGTCGAAATGACACTTACATTTAAGCTTTTTGGTAACCTGTGCATCGACATGATGCAAGAAATGGTATTTTAGAAGTCAAAACTAAAAAATGTGCAATTGCTTGCATCAACAAGTGGGGTTTATACTTCAAATGACATTCCTGCAATGCACCTGTCCGTATGTACGCGCATACGTCAATACGTATAGAAACATCTTCAAGTCAAGTGTTGGACAATATTTTTACCATTAATAAGGCACTTCTTAATTAAATTGTGTTACATGATCATAGCGTTCAGACCCAGTACCGAACGTAATATCTGCTTCCTTAAATTAAAGATACTGAATATGTATGTATCGTTTCAGAAATCCGTGTATGCATATAGGTTTTGCAAAGCACTGTTTACATTCACGTAAAACATATGCATACAGACATGTGTTTAATCAATAATTCGATACGAAATTCGTCAATATCCCGGTAAACATTCAAACACATAAATCACATATACATATTTTATCACATGCCATACCCTGTTTCCATGTAATATAACCATTACATATATTTTCATATTACACATGTGTAATATATTTTTTAAGCGCTTTCATTGGCTTAGTTTTCGTTTATTGACCAATCGCATTTTGTTATTTTGCTGAGATGACCTTTCAACGTCAAATGATGTCACGAAATGTAAACAACCATCGGGATTTATCATTATGTTCGCGTTAATATTTATCTAATTTGCTCATTTAAAAGCATGTGATAAAAAAGATCTGACACTCGTTGTCATATCATACCATATTTTATTAAACTCGTCCAGGAAATTCGTTAGTAAGCTCGCCAAAGGCTCGCTTACTAACAAAATTCCTGAACTCGTTTAATAAAATATGGTATGATATGACAACTCATGCCAGATCCTATATATATTCAGTACTAATATTGTAAATAATTTTAATAAATTTAATTTCATCTTTATACAAGTTTTAATCACCAAAGTGAATATGTTCTGAAGAGTTAACACCGACGATTTCACAAAACAAAGATATAAATTAGCCATATCATTTCTTGTTCAAGGACTTAGATCTAAATGAATTAGATTACCTAAATAATACTACATATTTTTATATAATTTTGTTATCAATCTTATGGGTGTGCTAGTGTGTGTTATTTTTCATGAACGATCGAAAATGTAAGAGGTGCATTGAAACAACCATAAAACAAAGCCATATAAAAAGCAAAGTACATTACAATATTTAAATGTTCTATAACATGAAATGAATTTTCTTTCATATTATATAAATGTATGTCTTAATCTAAAAAATGTGTAAAAACTATACTATAAAATGTGTTCGACATCATGTAATATTCTCTTTTTTTCTAAAAACAACAATAAACGAAAACATCAACTAAAACCAGTCGTTTGATATGCTTATATTCTAACGAAACTTCCAGTCTTTTTTGTTATCACGAAACGCAGAAATCTTGAAAAATTCAAATGGGGTTCTCGACTTTGTAAATCATGGGATAAGCGGAAAAACTCGAAATGAGAGCGAAACACATGCTCAGATAGAATAGTCTTTCCTGGACCCTCAAGTGTTCGCCAAGGGAAGTAATCAAATCTTAAGAACAGATTCGGATGTATTCCTTTCTAATCCACTCCATAAACTACATAACAAGCAATGTTGTATTAATACAATACAAATTATGTTCAGTTGTTTGTTTAATTCATAATTGTTTCACGGTTGAAATATTGACAATAACGGATAAAAATAATTGTTTATAACTGACATATGCTTCACGTCCATGTTGATACAATAGTAAAACTGGGTTTCAATCCTCAAACAAGGCTATAACGTTCATTTATTTGAATTGTCCTCGCCTAATTTTTTAGTCTTTTTTTTAGGTCTTGACTTTCAGGATTTAAGTCTCTATTTTCATAAAAAAACTTTCAAATGAAATAAATATTAACATATGGAAATGTACCGGTTAAAAAGCTAATATTGTTTAAACAAAACATGCATCAGTTTTAACAAGTTGTGTCATGTTTATGTTATTATGCTTTTTTATGATCGGCTCACTTCTTTTTATGCACAAACACCGATATTAAACCACCAGAAGTATACACAAACTGGATGGACATAATATGATTTTTTCTGAACGAAACCCGAAATCATCAAGCCAAACACTGTTAAATTAGTTGATACATACTAGAGATAAAAGGCTTATATTTGCGGTAATATATACTTCAAGATAATGCAGAGTGATTTTCATGTTAAACTTAAAACTCAAACACTAGTAACCGAGATTATTACTGTGTGTTTTATACAATCGTCTCACAAATAAATAATAGTAAAGTCGATGTCAACATTTGCACATTCCATATAAACTACTGAGTTTTACCACATTGATATCATTGTTTATTTTGTCCTTGAAATAAAATAAAAAAGTTTTTTAACTACGCTTCGCTTTTTCCATATTCAACTCCGCTGATTACGTGCACTGCGTTTCTGCAATAAAATATAGATGGATTTACACAAAATTATCGATCAAAAGAAAACAATTACATTGTGTTAAATTGTAAAATGATTTTGAAACCAAGCGTATAGATGACGGTATTGATACATCGAATTTGTGGGATATGTGTTGTTCTAAACGATTAGAACTAGCAGTATCATTATGAACTATATTGTAGAAAGCACATATATGATGCACATGAGAATGAGACATATGAATATAATTGCTGTTTCTGGTGGTGTTAGTGGTCACTGAAGATGTTGCGTTAGCTTTTTCATCCATTCAACTTACGTGTCCCTGGACCTGGAGTAAGGATTATAGTTCTCACTCTCCATCATCTCATCCAGCAGGTCGTCCAGATCTCCTTCACTCCATCTGACACCATATACATGATCACATGATAATAATACAATTTCTCTGCCACGTGACAATATAACTCCATCTATATATTGTCGTTTGGAAAATAATAAAAATAATGATAAATAAACACAGCTAATAATCGGATACAATAAGGTGTGAAGTTTAATGATAACACTTTTTATTTTAATTGGTGTATTTTTAAATGTAGTGCCCATCACGCATGCGAGGTGTGTAACCTATTTAAGTACGTTGACGCACATCTTTACAATAATATCACAATCAGTTATGTTATTAAGTTTTCTAGAATACACATTTAATCAAAACAGTATAATAAAGAGCGTAAGCAACAAAAAGCGCTGACGACGCTTCCAAGTTAGCTGAGAAGGGTGTTTGACAGCAAATTCCAATCACAATTACCTGTGGTACGTGTTTGAAAGTCGTAGACCAAGCGAACCATCCTGTTGCTTGAAGAATGGGTTAGACGAACCCGTGCTTTGGGGACCACTGCTGGGCGAATTGTGTGCGTCTAATCGCGCCGGATGGAATAGTGTTGCCTTGTTTGTGCTTTATGAATAAGTTTGGAAATACACGAAAAACACCATTAATTAAAAGAATGATAATCACAATTGTGATTTTAAGACGATTAAGAATTAAAAGATATAAACAATATCATCGGCATATGTAATTGTTAAGAAAATGAAATGGTATTGACTACTACATGGAATAGTATTTTCCCCTAATGTAATTCTTATATAATAAGTAGAATAAATTACTTGCATGAAAATAAAGACCACTTTATGAGTACCTGATTTCTTTTACATTTCGTCCATCAGTTGGAGTATCGTCTCCGCTAGAATCGTGACCAGTGGTATGTCCCTCTACATCGAGTTGTTGCCCTTCACGTGCACTGTTACGAGAATTCCGGGTGACCAGTTGACCGGGCACTGGCTTTGAGATCATAACCACTGGGGTTTCTATGACGTCATAATGTCTAAAAAGGTGTTGATGGGATGTACACTTGCTTATTTGCATACTGTTTATGCAAGTAGGCTATTGACCCGCATGTCAAGTGTGAATGAAAAACGTAAGTTAAACTAAACTCGTTGGTTCTATTTAACTTGTTCTATCGTGTTATATCGTGCGTGTTTTTATTTTTTTTAAATGAAATCGTTAAACCGACATCGTAGAATATGTTTATACACACATAAATTTAAAAAACTTTACGGAATCAAACTTTAAAGGACATGCGGTCATTCGGACGCTTACAATAAAGGTGAGTGTTACGTGCATTAACGCCCTTACGTTTGCGACTCGTCATCCTGAGAGCGGTCTGGTTGACGATTACGGTACGGGACCGAATATATGCAATCCCTGCAAAATATATGTGCGCCTCGTTCTGGGAAAACCATTTAAATGCATATGCGTAATGCCTCGTCCAAGATTAGCCTGTGCAGTTCGCACAGGCTAATCAGGGACGACACTTTCCGTTTTATGGATTTTTTTCGTTAAAGGGTGGTCTCTTCTAAACAACGCTCCTGTCTATGCAGAAATTGTCGTCCCTGATGAGCTGGTGCGGACTGCGCAGGATAATCTGGGACGACACTTTGCTTTACTATACTTTAACACGGGCGAAGACAAGCCCAGACAC
This sequence comes from Dreissena rostriformis, assembly GCA_007657795.1. NCBI lineage: Eukaryota > Metazoa > Mollusca > Bivalvia > Myida > Dreissenidae > Dreissena > Dreissena rostriformis. The sequence goes on along the minus strand of VMBQ01000844.1, from coordinate 81,534 downwards.
GTGTATGATGCTTCGCATAATGCTACATTTCCTTCAAAATGTTTTTTGGGGGAAACTGGAATTCTCCCGTAATGAAAGCATATGCAGACATTTAACTTTCCCAGTAAAGTATGTGAAGCCGAGAGGGCATATACACAATTGGTAAGTGTAAGTACGTCGTCGAGTAAAAACAAATAAATATGAGAACAAGTTCCCAATAAAGTATTTATAATATAAGGCAACATAGCTCAAGCATATTATTAAATTATTCATATAATTATGCTATATGTTAGTGCATTTTATGACCTGAAATACCACATTTCTTAGCGTTTTGCAATAATGTGTGTTGGAAAGTCTAATGTATAAAATATAGAAGTAAGACTATACTCTTGCGTAGATGAAGTGTGTTCACTTGAGTCGTCCGAGCGGACTCTCCTATTTGGTTTCGAGTAAAAAGCCGGTCTAGACCTGAAATAAAAAATAAATAAAAATAATATGACCCAATGTATAATTATCATCGTGAAAACCATCAATATCATCACAAACATCATCGGCTTTTTCATCATAATTATCATCAACAACAACATTAGATGACTCTTCATCACCATCATCAGTCATATTCAATTCAAATATAATTACTTGCATTACAAACAAAACTGTATAACATCGAAACCATTTCAGTTTGACATATCATGGCGGTCGGTAACCTACTCCTCTCTTACTCGGTAAGCTGGTTAACCAGTTACCAACTGACCTAATTGTATCACAGGTATGGGTGGAAGAAGGCCCGTATAAATACTTTCAAGAGCAACAAACACAAGTTATGTGACTGGATCGGTAATCGAGCCCGCGATCTACGGATTTTTAGTCCGGCGCTCTGTCGCCTGAGCGAAAATACCCTGTTAAAAAACAACAACAGGTAAACATGTACGTTAAGTTAAGTCAATAACGCAGCAAACTCACCTCTGACGCTGCTTCCGGTATTTTCCTTCCTTCAAGGTCTTTCCATTAGAGACAAGCTGACCCGGTGCCGGTTTTTGTATTTTTATTACAGGAGTTGTCACGTACTGGTTCGTACTAATTGATAGAGATACATTTAATCACGTTATGCAAATAATACTCTTGTTATAGAAAATATTGAATCACGCATCTATTCAAACTTGAAAGCTATAATTACAGTGGGTATTAACTTTTAAATGGTGTAACAATATACCACTTTAGTTTTATTGCAAAAAATGTATATTATAAACAGTACGCTATGATCTCAAATAAGGTCCGTCTTGACATATGCAACACCGAATATATTTTAAACTATCTAATCGTTTTTTTTTTCATTTCATGTTGAGTAAATTAAGTTCATTTAGGGGTGGTCGGTAGTCGAGTGGTAAAACACTGGTCTACCATTCCAGCGGTCGTGGGTTCAATCCCTGGCCGGGGCACTGGAAATTTCAGAAATGCTTCAAGTGTTTCCCACCCAACTAGAGATGTACTGGTATGAAACCCAGGTAATTCTCGCGTGTATCGGTGCTATACACTGAGCACGTAAAAGAACCAAGGGATCTATTCGTAAAGAGTTAGGGTATCGCACCCGGATTCCTTGTATCTCAAAAACTGTCTCTTATACCCACTGCCTCTTCAGCAAAACCAAAGGACCCCATTGGAAATAAGTGCTTGCACTTTCATGGGTTATCCTTGACTGCAAGGTCAAAATAAATACATACATACATACATTTGGAAATTCAATTCAAGTAAAACAAAATATCACGTAGATAATAGCAGTATAAATAAATGCAAATGGCTTTTATGAAGAGTATGAAGCAGTGTACAATGTGGGCATGAATTAATATTTGTAGCATAGAGCAAACACAAACAAATTCACGTATCTCATGCATACAATACATTCTAGATTAAAACAAATGTGCATCGCTCTTCAAAAACGGGGCTTAATGTATGTGCGTAAAGAGCCGTCCCAGATTAGCATGTGCAAAGCGTACAGGCTACTCAGGGATAGCTCTTTCCGCGTGTATGGTATTTTTCGTTTAAAGGAAGTTTCTCCATAGCGAAAATCCGGTGTAGGCTTATCTGACACTACACTTTACGCACATGCATTAAACCCGTTTTCCCAGAGCGAGGCTCATATAAAGAGTATCCACCCACCCTGGATACGCCCCCCTCTGTAGCACGTGTGGCAGCCCATTGCTTACGATCTGTCCAGGGGCCGGCTTCCCAATCCTGACCACTGGCATCACTACGGTACTGTTGCCGTCGATTGAACTAGACATACCCCATACCACATATAATTGGTTATGTCTTTCTATATGAGAGTATTAACACTACTTGTGTTTTTTGCTCTGGTGTAACACAACGATTGTTTTGATCGTATTATTGTTTATATTTGTATTGTATTTGTTGTGGGTCATGAAACAAGCATGTCTAAAACTAAATATTGTTATGAAAAAGTATTTATCATCAAATTCAATTCAATTATTTATAACCATACAATGGAAGATGAAACATGTCGCGTGTGGAATATTGAACTGTCTTGTCTGCTAAACGTTTATATTTATGATGTAATAGATTTACACACACCCCTAAACATATTGTGCGGACCAATTAATTGCAGTAATTTGTATATACATGTACAAACAACACGTTGACGTCACAAATACCTTTTTGATGCAGACGACTCGTCATCGGCGTCGTCGTCAGGCGACAGATCTCCGTATCCACGTCTGTAGTAACCATTGGCAACGGCAGGTGGCGTAACGAGATTGCTATAAGGTAATTATTGTATGTATAAGTTATGTACTCATTACTAAAATATGATATCCCTTTACGAACTGTATAAAATGTATACAGTAGGCATTTCAGTACAATGTTTCAATGTTAAATGGTGTATGCATTTATAGAGTGCATGAAGATATTTATATCCGTCAATCGTCACATACTTTGTACTGATTTGTAGTAATAAACACCTACACCTCACATGATGTGACCCAGCGATTCGTTAACTCGAGAAACTCTTATTTATTCAAAGCAACATTTTCCCCTTAAAATTAAAAGCAATAACTGGACATAAGAGCTTTACGCAATCGACCAAATTATACACAAATCTTTAATTATTTATAAATTTAACCATGGTTAAGTTTGGAAAAACAAGATATGTCTTTGTCAGAAACACAATGCCCCCTACTGCGCCGCTGTGAACAAACAATATATATAAAAAAAATGACCTTTGACCTTGAAGAATGACCTTGACCTTTCAAAGCTCAAAATATGCAGCTCCATGAGATACACATGCATTTTTATTTATTTTTCCTTTGACCTTGAAGGATGACCTTGACCTTTCACCACTCAAAATGTGCAGCTTCATGAGATACACATGCATGCCAAATATCAAGTTGCAATCTTCAATTTCAAAAGTTATGACCAACGTTAAAGTTTTCAAACGGACACACAGACTGACGGACGGACGGACTGACAGTTCAACTGCTATATGCCACCCTATCGGGGCATAAAAAGCCATTACTTCTTAATTTACCTTCGCTATCGATGAAATATTCTGCAGATCTAGTTTATAACCTGTCCTGACTTTGACCAGTGTTTTATTCATAGATTGTTTTAAGTTCTTTCGTGAGACGATAATCCATCGCGATCATTAACCAAAATGGTAACATATTAACATATAAACCTTGATTTAGTATGTATTTTGTTATACATATATGACAGTTAACAAAATGAAAATCAATTATTATAATAAGAACTTCAGACCCCTGCATGTAGTCATTGTGTATGTCCCTTGACGAGTATCTTTTCTTCAGACCTGTATCCTGCTTCCTTCCGGAAACTGGGACGATGTTGTTCCACACTGGCGATTCCTGTGACCCGAGGTAAACCGCCCCTCTGAAACCAAGTACTACAGATGAGTTTCGGTAATAGCCAGTTACCTGAAGCATGTTTTAAAGTCTTATAACATGTGAGTAATCATTACTACAATTGCGTTTCAGTAGCTGTCGTTTACCTGTAGCACGCTGATAAGTCCAACAAAAAGTGGAAAATATAACCAAGAACAAACATATTCGTTAAATTGATATCCCCCGCCAAACTAGAGCTTTGTCACAGACATGACGTATACCCCCACATGCTGCATTGACACATAATATATACAAAGGGCCATAACTCCGTTATTAACAGATGGTGTACAATGCCATTTGGCGTGCATCATCCTCTTATCCATATATATATACTCATACCAAGTTTCAATGAAATCCGCCAAAGCACTTCCAAGATATTGCTCCGGACATAAAAGTGCCGGACGGACGGACGGAAGGACGGACGGACAACGCCAAAACAAATCCCTCTGCCTTTGACGGGGGATAACTACTACAAATGCGTGTTGATAAAAGTAATTAAATTAAAAGAATGTGGAACGCCGAACACCCGTATCCAAACTAAAAGATAAACAATTATGTTTCAACAAAGATTAAAAAATATATATGCCAATATTTGGTTAAAGGTCCTCATAACGCGTTACAATTCACGTATTAGATATTTCACAAATTTTTCTTATTTTATAGATCTACCTGTGTCTTCGCCTGTACATGAAACATGCTCCTGCCACGACCATTATCACCAAGACTAAGAACAGCGTTCCCAACAGGACAGACTCGATCGTGACTATCTGCGACATTTCTTCTCTAGTATCTGTAACAATAGTAATAAAACAGCAAACACATTCGGTACATTTCTTATTAAAGTTGTTGCATTCAGTTTTACTGTGTTAGTGGTCATAAACAAACTAATAACAATCATTGTTGAATTCGACATATTTATTATTAATATTGCAACTAAAAATAACCTGGTCTTCTAGCATTTGTTTTCAACCATGCAAGCGCGTTTAATGAAAATACAGTCAGTATTACAAATACGACTTATAATAATAATAATATTATTATTATTAAAATGATGATGCATCATTTATTATACATATTCTTAGTCTTTCTTAACAAATGATATAAAAAAAAAATCCAAAAATAATAATCAATATGCGCCGCGAAGAACGATATTTTGGAAGATTACTTGCACAATGCAATCTTATTTAAACTAGTTAAATTGCATATACAAAATGTACTCAATGTTAGAGAAATTATGTAAGATACATCTTTATCCCTCTTTCATCATTTTTTAAAGCTTACCCGCTATTCCGGCTTCAGCAACTCTTATATTTGTCTGTATAATTGGGTTTTCGATATTGTCATTTGCTACAGAAGGAGGCATTTGTTGTGATGTTTCCGTTTGTATGTCAGTCGTTTTATGACAATTTATGTCACCAATGTTGCAATTATAATCCGTTGTCTGCACTTGAGAAAGATGAACTATGGACGCACCCATATAGCTTTTTCGAATACTGTCGTACGTGTCCAGACTTAATGTTGCTACACTCGTACCAAATAGATGGGGTTCGTAACTGCTTCGTATACTGTCATACATACCTAAATGAATATGGATAGAATTTGAATAAGAAAATTTAATAATTTCACTAGCGTTTTTGGTGTTAAAGTTTGTGGAAATCGCTCCTGACTGGACGGATGTTGCTTGTAATGTTACGATTTCAGAAACTTCAGATGGAACGAATGTGTAACTGTCTTCAAAACGAGTTGAAATAACAGGTTTGGTGTTTGACTGTAGGTTTGGATTGAAAGTATTGTATCCATGAATTAGACCCACAGTCGAACGACCACGAGACATTCCATGTGAATTGAAAAGAGAGTCTATCCGTTCTGTTGTTTCAACAGCTGCTGACATTTCGCTAGATCGCTGAACATCTGAACTGTAAATGGACTCCGTTGTTGAATGCAAAAAACGTTCAGTTCCTTCAATTAAATAACTCTGTGTTGTCTCAAAGTTTTTGTCAGTTATTAAATACTGCTGATTCGATAGTTCTGTCACCTCTAAAACTGGCTGTGTAGTAGAATTCAAGCCTTTCAACGTTTGCGGTGGTAATATTGTATCTGATGGATTCACACTTTCTGTAATTTGAGTCGGTAAAGAATCTTCGATTGTTGTCTTAAATTGGGTTTTATGCTTAAAACTGGTTATTTTATAACTGTTAAATTTCTGCTCAAATGATGTATAGGCCGATGGCATGTTTTGAAATGTCACTGATGGCTGTGTTATCAGTAACAATGAGACAGTTTGGTGAATTTCGAGGGCAATCGTAAGTTCAACACCAGGTTCTACAATCGTTTTCGTAGCTGGGTTTCCGACATATGCGTTCAGATTAACCTGTCTACTGGTGGAACTTGGATCATCTGTGTTTGACATCGTGTAACTTGTTTCTTCCAGTGTAATAACATTGTTTATATAAGGCATTGTATGTGTGATAGTTGAAACAAAATTCAGTAGCGATAAATGATTTGAAGACGACATGAGTATTGTTTTTAGAGATTTTGAATTCGAAGACGAAAAAACAAGCTCTGACATTTGAGAGTTTGCGGGCGACGTGTCTGTTAAAGTCGAGGACGAGTGGCTTGCTAGGATACTTGCAGACGAGATCGTATCACCTTGAAATGATATGTTCGATTTAGAACTTGAATACGTTACATGCTCGCTCTCTGATGATTTAAAATTTGTCGAACCTGTCTGAATGTGCAAACTAGTTGTTTTGGGGATATGAACAGACGACTCAATAATTTTATCGTTATTAGAATTAACAATTTCGTTTCCGTCTAAAGCCATCTGTGGTAACGCACCCGATGCTAAATGCGACTCACTCGATGAATATGACATTAAATCATTCGATGACAATGCCTCTTTGCTGTTGATCTTAACACTAGAAACACTTTTTGAATAATCTCCTTGTAGTTCGTAGTATTAACTTGTATATGATATAGGGTGTCGATTAAACGTACCTTGGGTAGTTGGCGGAGTAGATGCTATTGCCAGTTGTACACCGACTGTTGGTTTATATTCCGTCGTATGTAGTTGTGTCTCTGTGGTTACAGCATCCGTATAGTTGGAATCCGCGACGTTCATAGAATGGGTTGAATACAATATCTGATAACCTTTTGAACCATCGTCGGGTACAATATTGACATATTTTGATATAGCAGAGGACACTGTTTCTGTATCAGTCTTTGACAATTGCATTGCATGGTTTTGATCTATATTCGAAAAGTATTTATGGAAAGTTGTTGTCGATAGGTTTGTTATTTGTGTCACATCAATTTTATCCATAATATTAATTGAAATAACCACCTGCTTATCATCTGAATGTGCATCCGTACCTTTCATGGGTGTTGGAGCGATCTCTGTTGATGTCGTGAAGGTGTAGGGCGTTGTACGGATGGTCACGACATTGTCGGTGTGGTAAACTGTTTTGTCCGACCCAATGGATTTTATGACTGTGGCCATGTCACTTGTTGGTGCGGATACATCTGTCGTTGTAAAAACCTCGGGTTGGTACGAGTGTGAAAAAACTGTATGTGTTGACGGTAACTTTGAATTTTGTCCCATAATGTTTGTACTGGAATGTACATGCGCGCTTTTTTCAGAAAATTGACTTTCTGTATTGTATGTATTCGTTATTGCATCTGTAAAGAAAATTGGTGGGTTCTGATAATACGTTGAAACCAGTGTACTCTGCTTGTTATGTTCGTGTGATAAAGATCCTTCTAATCTAATCATGGTTTCGCTTCTAGTCGAATAACTTCGACTTGCGGGGATTTCAAACTGGGATTGCAGCGAACTTTGTTGTATTATTTCATCAACTGACATTGTTGGCTTTAAAAGGATTGAACCTGTGTGAATATCAAGTATTGTAACAGTGTTATAACTTGTAAATATATTTGAAGTGCCGTTTTGATTGAAAGATGTACTATTTATCTCGTGATGTGACGGACACTTTCCATTTTTACAACGTTCGTCACAATATTGTCCCATAAATCCCTCAAAACAGAAACAAGTGGGATCCTGCTCGGTCCTGTTTAGACAAAAGCCGTTCTTGCACATGTAGTCACAGTTTGTCAATGGTGTTTCGCACTGCGACCCAGTGAAACCGGGATCGCACTTACACTCAAAGCTGCCACTCTTAAAGGAACAATGCCCTTTACGACATGGATTATAGCGACACGGGTCGTCGCTAGGGATGTCACAATGCCTTCCAAAGAATCCTCTGTGACACTTACATGCAAATGCGTTCACGTGGTCAGTACAATTGCCATTGGCACAAGGATTTCCCCGACAGTCGTCGATATTATCGTTACACGTTTCACCCTCAAATCCAGGAAAGCATTGACAAAACGTCCCTGTTACGTTCACTGCGCATGTGCCGAATCTGCAGTTAAATGCGTCACAGCGAGATAAAGTTTTGATCCTGTCACAGTTCCTTCCATCAAATGCATCTTCGCATTCACACTCATAACTATTGACCTGGTCGATACACTTTCCGTGCACGCAAGGGCTGCTGAAACATTCGTTAATGTCATACTCGCAACGTCTACCTGTAAATCCTTTCTGACATGCACATGTATAACTTGAACCGACGGATGTACACGTTCCATTGTTGAAACAGGGACCACTTGAACAGGCCTTGATGAAACTATCACATATCGCCCCGGTGAGACCTCTGGGACACTGGCATGCGAATGAATCCTCTGTAGCTATACACCGGCCGCCGAACAGACACGGATTGGGATCACAAACGCTAAGGCTTGGTTGGCATTTGAGGCCAGTGTAGCCAGGACGACAGTCACATCGATAGGATGCGTTTTGGTCTTCACGACAGGATCCACCGTTCATGCAAGGGTAAGCGGTACACGCCGACGCATTTGCTACAATAAAAAGTTATCTTTATAACATATACATTGCCCTTATAATATACTGAATGCGGTTACTTTATAGGTAACCTATTTACGGTTATAAATGGCCAATGCAAGAAGAGAAAGACATGGATACATAGAAAGTAAAGTTTGGTCATATTCAGACCTTTTAGGCTTATTGTCGTTATGCAAATTGTTTAATGTGAGAGAGAAAACACACGTGACTTCCTGTCACTAATTACCAAATTCAAATGTTATCCGCGTTGCCATTGCATCGAGACTTTGGCGAATAACAACGTAAACATCTGTAGAAGACGTAAAGACTATGTTGTCGGATATTTGATCTTCACTGCATAGTCTCCCGATTTCATTGCCTTCCTTTATTATAGATTCCGTTGCGTTTGCGTCATTGGTTTCATAAATCAACACGCTATTAATTTCCGGTTTGCATTCAGGACTGGTAATGAAGAACTTCCGCACGTGCAGAACTACATTTTGTGAAGGCGGTGTTATGATGGTAAAATGACAGGTGACGTTGTTAGCGTTGACGTACGGGTAGTTCTGTGAGGCAATCACTCTTGGTTCGTACTTATAATTTAACGTCACATTGCATGGCCAATCTGGAACAAACAAAATGATACACATAATCAATTGTTGGCGGTGAATTTATGCTTCCGAATTTATAGAATTAATCTTCATGCATACGTTACATCAAGTCAACTGTAAGATAAATGCTGTCTCTTAAATTCCCACATACAATATGTTCACATAGTTCACATATATTATTAATAATAATAGAATTTGGTGAAATCAATATCCTGGTAAAAAGACGTACACTACAAATATATATACTTACTTCCATTGTATTGAAAATAGCTGTACTCTTCCACGGGAATCAAGTCACTAACGTTAGAGGCGATGGTTTTACTCAATCCGCACGTGCTCATATTCTTGCTGTACGCGAACGAGTTGCACGATGCGCCAGAGGAAAGCGTGCAATTGCCCGCGCATTCGTCCATGGTAACGTTGTTAATCACGCGCTGATATGCGTCTTTGTCGCCCAGAATATAGTAATTGTAGGATACAAAAAGGTTGTTGAAGTCTGAAAAAACAAATAGACACTTATGTTTTTGTAACAACATGTGTACTTTGGGTTTCGAACAAGTGTCTCAGTTGTCTGAGTATCAACATGAAACTAAATATATTTGTTGTTTATACAAGTTAAAATTGCAAGACGTAATATTTGTGCATATCGCAATATTCTTTGCAGAGTTATGAGCCCTTGAATGATTGCAAATTTTGGAAATTTACATCATTTTACATATGTACTTTCTGTTGAAAACTCGTCTCTCAGTTTTCTGTGTATCAATATGAAAAATGAAAGATATGCCGCTTGTACTAAGTGGAATTTCAAAACGTTATTTTCGTTTAGGTCGTGATGTCTTTGGAGAGTTAAGCAAACTATGGATACTTAACATCGCTGTACATGTGTACTTTGCGTCGCGATTTAGTCTGTCAGTTTTCTGAGTATCAACATAAAACTTTATAGATATGTTATTTTAAACGATGTTAAAGTACTGGACGTATTTTTTTTGTGTATGTCATACTGTATGTTGAAGAGTTATGTGTCCTGGAACGTAGTCAATTTATTTAATTATGCAACGCGAAGCTTTTTGTTTTTGTTTGTGATCAATTTGAAGATCGCGAGACTACATTTCAGATTAATTGTTCACTAATACAGATGTTTTGCACCCGCTTGAAATGAGGCATTGCGTGTGTATTCGTTAGCTACAATCACTTTTCTGGTTAATTTTGTTATCTAATGAAAGACTCACAGTATGGATATTACAAATGCCCTAACATAATGCAGTCCAGGACAAAACATCCTTAATTATGTGTGTGTAAACATAAAACTATATGTGTCAGATGATTTAAAATCATCCACTCCGTAAGTAATAAAAAATGTCTCTTACTTTTGTTTGGAAACAGTTCTTATAACTTATCCTGTATTATTGCAGAAACGGTGCAATCCACAACCATTATACCATACATATCAAAATCACAACAACGAGCATAACGTGTGAACATGTGACAACTTAATATTAAAAAAACAATGCACCTTTACCTTTACTATGCTCGTAGTAAGTTGTTCCTTTCGCCTGTTTCAACTCCGCGAAAACACCCCAGCGTTCGCCCAAAAGTCCTTTAACGTGCATGCAGACGGACGAACTGCGAATGTACATAAACCCTCGGCACACTGACGTGCCGTTCATGACGTCAGCGTCCTCGCGCACCAAGTACCGAAAGTCGAGTTCCAGCGTCGACAGGAGGCTGTTTGAGGCCAATATGGCGGAGAGGCGGCAGATGTCGGCGCAGTAGCTGAGGCTGATTTGGAGAGGTGGCGAGAGGCTGTGTGTGGTTACGGGCAGCATCCGGTCCTCGAAGGATGCGAAGTAAATCAGAGAGGTGTCTAAATGCATTGAGTTAACACAATGTGTTAAAACAGTTCAAGGTAGTATACGGAACGTACTTAACAACACCGTAAAGAAGAATCCAGGACAATAAATAAGGCAATCACCGTTTTGTTGGTTGTAAAAGTGGCACTAGAATCACGACAAAAACTCATAGCTTATACCCTCTGAGAATTTTTTCTTTTCTGAATATGTTAAAGTGTATGCTTGTTTTGTTTTATTGTTGTTGTTGTTGTTTTACACAAATAATCATCCGTATGACAAGGTACAAATAATTTAGTTAGGAAAATGCCAGCAGGTATAAGGACAAATATAGGAAGATACTTGACAGTGTGAGAAATTCATATTACTTCGTTATCCATTATAAAAAAAATATAAAGCAGTATTTTTTGTAAAACGTTTATGTTAAACTTTGATTTGTTATTTCAGATTGAGTGTTGGACCATGTTCGCTTGATTCACTATTCTAGATATTACGTTGGCGATCGATTTTGCTACATTCGATCATATTCGCTAAATTAAATTAAAACTTACTTAAAATAACTAAAAAATAATGCAAAATAGAGATTTTGAAGATTTGTGCATGATCATAACAATATATTAGCCGACCGGTATACCTACCATATTTCTTTTGCGATAAACGTAGAAATAAATGACTTCAGTTTTAAGTATTGATAAGTATTGATAAACTTACCACTTCCAGGCACTATGCAGTGTTCGTGACGAAGAAACAGCAACACAACCAAAAAGACATGATAGCATCCCCATTTTGATGTCATTTTACTTAAACGAAATATTAGAACTCCAATCTCAATGTAGTTGTTTTCTGTCGCGCATCCGGATCAATATATATTTGACAGTTTATTACTTTCAGCTTCCTCGCATGATGTACATCTCTTCAACGTTATTATATTCTATAAATGTTCGTGTTGGTTCATATTTATTTTCCAATTGAGCGTTAAAATATATTCTAACTAATTAATATCGTCTTTGTTACAAAATCAAGCTATTGTCCGCACCAAAATGCCCATTTAACAATGAGCATGTACTAAGGTAAATATTTAACTTATATCCAAACGTATAGTTTTGTTATAGCACATTTCAGTTCTATAACGCGTTGCTACCAAATACTTGTGTTTACACCTATCACGCATAATATCCGTTGTCTGTTAATACATTATCTTAATGTAAGCGATCTTCTGTTAAAAAGAATAAATTGAAATTCTCATGGAGCACCTGTCCAGTAGATATGAACAGATATCAAAGACAGTCTCGTTGATAATCGAGTTTAATTATGACACACCTACTATCTAACAGTATGACCGCGTGATAGCATTAACAAAGCAGTCTCAACGATGCATATGTAACGTACACGATAAGATGATGGCTAGCTAGTGTAAAGGATTAGAGAAAAGTGTTCATTGTTTTCGATAACCTTCATTATGAATTCTCACAAGATTATAATGTTTATGTAAGAACGTTTACTTAAGGGCCGACCTACACTTCCAATAGTATGTTCAATTTTATGTCATTTGTTTTACGTCCCGTTTTATTATGGTCGAGGTTATCGCAAATACGTATGATTGTTCGTGAAAGCGTTCAATCTGTTTCGACAAAAAAAGCGTACGCTCGAAAGACAGTTTTACAAGAAACAAGTACAATTTGTAGCGCTTCTGCGCTTAATATGCTTGTTCCTTCAGGTGTCCAAAAAACCTATGTAATAGAAAGTAATATTTGTTTAACGTGATTTAAAGATGGCAAAATATGCTTCACAATAAAACTTACACAATATTAAGCGTTTAGCATAATTTATTATATTGAAATTTAGTACTAAGCCTTCCTCTGGGAAAACGGGGCTTAACGCATGTGCATAAAGTGTCGTACAGGCTAATCAGGGACACGAAGCTTTTCGCTTTTATAACGCGATCACTCTCTGCACAACCGTCACATTAACCCATTTACGCCGAGTGGACTCTCCCATCCTAATAAATTTGATCAATTTATTTCCAAAATTAGGGATGTCTAGTATATGTATTGCTTTATTTAGAATATTTCTTACAGAAATTCCATAAAGCAAACAGCGCAGACCCTGATGAGACGCCGCATCATGCGGCGTCTCATCTGGGTCTACGCTGTTTGCCAAGGCCTTTTTTCTAGACGCTAGGCATAAATGGGTTAAGGCTATTGAACACAGCCAAACGAAGAAACTTATCTGAAATATGGTTCTTTCTGCTCGGTTATAACGTTCAGTTTGTATGGCTTGAAGTGTAATACAATAGTATTTTATCTCCCTTATACCATAGGTGTTTGACAATCAGTTAAATGTTTCTTATTTCTCGAAATGACTTGTTGACTTGTTTTCTTTCCTATTTGCAGCAATGGTAACACATGTCCACTATTTTATGGTTTATTTTTGTTTATTTTATTGTTGTGTTATTGGTCTTTGAAGTATTTGTTTTTATAATCTAAAGTACATATGTCATTGAGGCCTCAGTCTTGAATGGCTTGAATTACAAAAGCTTCATAACTTTGAAGTACTGAAAGTATTAGGTGTCTGTACACCGGAAAGCGCTTTAAAATAATAAATTATGTATTTCAGTTTGGTCGTTGTAAATTGTGGACAATACCCTCTGAATAAGAATTTACAATAATTCAATTCTATGCAATCTCTCAGACTGTTGTAGGAATAATTGCTCAGCAAAAAGTTTAATTATTTCACTAATGGCTTAAATTAACATGTACGTAAGAAATCGTGCTAATTTATAGTCAAATAAAGAAATCGAAACCTTTGGTGATAATGAACGTTGTCGATATCTCAATTCATTAAATGTTTCTGTAAATTGTGCGATTCAAGGCCAAAAGGACTAAAAATAAAGGGTGGTGTTGGGAAACTAATCAAGTATTTTGAAAACCAGAAAATATTGCGTCGCAAAAAACATTTCATTAAACAACAAAAGCAACAACAGTTATTAGTTCTTAAGCATACAATTGCTTTTAAGCCTATTGCAAAATACACAAGCATAATGACATGGATTATAATACTTATAAAAATTTTGTTATGGTAGAATTAAACAAAGATTTTACTGATTCATAACATAAGATGTGTCACTTTAATATTGATACTGACTGTTGTTCATAAAATACTGAGACAAAGAATTCACTGTACTACATAATAAATATCTTTTTGACATTGATATTGAGTTTTACTCATCGAATTCTGAGACAAAATAGTGAACATAAATGAATGAATTTGTTTCTAAATTGTACCGTAAACAATTCGTATTATATTAAACAAAACGTTTGCAAAAACTATTTTGCTTTTCAATGAGAAATGTTAATTTGTCGACTATTGTTCTTTCTCTGAATATTATAGAGGACGAGTAGAGGACGAGTGGAGGACGAGTCTTCTGTATCACAAACGCTGCAGCGCGATCGGCCATGACAAAGACGTCCAATAATCTCCGAGTTACGCTAAGTTTATATCGAGCATTACTTCGCTTCAAATACCACGCATTACGTAAATACACAAACTAAAGTGAAATGCATTTTTATGCGAAGCTTTGTGGAATGTTTTCTTTGTCTTTATTTAAAGAGGCACGTTCCTGATCATCGTTGTATGACCGTGCATGGCAGTTGATCTGAAAGTCACCAAGTAATGATGATACTGACAATTTTGGTTATAACTCCTTAAATAATTCGTCTACATTAAAAAAAAAGATAAAAAGAATGAGCCGTGTTCTAATAAAACGCCATCCGCTAATCCGGGGAGACAATTTCAGCTTTTTGGGAATTTTCTGTTTAAAGGAAGTCTCTTAACATGTCCAACCTGAAAATGTCGTCCTAGCGATCGGGAGGTCGTGGGTTCGATCCCCACTGCGGGAGCGTTCTTTCGATCTTCCCCAAAGACACCAAGTACTGGTTCTTAGTCCCAGGAAACGGACTCGAGAGCGTTTCAATGAGCCTTAGGCTTCCGATGCAATCGCGCTAAAATAAATATGTTTAAACAAAAATGTCGTCCCTGATAAGCATGTGCATTAAGCCCAGTTCTCCCAGAACGCGGCTCAAATGAGTTGCATGCATTGAGAACCGCTGCATGGCTTACAAAACGTTTTAATAATGCACACATGAAATATAATAACATGTATTCCAAACTAATGCAAAAATCAAATGTAAAATATTTGTAAAGGTTTGGACAACACAATTTTTTTAAACATATCAATTGTTGACCCCGAAAATAACATTTCAAACGTCGTGTGTGTCTTAAATAGAAA
The DNA here is from genome assembly GCA_007657795.1 of Dreissena rostriformis. NCBI lineage: Eukaryota > Metazoa > Mollusca > Bivalvia > Myida > Dreissenidae > Dreissena > Dreissena rostriformis. Next base: position 65,995 of record VMBQ01000844.1, on the reverse strand, counting down.
TCGCCTTTCTAGCTGACTATTTAAACATATAATAAATAACTTATACCAACGTACAATATTGTTCTTAGCACATTTATGCCTAGCGTCTAGAAAAAAGGCCTTGGCAAACAGCGTAGACCCAGATGAGACGCCGCATGATGCGGCGTCTCATCAGGGTCTGCGCTGTTTGCTTTAAGGAATTTTTCGGTGAGAAATATTCTAAATATAGAAATAAATATACTAGACATCACGAACATTCTCAATTGTTTTAGCTCAACTCAAAAGAAAGGATTTGAGTTCCCACACAGCTTAGTATGAGAGCGTCAATCCGCTCACGAACAATCGCGAAAAATCACGAACAATCACGAACAATCACGAACAATCCCAAACTTCAGCTATAAGAATATTCACATATTCTTCCTCAAACTGAGGGTTGAGTCACACTCAAAACTCAAACAAACTTCAATAAAATTGAGCATGATGGTTAAACTCATCTCAAAATTTGAAAGAAAGAAAACAACTTATTTTGAGTCTAAATATTGACTTAAGAATGTTCGTGATACTAGGCTAGCCTTATATATTCAATGTTAAACAAATACATATTTGACAACTTATGTATGTTGCTACAATGCAACAATTGAAAGGATGAAAGTCTTCAATCCAGTCTTCAATATAGCCTTCATTAATTTCCATTATGCAATGTTGGTGCAAATACATTTTTTTTATTAAACCACTATGAGAACCTAGCGTTTGGTTAAACACCGCTTACAATTTATCAGCCCGGTTACAAATCTGATATCATATAAAAATGCCAATTATTTATGTAAACATCGTCGGTCGTTGTTGAACAAGGTATTTACTGACACACATTATAATGATAAATATCATGTTTGCCTCATTCGCTCATATTCACTAGATTAACGTATAAGTTTGCGATTCTTTTTGCTACGCTCGACCATATTCGCAAAATTAATTTTCATTTAAAAAAAACTTACTAAAAGGAATGTAAAATATAGATCGGCAAAAAGTAAACAAACACAAAAAGAGTTTTAGCCTATCTACATGACCTATTGTTTTAGTGATTTTAGTGGAACCATATGGCATTTTCTTTTTGGCCTAAGGATCAAAATCAGTATATACACATTGGAGAAATTCAGATTCAGACGTGGTCAGAACACAACCTTGCCATCACATGAACGTATAACATTTATGTGTGTTTCTTTTAAGTGATTTGCTGCGTGAAGATATACCATTCAGGGGCGGATCCAGGATTTCTGGTTAGGGGGGGGGGCGGGATATTGAAAGATTTGCTTGGGGTTGAGTAATGTCCAAACAAAGAAATGACTGTAGCTATCGTTAAATTTGTTCTATCAAAGGAAATAAACACGACCCATCTCAGTACGTGATTAATTGTGGTTATTTAATTTTAAAAGTGCTGTTTAAGAAAAGACCAACGGATGCATAATCACATTTTATTTTCTCCACAAAATAAACAAATCAAAATGTTAAAACTTATCTTCGCGATTTATAAGCATTTAAATGTAAAAACATGGCGCGCAAGGTAGGTACTCGCCATACATATAACACGGTAAACAGTATAGCACGGTAAACCGTATAACACGGTAAACAGTATAAGACGATAAACAGTTATACCACTGTAAACATGCGGCAGCTGAACTTTATTATACACCGTTCCCCACGATGACAATTCATTGCACTATAAGATGAAACGCACACAGAAACTGAACAACGCGTGCACGAGTACAAAACCCTTTTGAAACATGTGTAATATATAGTATTCAAATCGTCGACCGAAGGAATCTACTTTCGATAACATGTTATGGTTTTTTTTTTATGTTTTTTTTTTATTAAATATAAGACATACAATGTATACATATATATGATCACAAAACAAAGTGATACCTTGTGACAGCAATAATGTTCAAACATGTTATACAAGGTATGCTAATAAATATTTTTTTGACCTTGTGGTTCCTTATAGATAAAAGGTGTTTTAAAAAAACGGAGAATAGAATATTGATAAATAAGATGATATTTTCATGAGGTGGGTAGAAAGTAGAACTGGACTTGTTATGAAAGTTTAATGTGTTTCCATTTATGTTCAAATATGTGAAGTGTATCATTGTTGAGGGCTATTTCTTTTTCAATTCGAATCTTAAGTTTCAAATAATTGATAAAACAGTTCATTGTTGGTGTTCGTTTTCTGTATTTCATGCTGAATATGAAATATTTTATTAATATAATAATGAAATTCACGGCGTTATTAACCTCTGGTATTTTGAAGGTATTTACTCCTAAACTGATGTCTAAGAGAGATAGTGTTACATGTAATTGTTGTTTCTCTAGAAAGGTTGTAAATTGATTCCATAGAGTTTGAATATGTTTACACTCCCAGAAAAGGTGTTCTATTGTTTCAATATGTTCACTACACATATCACATAGNTTATCGCTTACGTTGTGTACAATATTGTTAACTGTATTTATCGCTTACGTTGTGTACAATATTGTTAACTGTATTTATCGCTTACGTTGTGTACAATATTGTTAACTGTATTTATCGCTTACGTTGTGTACAATATTGTTAACTGTATTTATCGCTTACGTTGTGTACAATATTGTTAACTGTATTTATCGCTTACGTTGTGTACAATATTGTTAAATGTATATATATATCGCTTACATGTACGTTGTGTACAATATTGTTAACTGTATGTATCGCTTATGTTGTGTACAATATTGTTAACTGTATTTATCGCTTATGTTGTGTACAATATTGTTAACTATATTTATCGCTTACGTTGTGTACAATATTGTAAACTGTTTTTATCGCTTACGTTGTGTACAATATTGTTAACTGTATTTATCGCTTATGTTGTGTACAATATTGTTAACTGTATATATCGCTTACGTTGTGTACAATATTGTTAACTGTATATATCCCTTTATTGTGTACAATATTGTTAACTGTATTTATCGCTTATGTTGTGTACAATATTGTTAACTGTATTTATCGCTTACGTTGTGTACAATATTGTTAACTGTATATATATTATGCTAATGCTGTTTGTAAACTATTGTAAATTTTGTCTGTTTTTTTGTTCAGCTCTTCATTTATTTGGATGAAATAAAGTAATGTATGTTAAAGTGGTAAGCCTTAACTATGAGATCTTGTATTTATTTTATTTTTTTAATTACCATTGTTCATGTCATATGCATTAATAATATAATAAGATAACGATTAATTGTAATTACATTTTATTACTACATATAATTCGTTAACAATTGGTCATCTAGACTGTTATTATTTAACACAAAGATATTCCAGCATTCGAACATGTTAGTTTTAGAGGTAATTCATATTTAAATGTTAAGACACTTAAAACTAAATATTTCTATTTACAATCTGTTAACACGAAAACAATATCCGTTATGATTATAAAAGGTAATGTTAGAAAAAATGGCTTGTCTCTGTCCCAATTAGCACCGTTTATCTAATCTTAGTTCTATCCACTATTTCAATGTGTTAAGGTTTTAGATCAAAGTGTTCGGCATAACGGTATTTATAAAACTAAACAAAGTGAAACTTCAGAAACAGTTGAATCTTATTATATGACGAGATCCGTTGTTTGTGACAAAGCACAAACATAAATGTTTGAAGTTATAAGGCATAGTTACTATTTAAATAAGAGGAACATTTTGTTAAAACGGGCGATTATACTTTTGTGTTTGGTGTATATGTATACCAATTGCTCATTTTGTATAAACTAGAACTACATTCCTAATTTCAATATTTAATATTGCATTACAATTATAAAATAATATCGTTGCCCTTTTGGTCTACATTTGTTTGCCTCTGCTGTTTAACAAAATCGAAGACTTTAAATCTAAGGATATTGATTTGAACTAGGCAAAAGCTGGCCCAGTTTACAAAATTAAACATTCAGATGTAATTTGGATTTGAGAGTATTGCCAATTGACGATAAAAGGGTAACATATTGCGAGGAACTGATTAATGGCAATGATTATTTGTAATTCAAATAAAATTAATTATATTACACAGGAAGTAATTTTATTAAAGTTGATTGTACCTACATGTTTTAATGAAGCTTTCGTTGATAGCAAAATGTTCAAGGTAAACAAGTGTGAATTTAAAATTAAAATGAAAAAATAAAAAACGAAATAGACATAATCATCAAACTTGTAAACTTATGTTCAAGATTAAGTAATAACTTTTATTTTATTATCTTACCAGCATTGATGAAATATCACCCCAATACAAGTATCTGTGTACGACACATAGCCGGTATTTGTTTTCAAATGTTACATGAACTTATTTTAGTCTGATTTTCCTAAACATAGGAATAAAAAGTGTAACACGAAATTTGTGCTAAACATCCATGAATAAAAGTTAGTAAGAAACCGTCAATACGTCGCGACACAAATTATTTATAGTCGTATTGGCTGACATTAGTCCTTAACTAAAGATGCTGAAATTCTCTAATAACACACATAAATGCTCACCACTGTTATTTAGTCAACAAAGTAATATCTGACATTATACGGGTATGTATTTTTATGGAAAACAAATCATATACCCTCAATGTTCTAAAAGCCGTTTTATGCCTTTACCCGTATGTCAATCTTTTGCCGTTTATATTCCCCTTGAAAATTATAAGAATTCATCTTTAAATACACTGTTTTGACCGTTAATTGCACAATACGATAAATTGTCAAATTGTAAAAACATCATACATCGTACTCAGTAGCAGTAGCAATTCTTAAACAATAATAAAACAAGAAAAGTTTATTACGAAATCATGTCATCAGTTAAATAAGCTAAACGTTCTTCACAGGTTTAACATAACATTGAATGTATTCCTTTAAGCATTAATTCAATGTTCTTTCCACCTTTGTTTCGTTAATTTCAATTATCTGAACATAGGATTATGCGTTTTTATTTTCTTAATATTTTTCTATATTTGATATCTGTCTTTAAATATTACTCCAATAACAAATGTCTTTTTCAAAATGTAATAACGTGTTAATAAATTCTTTCCATTTTAACTTATGCAGATAATAATGAAGATATTACAGCGAAACTGCAGCATTCGTTGCTTGCATGAAGCTGAGTATATGGGTCAAATAATATATTTTAGCAGTACGTTTTATAACAGAAACAAGTCATCAAATTAATGTAATAATAAGTACATGTGTTTGTTCCATAAGAATAACGGGGGAGATTTATGTTAGCCATAGCAACCATAGCAACCTGCTACACTTTCTTCAAATATTTTGAAGTAAATTATCGGACATGGAATTAAGATTAAGATTAAGACTTTGGCGAATAACAACGTAAACATCTGTAGAAGACGTAAACACTATGTTGTCGGATATTTGATCTTCACTTTTAATTTAGTTGGTAATGCATGGGTGTGTTTATTCCGACAAGCAACATTTTCTTTCTCTAAATTATATTATATTGCCCGTGACTGTTCCAAACATCCCGGTGAGAATATATATTGTACTAATGTAACATGTTATTACGGATGATGATTACATAGTGTGTCTGTAAGTTTGTTCAAAACACCAAGCATTAATCATATTGGTTGTCAATTTATTATTGTTTTGATTTAATTTTTCCGAACCAGAGTGATCTATAATAACAGTATCTCCAGACAATAAAAGGCATTTATACGGACACGTTTTAAAGAACATCTTCCTAAAAACAATCTCATAATAGTAGTTCAGGTTCTGGTATGTCGAATATTGATAAAGATTTTCCTGAAAATACCACGGAGTGAAAAACGCGTGGTGGAAGTGTGTTAGAAAATATATAAATCATGGGGTGTGTCAAGAACGTTAAAGATAAAATCTATTAAGAACATATAAAATGATGATTTGGTGAATGACATAGGCGAAATGTTCGAAATCCAAGAGCTTACATTTCATCGAAATCAAAATTAACAACAACAGCAACAACAGTTATTAGTTCTTGAGCATACAATTGCTTTTTAGCCTATTGCAAAATACATAAGCATAATGACATGGATTATAATACTTATGAAAATTTGGTTATGGTAGAATTAAACAAAGATTTTACTGATTCATAACATAAGATGTGTCACTTTAATTTTGATACTGACTGTTGTTCATAAAATACTGAGACAAAGAATTCACTGTACTACATAAGAAGTATCTTTTTTGACATTGATATTGATTATTACTCATCGAATTCTGAGACAAAATCGTAAACATAAATGAATGAATTTGTGTCTAAATTGTACAGTAAACAATTCGTATTATATTAAACAAAACGTTTGCAAAAATTATTTGCTTTTCAATGTGAAATGTTAATTTGTCGACTATTGTTCTTTCTCTGAATATTATAGAGGACGAGTATTCTGTATCACAAACGCTGCAGCAAAGACGTCCAATAATCTCCGAGTTACGCTAAGTTTATATCGATCATTACTTCGCTTCAAATACCACGCATTACGTAAATACACAAACTAAAGTAAAATGCATTTTTATGCGAAGCTTTGTGGAATGCTTTCTTTTTCTTTATTTAAAGAGGCACGTTCCTGATCATCGTTGTATGACCGTGCATGGCAATTGATCTGAAAATCACCAAGTAATGATGATACTGACAGTTTTGGTTATAGCTCCTTAAATAATTCGTCTACATTACAAAAAGGATAAAAAGAATGAGCCGTGTTCTAATAAAACGCCATCCGCTAATCCGGGACGACAATTTCCGCTTTCCCGGGAATTTTCTGTTTAAAGGAAGTCTCTTAATATGTCCAACCTGAAAATGTCGTACCCTGATAAGCATGTGCATTAAGCCCAGTTTTCCCAGAACGCGGCTCAAATGAATTGCGTGCATTGAGAACCGCTGCATGGCTTACCTAACGTTTTAATAATGCACACATGAAATATAATAACATGTATTCCAAACTAATGCAAAACTAAAATGTAAAATATTTGTTAAGGTTTGGACAACACAATTTTTTTAAACATATCAATTGTTGACCCCGAAAATAACATTTCAAACGTCGTGTGTGTCTTAAATAGAAATCACCTTTCTAGCTGACTATTTAAACATATAATAAATAACTCATACCAATGTACAATATTGTTCTTAGCACAGTATCACGAACATTCTCAACTCAACTCAAAAGATAGGATTTGAGTTCCCACACAGCTTAGTACGAGAACGTCAATCCGCTCACGAACAATCCCAAACTTCAGCTACAAGAATATTCACATATTCTTCCTCAAACTGAGGGTTGAGTCACACTCAAAACTCAAACAAACTTCAGTAAATTAGAGCATGATGGTAAAACTCATCTCAAAATTTGAAAGAAAAAAAACAACTTATTTTGAGTCTGAATATTGACTTAAGAATGTTCATGATACTAGGCTAGCCTTATATATTCAATGTTAGACAAATACATATTTTACAACTTATGTATGTTGCTACAATGCAACAATTGAATGGATGAAAGTCTTCAATCCAGTCTTCAAGATAGCCTTCATTCATTTCCATTATGCAATGTTGGTGCAAATACATTTTTTTTTTATTAAACCACTATGAGAACCTAGCGTTTGGTTAAACACCGCTTACAATTTATCAGCCCGGTTACAAAACTGATATCATATAAAAATGCCAATTATTTATGTAAACATCGTCGGTCGTTGTTGAACAAGGTATTTACTGACACACATTATAATGCTAAATATCATGTTTGCCTCATTGGCTCATATTCACTAGATTAACGTATAAGTTTGCGATTCTTTCTGCTACGATCGACCATATTCGCAAAATTAATTTTCATTTAACAAAAACTTACTAAAAGGAATGTAAAAAATAGATCGGCAAAAAGTAAACGAACACAAAAAGAGTTTTAGCCTATCTACATGACCTATTGTTTTAGCGATTTTAGTGGAACCATATGGCATTTTCTTTTTGGCCTAAGGATCAAAATCAGTATATACACATTGGAGAAATTCAGATTCAGACGTGGTCAGAACACAACCTTGCCATCACATGAACGTATAACATTTATGTGTGTTTCTTTTAAGTGATTTGCTGCGTGAAGATATACCATTCAGGGGCGGATCCAGGATTTCTGGTTAGGGGGGGGGGCGGGATATTGAAAGATTTGCTTGGGGTTGAGTAATGTCCAAACAAAGAAATGACTGTAGCTATCGTTAAATTTGTTCTATCAAAGGAAATAAACACGACCCATCTCAGTACGTGATTAATTGTGGTTATTTAATTTTAAAAGTGCTGTTTAAGAAAAGACCAACGGATGCATAATCACATTTTATTTTCTCCACAAAATAAACAAATCAAAATGTTAAAACTTATCTTCGCGATTTATAAGCATTTAAATGTAAAAACATGGCGCGCAAGGTAGGTACTCGCCATACATATAACACGGTAAACAGTATAGCACGGTAAACCGTATAACACGGTAAACAGTATAAGACGATAAACAGTTATACCACTGTAAACATGCGGCAGCTGAACTTTATTATACACCGTTCCCCACGATGACAATTCATTGCACTATAAGATGAAACGCACACAGAAACTGAACAACGCGTGCACGAGTACAAAACCCTTTTGAAACATGTGTAATATATAGTATTCAAATCGTCGACCGAAGGAATCTACTTTCGATAACATGTTATGGTTTTTTTTTTATGTTTTTTTTTTATTAAATATAAGACATACAATGTATACATATATATGATCACAAAACAAAGTGATACCTTGTGACAGCAATAATGTTCAAACATGTTATACAAGGTATGCTAATAAATATTTTTTTGACCTTGTGGTTCCTTATAGATAAAAGGTGTTTTAAAAAAACGGAGAATAGAATATTGATAAATAAGATGATATTTTCATGAGGTGGGTAGAAAGTAGAACTGGACTTGTTATGAAAGTTTAATGTGTTTCCATTTATGTTCAAATATGTGAAGTGTATCATTGTTGAGGGCTATTTCTTTTTCAATTCGAATCTTAAGTTTCAAATAATTGATAAAACAGTTCATTGTTGGTGTTCGTTTTCTGTATTTCATGCTGAATATGAAATATTTTATTAATATAATAATGAAATTCACGGCGTTATTAACCTCTGGTATTTTGAAGGTATTTACTCCTAAACTGATGTCTAAGAGAGATAGTGTTACATGTAATTGTTGTTTCTCTAGAAAGGTTGTAAATTGATTCCATAGAGTTTGAATATGTTTACACTCCCAGAAAAGGTGTTCTATTGTTTCAATATGTTCACTACACATATCACACAGATTTGTGTTGGATAGTTTGCACTTAAAAAGATATTTATTTGTAGCTATGATTCTCTGTATGTATTTATATTGAAAATTTCTCAGTGTGCTATCAGAAGCTGATTAAAATGGCACGATAAATATTTGTTTCCAATTAAATTCGTTTTCTCCAAGAAGGTTTTGCCATTTAGTTTGAGTTTTGGAGATTTCAGCAGGGTTTTTAATTTGAAGTGTGTAAA
>VMBQ01000844.1:33390-56189 GCA_007657795.1 Dreissena rostriformis | reverse complement strand
TATTTTATTATCTTACCAGCATTAATGAAATATCACCCCAATACAAGTATCTGTGTACGACACATAGCCGGTATTTGTTTTCAAATGTTACATGAACTTATTTTAGTCTGATTTTCCTAAACATAGGAATAAAAAGTGTAACACGAAATTTGTGCTAAACATCCATGAATAAAAGTTAGTAAGAAACCGTCAATACGTCGCGACACAAATTATTTATAGTCGTATTGGCTGACATTAGTCCTTAACTAAAGATGCTGAAATTCTCTAATAACACACATAAATGCTCACCACTGTTATTTAGTCAACAAAGTAATATCTGACATTATACGGGTATGTATTTTTATGGAAAACAAATCATATACCCTCAATGTTCTAAAAGCCGTTTTATGCCTTTACCCGTATGTCAATCTTTTGCCGTTGATATTCCCCTTAAATTTTTTATAAGAATTCATCTTTAAATACACTGCTTTGACCGTTAATTGCACAATACGATAAATTGTCAAACTGTAAAAACATCAAACATCGTGTTGCAACTTCAGTACTCAGTAGCAGTAGCAATTCTTAGCCCTTTGCATGCTGGGAAATTTGTCATCTGCTAAAATGTCGTCTGCTGAATTTCTTAGATCATCATTTTCTTCACTTTTTTTCAAAGACCACTATCAGAATAGCAAACAGTTTGGATCCTGATGAGACGCCACTTTCTGTGGCGTCTCATCTGGATCCAAACTGTTTGCAAAGGCCTTTAAAATCCTGTTCCAGCGCTCAAAGGGTTAAACAATAATAAAACAAGAGAAGTTTGTTACGAAATCATGTCATCCGTTAAATAAGCTAAACGTTCTCCACAGGTTTAACATAACATTGAATGTATTCCTATAAGCATTAATTCAATGTTCTTTCCACCTTTGTTTCGTTAATTTCAATTATCTGAACATAGGATTATGCGTTTTTATTTTCTTAATATTTTTCTATATTTGATATCTGTCTTTACATATTACTCGAATAACAAATGTATTTTTCAAAATGTAATAACGTGTTTATAAATTCTTTCAATTTTAACTAATGCAGATAATAATGAAGGTATTACAGCGAAACTGCAGCATTCGTTGCTTGCATGAAGCTGAGTATATGGGTCAAATAATATATTTAAGCAGTACGTTTTATAACAGAAACAAGTCATCAAATTAATGTAATAATAAGTACATGTGTTTGTTCCATAAGAATAACAGGGGAGATTTATGTAAGCCATAGCAACCATAGCAACCTGCTACACTTTCTTCAAATATTTTGAAGTAAATTATCGGACATGGAATTAAGATTCAATTTGCCGTGTTGTTGTAATCCACTCAGTTTTGTTTGTGGTTAAAGTACTCTTGTTTGTTGATTTGCACATACACTTTTTATTATTACAATGTTTATATAGGGTGCCACTATATAGTGGTTTCGTAAAATTCTTTGATTTGCAAAATTCCAACTACGCGTTGCTGTTTAAAACATAAAGTATTGCATTAAATTGGAACGATTTTTTTCGATGATTGGCTCATTACGTTTTGATAAAAAATACTCTAACATATGATGACATGTTGATCGTGTTGTTGAAAAATAAAACCACACCCTAATAAGTTGTTCATTACAACTTGAGTTTCTGTTAGCAGCTTATTGAACTGCCATCGTCGGGTTAAACGGTTTGTTTGAGATGAAAAAAAAACAGAGCGCATGTCAACTCGTTTGAGCGTATGTTTACCCTACTATTAATATTAATATTGTGGTACAGGTTGTTACAAGATTGCAAAGCAAGACACCTGGTTTATTTGAAATACGTTACAATATTTACAACTGAACTAAGAATGGTAATATGAATGATCATCTGCAGGCCATTATGTGTTTTACGGGATACACAAATGTATATTGTATTTTTTTAAACACTCGGTGTTAGGATCGAGTGGCTTTTCATAAGATATCGGTTAAAGATTGAACGTATGACCGAGATTGTGTGTACACATCAAGGGCACGAGATGGCAATCAGAACATGACCAACTTAGTCAGCCTTGGGTACATAATAATTGATTATTTCATTGTGAAAATCTTGATAGAAAAGTTATCAATAATCTATTATTCGCGTGCGAACTAGATACTTATTGCTTCAGACGTCTTATATTTTATGTTACTGAACCTTATTAAGAGAGCTCTTTGGCCCTTTTGAAAGTATCGGGATGTTTATTGAAAATATGTTATTATTTTTATTCATGGACGTTCAGACATTGCCGCATACTCGGTCATACTGAGCACATACAGTTCAAACGTAAAAGTGGGATGAAATGATGTCACTACAAGACATCAATTTATCCTACTTTTACTTTTGCGCTATATGCACTTCCATTTTACTTTGTTACTTCACTCTTTTAATTATTTGATCTCAATAAGGCACAATGCTTGGGAAGGATGTGCATTGTATGTCAAAGAATTTTGATTTTTGTAAAATACTTTGACGTTGCAAATTAGCAAGCAGTGTTTTTGTTAAAAACGAGAAAACGTGTGTCTTCTTATACATGGCGATAATGTGTAACAGTATTATCAACGTTTTTGCTTGCATACTCGATTTGAGTATACGTGTATATAATGCAGAGAAATCAATAAGGCTTAAAACCACGATCAAAGCCTCTACATTACGTCAAACGCTTAAGTGCTTAAGAGGCATCTTAACAACTTCCAACATTTGAGGTATTCTAATCAAATATGAACCTATTTCACATGTACAAGATTACAATTATTTGATCGCAAATAGGACGCCTTTGATACTTTTTTCACCTATGTGTTGTACATTTCAGTTTGTCATCATACGTTGGCATCTGATTGTATTTTAAGGAAACGGTGTATATATTTCCCTTATTTGACTCGAATTAAACGTAGTACAGTACTAATAGGATATTCACGATTGTGCAAACTTTACATCATCTGTTTAACGTCTTGTTATTAAATGTTTAATAGTTAAGATGGTTAAATGTCACATGCTTAGACTATGATAACGATAGAAATAGTGTTTTACATAATAAATATAATGATTAAACCGTGTTTACGCGTGTTATGTACATAGTGAATGGTTCATTGACATCGCCGTTGCATGTATTGTCGGCTTAACAACGATTGATTTTTTTTTAACTTGTACATTTGAAGAAATTGATTGCTAATTATTAAAACAAGTCTTTTTGAAAAGAAATGCCACAAGTGCAGCGTACATCTGTCGAAAACTTATCCGAGACTAAAACATGCCCTTCATGCTCAACATCACATAAACAATAACAATTTTTCTAATATAAATGTTGATGCACTTGTCAGTAATGTGTGCGCATGTCTTGCCACAGTATTTGTATTTTTTTCACTGTAATGGGCTTCTGATACTACACAAGAAATACCCGGAGGCTTTTGTATGATAAATCAAAGGCGTTAATGGTTTACAGCCACGTTGCCATGTAACCAACATCCGGTATTAACGCCATAATGATCGGAATCAATGGCTATAGGACGCCATCAAAGACTTAACCGCCGCAATCAGTTGCGCTGCATTGCACATATGGAACTTGTTAACGTAAACGTGTGGCATATCCTCATGCATTCGCTTTACATGATAAGTCGCGAATAAATATGTGTGCAACATGTATTATAGCAAACACTAAAACTCAAAAAGTGTATCAGGAGAAATTTTTATTTGTATCTACTTCTTTTATAACTGAACACTATCCATAATCAAAGATTGATTAAATCTGGAATCACCGCATTGAAACGATCAATGAAAACCATTGGGTGTTTTAACTTATCAGACAGAAAATGTTGTTGAAGATATACAATAATGCCAATCGAGTTTGAAGTTCTCCTGCAGTGATTGGGAGAGAATATATACTTCAAACTTGTTTGACCATCGCGATTGTCTTCAAATGTTTGTTTCCAATAACAAAAGTGATATGCAATATGTAGTTATATGAATTCATCAAGTGTGGTCTTATATACCGTGTTTGACATCTTGCATTTTATTTTCAACTTGTACATATGTTTGGAACATATTCAATTGTCAAGCACATTTCCCCGTTAACTATCGTCATGTCCTCGTTTTGAATTAAGTCAACCTTAATTAAATTAACTTTATCTAGGAAGCGGTCAGTGTCCTAGAAACTTGCATTGTACATACCATTTTAATTAGTCACATCCAAAGTATGAACGGTTCGATATAATAGCTATCTCACAAACGTATCTATAGCACTAATAATAGATATAGATAAATCTGTTCTTGGCGTTGGTATAGTGGACCATAAGTCATCATTGTTTACCACTTAAATAATATTGCTTAGGTTCATACTAGATAACTGTAATAAGGAGGGGTTATGACCTGAAATAAGAAAAACAGGCAGAACTAGCATGTCAAGTACAGACAATTTAGTAATTTCTAAATAAAGACAGAGTAATTAATTTTCTTAGCTGTTTAAAAATTTTATTCTTGAAATGTAGACGTGATATCGAAAACTCGCCAACAATTGTTGAACAATATTTATGTAAACAATACGATGGTTTGACAATTAAAAGAAATGTCAACATGAACATGCCCTTTTCAATCCGCTTTGTTTCATATTAGTTTTAAAATATTATTAATCTTATTCATGTCTCCTTAGCAAAGTTTGCTTTATTCTTTCATCCATAAAAAACGCAATTTAATAAGCATTTTGCTCTTGGATTGTGATACATGGATTTAAGTATTATATATACTTGTGTTCTTTGAAATAATGATGAAAAAATGTTTACATCAAGACAATAGTGGTTGGCAGATAAGCGTTGAAATGTAAAGTTAATTTCAGACGTATGTGTACGTTAAGTTGTCATCCAGATTCATGTTATTACGAAATGAAATCCAATGGATAATATAGGAAACACTTTAAAAATATGTAAAATAGCAACATTATCATTTTAGATGAAATTCCTAGCATTATCGTGCGCTTATAACATGATAAAAAACATGTCATACACATGCAGATTAAAAACATAATATCCATGGTTAGTTCTATTATGACTTACATTACTTCTTCTTTTTATTATAATTAAACTTGTTTTTTACTAGTGACTTTGTACACATAGTTGACACAAGTGATATTAAATACGTAGATATATATATATATATTATTGTTTTTTGTTTTTGTTTTAATTTTAGTTAAATTCTTTACTATTCCGCGAATAACCCGTGTTAATCAAAGACTACTACGCAATCTTTTAGGTTTTCAAAATAAACTCTCCAACACAAACGTTTACTTTGGGTTCGTTTATCTTTTAATCGCATATCATACAAAAACTATTCAAGCATTGCCTTGTCGAATAATTTAATTATTACCCAAACTTTTTATTACTTCCTTCGCCTACAAATTGGCACGATTACTCACGTATATGTTAATTCAAGCCAATACTAATCAAAGTACTGACAGTACTGGTGTGACGATGCTTTTGAAGAGGATGGATATTAAAGCATCAATTTAAGCTTATCTACATCACCACAATTGTGTATGTGGGTAAAAAAATTTTGGGTACGAAAAAAAATTTGGGTACGAATATTTTCGGTACGAAAAAAATATGCCAAAAAATGTGGGTACGAAAAAAAAATTGGGTTACGAAAATTTTGGGAACGAAAAAATTATGCTTAAACAAAATTTGGGTACGAAAAAAAAATTAGTTACGAAAAAAAATGGGTACGAAAAAAAATTTGGGTACGATATTATTTTTGGGTACGAACAAAAAATTGCGTACGAAAAAAATTGTGTACGAAAAAAAATTGGGGGTACGGGGAAGAAGTACCCGTGGGGACTTGACCCATTCAGCGAAACTGGGAGACGAGTTACATTCTCGATCAAATCTGAAAATAACTAGAAATGGCGCGGCAGCGGCCGACGCGTATATACATGATAGCTGTTATATTAGCTAATCTTTGGTTCTTGACATCAAGACAAAAACATGCATTGATTTGTTTTCATTTTCGACAATTGTGACCTATAGACCATAACAAGCTTAAAGGTTAAGGTTTATAATTTAACAAAATAATAAATATAATATCAGGAAAGATTTGGAAATCCTATCTCCAACTTGTCTGACACAGGCTAGTCCAACTTGTCTAACACATGCTAGTTCAACTTGTCTGAGACATGCTAGTCCAAGTTGTCTGACACAGGCTAGTCCAAGTTGTCTGACACAGGCTAGTCCATCTTGTCTGACACAGGTAAGTCTAACTTGTCTGACACAGGCTAGTCTTACTTCTCTGACACAGGCTAGTCTAACTTGTCTGACACAGGATTGTCCAACTTGTATGACATAGACTAGTCCAATTTGTCTGACACAGGCTAGTCCAATTTGTCTGACACAGGCTAGTCCAACTTGTCTGACACAGGCAAGTCTAACTTGTCTGACACAGGCTAGTCTAACTTGTCTGAACACAGGCTAGTCCAACTTGTCTGACACATGCTAATCCAAGTTGTCTGACACAGGCTAGTCCAAGTTGTCTGACACAGGCTAGTCTCACTTGTCTGACACAGGCTAGTCCAACGTGTCAGCGTGGGGAAAACTACATTTGGGGTTTTCCCAGCGTCACAGCGTTTGAAGTGCAACCTGGCTGGTTTCTTGTCTGGTCTCTGTCCCGAACCTCTCGATAAATTTGAAAGAGGACGGGAACCAAGCTGCCTTTAAATTTATCAATGATAATCAGCGAGGTATGCCGATTGAGAAAATTTAGCTTACTCAATCGGACTCTCTCGGTCTTTTAGGTAGGTCGCCATTGTGAAGAATTTGTTCATGGTATATAACTTAGACGAGCTGCTGAAGCAGCATCGTCAAAAAACAATTAAACTATTTGTTGAGTTAACACTTTCTTGCAGTCGTATCAATTAGCACGTATTGCATTTGTTATTTTACACAATATTTAAGTAGACCAAACTGACCTATAATTTGTAGATGGAACACTTTTGGGCATAAATGAGCCGTTTTAACTAATAAGCAATAGTTGTTAGAAAATTTAAGACTGCGAGTAATATGACGTGTCTTGATGAACTCGAGGGCATTCAATTTGACAGTTTATTTGATGTTTAAAAGGAAAGTAATCGGTCGCACTTGATTTCAAGGTTTTGATCGATTATTTCAACAATATGCGCACTTCATATCAATTATAGTAATCCGACGGAAATACTTAAACGTGATAACATATCAATTAAATAAGATGGATCATTACATTTAAAAATCACATGATTGAAAAGGGAAATGATCAGCAAACCATTATCGATACCCGCTGTACATAGGTTGAATAACAAATACCGGGTACGTGTAGTCGTAATTACAAACATTAATTATATTCAGGTTTTTATATAATGCGTTGTATTGAATACATCCTACCATTGAGATAAAGTTGATTGCACAATCAATACTAACACCGATGAGCGTTACTTTCGTGCTTTAACAAATCGAATCAATTCTTAATTTCGTACGCATTTTCTGTTTTCATATGAAATCAGCCGCAGGTGAACCCATTAGGTTTCAACTGATTCGGTTGGAGCTTCGCTTCAGATGTTTGACTAGTAATATTATTTTAAAGTTTTATCATTTTATTTTACAATAATTGGTGTTCTCGATTATCATCGGAAAATTTAACCTGATCGTTTGATTTCTTCATATTCCGTGTTTTCCAATATCGCCAAACAGCTCATTGAAGCTGATATACATCAAATACACACATTTTAATTAATGGTTTACTGATTTGAGTGGTTAATCGACATAAACGTTTTTATTTCAAACATTTTTTGACTCGCCATGTGTTGAAAATTCTTTTTAAACGTTTATGCGATTTATTATGAACTTTGCGTCAATGCGAAGTTTACACCCTAGCCCACGCCTCATACTTGTCTCTTAAAATTCGAACCAAAAACCTTAACACAAGCAGTGAATTATATATGTGGTTAGGTTCATAACATGCTCAGTAGCCCAACCGATTGGTTAGATTTAAGTCTTTAATTACGAACAATCAAACAATACAATCGTATCTCTCAAACCGGAAGTCCATAAAATGACAAAAAAGCTAGTGTCCATTAAAGCATGGAAGCATGGAGTGTAAACTATGTCTCTGTTGATGTGTAACATGCAACCACAAAAAAAAGTGTTGTGAAAATACTAGCCAACCATGCCTATGACAGTATAACAGTGCTTCTAAAACATTTATGTTTAAAATATTATCATTTACGATGATGTCATTATTCATTTGTTTGGTGTCAGCGTGTTTGTTTTCTAAAACAAATCTGCGTTATTATTCAAAAATACAATGCTGTTCCAGTGCTTGATTCTTATAATTAACATTGAGCATTTTATATAAAAGGAGTGTGTTTGAACTTCCTCGCTTCCATATTCCCTGATTTGATATTATATACTTACTGTAGGATAGGCTCATGTATTATCAATAATCATGAACTTGTCACAAACTCAGAACCTCAGTCAAGAATTCTTAGAAAAGGCAGAGTATAAGAAAGAATCAGTGATCATCAATGTGCTGTTGTCACTCGTTAGTCGTTTGCCTATCTAAACCGACCTTTGTTGGTGAAAGTTAATGACATTTTTCCAGGTTGGTCTCTTTATAAAAGATAGGACGCGGTGACTCGTGTTCTTCGATTATACTTAAAAGTTACATTCGCCTTTATCAGTGCATTTAAGATTGTTCAGCGGTTTTTGTTATGCATAACGAGTTTATCCAAGTATTAACTGTTTACGTTACATGTTTTTTCTTTACACAGTCTTATAGATTATGCCGATGAAAATCAAACTATTAAAGAAATGGGAACTGTTCATGTTAAGGATATAAGATACATGGTGCAATACATAAATATACACTTTTCAGACAATGGATAATCGTGACTCGGTTTATGACATGAACACAACATTGGCTAAATTTGTATTTTGTATATACTAAGTTGAAGTCTTAATTCGATTTAAATGGATTTGTTGTTTTATTGAACGGAATAACACATGATGTATTATCAAATCCTAATTGCATATACAAATAATGCATTTTTGGCATTCGAAAGACATTCACGTGAACGTTACCTCTTTTCTTGATAAACACGGTTAAAGAATGGACTTATTTTAAGACAATGTCCTGTATGTTTGTGCAATGTAAATATAATACACTGTGTGCAAACCGCGCATCCTTTCATTATTATAATGGTTTATATAATTACTTGTAAAATGATAAAGTTGTACACGTCTATTTCTACATTCGAATGTTGATATATTTTACCGCAAACGCACTAGATATTCCACAGCATCAAACAATCAACAGTGCGATGGCATAATTTGTTGTAAACTTACATGAACTATTGACAATAGGCATCGATAAAGAGAAATTTCATCATATTATTCTAAATTTGTTATGTCCGAAAACCCATATTGGTTATCCACAGATTCAAACAATACCGACGCCTGTGTGGTTTAATCTTTAATATAAATTGACATACTTCAATAGCTGTGTTTACAAATCGAGAAATGTCAACACGATTTATATCAATATTACAGCTCGTTCAAGTTGGATTTGGTCGTTGAGACGAGCAGTTCTTTAAGGAACATTGTATTTACGTGTCAACAAACTTTATTATAAAAAGAACATTGGTATATACGGGTATATTCATTGAAAAGGATAAGTAAAATTCACGTTCATTTTATTCACACGTGCGCACAATTGCGTACAAGTATGATTCAAAATGTAATACACGTTCAGTTAATACATACATGTCATCTATGATGGTCATCGTTGAACCGCGATCGTCCGTCTATAAATAACTCTCCTTTTAATTTCACCAGCTAGTTTTTAATTTCACCAGCTAGTGTCTTAATTTCGCGCATTTGCAACGGATATATTGATTAATTTTGCAATCTGTTAAATGAGTCGTTATGTCTAAAACATAGGTATAATCATCAAGGTATTTGGTATACATATTAAAATACATCAACACCGGATAACTTTCACGCATGCGTCCACATTCAATCACATAATTTCAATCTCTCTAATTCTTCACCTCACCGGCCTTTACGTCTATAGGAGGCAAATACGGAAGATGTCACGTTGTCTCGAGGGTAATATAATGTATTGCAAACATATTTCCTTGCAGAGATGTTTTAAAACTGTACAAACGAATACTCACTTGATCATAGTAGGTGAACTATGGCATATTCAAAGTTGGTTGAGTGTCCTCATAGAAGAGAAACCGAACACTAATTAAAGATAGCGAAAACATGACAACCATTTTATACAAAAGATTTGATTATATAACCAGGATGTTAGTTGACTTCCGGAATAAGTACTGAAATCATCGATTTGTTTAAGAATTAGTAATATTGCTAAACATCTTAAGGAAGTGATCGAACATTTGATATGAAAACATCTGATATTGTTAAGAGTTTATGAATAATTCCGTGCATTCTTCATTATAAGTGTTCCACAACATGGCTAATTGTGGCTTTAGTTTAAAAGGCACAAATTGAAGTGTATACTGAGTTCTTGTGGGAATTAAATTGTTTGTACTTGCGATTTTTCATGTGATGATAAACTTGGCACAAAAATAACATTATTAATCAAATAATTTTTATGAAATTAAATGTATAACAATTTTGCTTATCATTCAAGGTTTGCTCAGCAAAAAGAGTCAATATAAAACAAGTTTTAATCCATGATCTTGTGAAAATGACTTGAAATTAATCCGATTTACATCGGCTTAATAAGGCGCTGTTTACCTCTGAAAGCAATATTGACTTATAATAATACACATTTAACTTTTTGATTCCTATAAATAGTTTCAGTCTATTGACTAAACACAAGCCGTTGATTATTGGCTTTCATTTTAATAAATGTATGAAATTTAGTAAAGCCTAACAGTTTTATACTAAAACGTTTGTAGAAAAAACCATTAAAGAGAGGCGAAGAAGGTGTTCGCGGACAAAATTGCACGTTATTTAATTACAATTATAGTTAATAATTTTCATCTAAATCACATATGAAATGACATAACCACAGTCACTATAGTTACATCACTAAACATTTTTTCTGGTTTAGTAATTTGTTGACGTCCACGTCAACTGACTACCTTTTGCTCGCTAAGACGAGTTTTCACTCTTCATCCGTCTCAAAATACTATCCTTTAAACATTTCTGGATTCATGAGAATATCTTTGAATCTCTAATTGGATGAAATTGCGGCCTGCTTCTAGAAAGTTAATAATTGGTGTGTTCCGAACAGAAGCTGACAACTTCGTCGCATGTTTCTAGAAACTGGACCAGGTTTCGTCAACATTTACGACCATTTGTCCGTATTGAAAGTATGTCCTTCGGGTTAGAAGCGCCGCATTATCTGCTGTAATACCTTCGCTTGTGATCGTCTGCCACAGTCTTGGGGATATATCATGTACAAGCTCTTTGCATGTTAAAATTTCTAATTGTCTAATTGTGACACGCCTATCTTTGTTCAGGAGCTCTTTGCTGAAAGCGACGTCAGATGACGTAATCGTTTGGGCGACCAAGGTTTTCCTTTCATTTTTCAAAACGATTGAACCACTTTAAAATGACAGTCTTCCTTGTAGCAGCATCCCTATTCGCATTAATCAAATATTAAGCAATTTAAATTCTTCTAAAAGAGTATCCCTTTCCTCAGCTAGATGACCCATATTTAGTGGCTCAGTAGTGACCACGCTATCACGTTTCTTAGTCTCGCGACGGCGTTTACGTCTGTTTTTCGTCTTCAATTGACTCTCGAAAAGCGGCATGTCCAAAGCATGGGGCAAACACCGTCTCACGTTTCTCAAATCCGTTTGCAGCATGGCCCGTTCTTTACAATATGCGCGTTCCACCGAAGACCTATATTTATTTAAGATTCGTTCTTGTAAATCCAATCTCACATGCAGTTGCGAGTCCATCACCAGTTTCTTCTCGGCCGTCTTCGCGTCTATTTTGTTGAAGATGTCGGGTAAGCAGGCAGGGTCGGCGGGTGAAGGACTGTCGCTCCGACTCACGGGGATATATCCCATCTTCAATGACAGGGAACGTTTGAGGTCCATGATTGCGATTTGAAGTGCACAATCAAGATTTAATACAAATTGTAAATTTTCATGAGATAAAAATAACGACACAAATATAAAAAGCGTTATTGGTATTCACAGATACACACATTCATGCAATTTATTACGAAACTAGCGCTTATATTATTAAATACACGAAGCAAGTATCACTGAATTATTCATGATTCATTTATAGTTTTAAATGATTATCGTATGTGTTAAATATACAATTTTGTGGTATATACTCCCAGATTACATCACACGCACTGGTACTCGTCGTTGATGTTTGTGTTAGTTTGTTTATTTCAATAAAACAAATTATGTTCTGAGCAAATCCGCCAAACGTTCCAAACGCATTACAATTGTTTTCAGAAGTTCAAAGTGTTCTATTTGTTTTGGTAAACATGATAACTAACGAGCCATGTGTATCCCGGACGTACAAGCGTAGAATATACACAACGTATCCTTCGTAATTCAGCACGTTTAAACATAAAACAAAACAACAGAAATTAATTTTTCTTCACGCCAATAACGATTCTATATGTGTTACGCGTACTGCCCTAATATTTATTAAAAGCGCCGTTCTTCAATCACCAACTCCTAACTGTTATGTTCCATTTTAAGAAAGTCGCGAAATGTGACGAACATTCTTAATCCGCATTTGTTCATAATACATCCCATATAATCTGTGAACGGGTCATTAATTAATCTGTTACGAGCTCAAAAGGAATTTGAAAAAAATGAATGTGAGTAAGTCCTATTAATCCTATTACAATAGTGTTTAACTCAATAGTGAGTCGGTAATTGTTCAGCTAACACACGCTTTAAAAATATGATCTCATTTGTTACATTTCAATATTTAAAGAATTTGTATCTCTGAAATCCAAGAATGCTACAATATAGCATTTTCATAAATTATTGGTCAAATTTGATTTGCGATGCGACAGCAAACATTTATTTTTAAAACATTTATTTTATGTATACGTTCATTCTAAGTACAAAAAAACCTAAATAATGTTTTTAAAACATACTGTTTATGTCATTCTAGAAAGTACGCGTTTTAAAAATCCTTAAGTGGGGACGCGGGGAAAATTTTCATAGCTTCGTGTAAATGTTTCTTCAACATGTTCAACAAAAGTTAATACATTCAAGATAGATTTTTTCTTGATAAAATATCCTAGTTATTTTCCAAATCCGTTTATGTGTCAGATTAATGATCCCCTGATTTAAAATAATTCATCTGTGAACAAGTTCCTTTAGGTTTGGAAAGTATCGTTTAATAATTGTTTAACTGTCCAATACGATACATTGACATTGATTTGGTTAATGTTGTATATGAGAAACGACCACATTAATTGATTTTCTAGTTATCATGTGCAATCTACATTTTAATTAGACAATGAAATCAATCAATTAAATGTGCATTATAAATCAATGCTCTCGACTCGTAATGAGTGATTGCGGGATACTAACATTCAACGGACATACCGTTACACGATTTCAAATTAAGCTAGTTCCTTTGGTGTTTATTTCTTACAGCGTTCTCTTTACTATAGAACTAAATAGTGTAATCGATAAAATGTAGATAGAACACATGTTACTTTCGCACAAATTTCGCAAACAAAGCGCGCTAAAAGAAAACCGTTTGAGTTTTTAAAAAGGTTTTAACGAATTTTATTCGACTACGAATTGTATAAAACAATGTTCTTTATATTTATAAAGTTAACAACGAAGAAAAAAAAAAAATCATATGTTAAAACAAGGTTTGTTGTAAAAAGCATTACATAAATATTAAACAACGGAACTAAAATACAACCACCATTATCAAACAGTTTTCGTGTCGTCATCGTCATTATGCACGTGTAATTTTAACTTGACGTAAGAATCGTCCAGAGCCTTTAACGTAACGTTCCCCTGATGAAACTTGGCGTAAGAATCGTCCAGACCATTTAACGTAACGTTCCCGCGACGTAACGGTTCCATTCTGTGCGAAAGTAATGCCGGTACCTGTCTCGTCGCTCCGTCGCTAACGGAAGGCAGTACGTCTTTGTAAAACTTTGACTTAGTCGGTAAATGATGCGTCAGAAACCTATCACAGAAAGGCTTATCAGTCTTGTCCTCCGCTAATCCACCCATGTCCAGGGGCTCCGTTGTGAACACGCAGTCGTGCTTCTTGTAGCCTCGATTCCGTTTATTTATGATGGTCTTTGCTTTATTATCCAGCTGCGGGAGAGACGAATAATTCGGCAGACACCGCGTACTATTCCTAAGATCCAAGCGCAGCCGGTCCCTCTCCCTAACGTACCTCTGCTCGGCCGCACACCGATACTTGCTCAGTACCCTTTCCTGGACCCTCAGGCGCATGTCCAGCTGCGAGTTGAGTACCCGCGTCTTCTCGATCGTGTCGGCGTCCAGCTTGTTGTAGATGTCCGGCACGCAAGCCATATTCGTGGGCGGAGGGAGGTCATTCCGACCCTCGGGGATGGACCCGACGTGGACGGACAACGTATTTCCGATTGCCATACGCTTTTTTTTATTGTTCAACGTATGTTTAAAACGAATTCTATTAAACGCATTCTTTGAACGACTATCCGTGATAATTTTAAAGTTACCATCATCATCGCACTTTCAGTAATATTAGGTTTTTAAATCATGGTGATTTGTTTTTATTCAATTCAATCCCAAATCAAAGCATACGACACAAATTACAGCTTCCTTGTAATCAATCCTCATTTCACGGTGTAAATAAAAGGTCCGTTATGTTAAGTCGTGTTGAGGTTTTGGTTTTAATTAACATTAAATGCACTTTAATTTCCTTTCATTTCAAATAATTACAACATTCAATGAATTTGTGACTAACACTATCTCACAAACAGCTATATCGTTCACCACACCAGTATTAAATACCAGGCAGTTAACATTTGTATTGAACATCTACTATCCATTTACATCTCACGTGTCTACCTCAGTAAACATTAGCATCAAACACACACATGTATTCACTTTTAATTTTCCACCCGTAGAGATATTCAAAAGCTGACTTCTCTCAATAGGACTGCAATGTCTCGATGATAACCGTATCGGGGTTTATATTCATCCGATCACCGATGTTCAAACGCCGACCAATAAAGCCAAAGGTAATACACCCTATGGTTGCCATCCAAGTGGTACCTGTAGTAAATACGCACCTTCCTTATTTGTTGTACGTATTATTATTATTATTATTATTATTATTATTATTATTATTATTATTATTATTATTATTATTATTATTATTATTATTATTATTATTATTTTAAATATTTTTTTGATGATTTAACTATTTTTTAGATTAATTAGGTACTTATAACATGTGACAATTATTTTTAAAATATCAGTGAACAAAATCCATCGCATTTTTTACGTATGTCTATCTGAAAGTTTCATAATATTTTCAACCATGGAATAATTTTGGTATTTTATTCAAATATATTGACAAAAAGAAAACGTGTACATATTTTCAATTCTTCAGTCCATTATAAGGTGAATAGAAGAAGATACAAAATAACAATAGCAAGATCAACAGAGTAATTCTGAAAACTCATATATCAAATTGCTCCACAATTAACTTTGACAGCAATAATTCTTCGGACGGTAGCTGTCTCGTTTATCAAAAGAGATTAGTAAATATTGTAAAGGAAATACAAATATATTTTGATGGGCAAATCCCTTTAAGTATAACCCAAAGCGTACCTAATCATTAAAAGAGAACTATTAACAATTTAATTCGATTCGAGTACACACTTTATCCGAAAGTTTGTAAAGTCATTAAGTGAAAGTAAAGACATTGCAAGCATATACAGCCATGCAGCGAATTTATACTTTGAGGTAATGCCACGACCATGAAGTACATTCTCATTCAAATAAAAAAGCAAAAGTTGAGTTGATACGTGGTCTGATCCATCGGATACGATTGCCTGATCATATCTGTATTTCATCCCCATCCGGAAATTTACCTTTTTGCTACGAGCAGATATTCGACTTAAAGCAGACACTATTGTAATAATTTCTTCGCTTTATCATAAGTTAACGTAAGTAAAACAGAATAGCCATATGACATTGTCACAGTGTCACGGTGTCAAGGTTAATAACATAGTAATACGTAGTATGGTTATTGTGAAAAGACCTTAAATGAATGCTACAAAATAACTCACGTTTTTGTTTGGCACCTTTGTTAGAAAAGAATGCGGGACTGGTATTTGAGAAGAAATGAAATTCGGAACATTGATAATATGTATCCAAGAATTTTAATTCATAAAATCTACGTATACTTGTTACTCTTTTTATATTTATCGCAGTCGGTATTTATTACTGTAAAAGTTATACAATCTTTTGCGCGCTGTTTCTTTCTTGATAAGTGTGCTTTTAAGAGTTATATGCAACTATTTGGCGCATTTATAATAGACAAAATTGGCGTCAATTACATCTTGAATCAAGAATATGAACGTATCGATTTCGCGGGGTTAAGTGGTGGATTTTAACGGTTACTTTATGTATCCCAATAAGAATCGGTGTTTTAACATCTTAGACAGATTTTGGCTTAACAATACAACCATTTTATTTTAGGTCCTCTATTACGGACTGACGGACTGACGGCAGATGGAGCGACGGAAAAGGGTATTGCTATCATCCGCCAACCGCTTTGTGGCGGCGGATTTTCAAAGTTGAATTCGAGTTGAATCAGCAGGGCATGATTGTTGTCATCACTTGGAAGTCCTTCATTAAAGACAAGTCACCGATTGCTCACCGTCTGCTATTTGCCATTGTGATTGACACAAATTTTCGAACAGCAACTACGGTAAACAGCAAAATTTATTAAAGGGTCATAAAGAAGTATTATGTCTAATGGGTATTTACATAACCGTATATGGACGGGAAAAATAATTTTGTTCTTTTCGCCATAGACAGATACGTTGTTAAGTACTGTTTTTTCATCGTGAGAAAAAAAATTGTTACGAAACGATTTGACTTACTTGCGTTTGTATAACGTCTACGTCTACGTCAATAATAGCATATGAAGAGTATGCAACTAGCTTTATGATGTGGGAATTGCATCCGATGAGGAAATATACACAAAGTGAACCGTCAGTTGCATCAGCGGCCGATAATCCTTATTAGACCACGCGATCTGTTATTATGGCACAAAATAAACGAGGCACAAAACACATGTAGTAGACATGACAAACAAGTACACAACAAAAACACAAACATTGATACAACATATCAAACTAGAAAACATATCATACTAATGACATATTAGGTTTCCAGTTATCGTCTAAGCAATCCGTAAATCAAACAATTTTAACTGAATTTCACTTACAATGGTTTACGGTATCCAGTTCAACTGTGAGTATTATTGAATTGCAGTCCAATATAACAATAACTCAAGGTTAAAAGTAATGGTTAGACCCTCACATAAATTAATTGCCTCAATAAAAAAACACTCTGTGCAAAAGATGTGTTTGATAATAAATCGACGGCAAACACGCGTTATTTATTATCTATCAGTTCAATGTGTCTGATTAATGATTGATATTCTTGAATGAGACTTAAACAATTCAAATGATCAACAAACAAGTTCCATTGATACTTATATTGATTCGCAATCACTTTTGATGCATCAAGGCACATGAAATCGTGCTTTGGTTTTAATCTAGTTCGATGTAGTAAATACTATAATCAAATCAAATCAAATCAATATTTATTTATTGTCGGTATGATATACAAAAAATTATAAAACATAAGCTATGAATAGCTTTTGACCGACCTAAATGGTGATCAATGGAAAATTGATAGCCGATATTAAAACATCACTTTAAAGCATTCCTGTTGTAAACGTATTGAATGGATTCAAATTATGATTTGTAATATGACATCAAAAGCCAGTGTACGCTTTCACATTTACAGCTAATCAATTTAAAACTTTGGGTGAGGCAACCTTGTAAAAAGTACTTGTAGAATTATTCATGACAATTGCCAGGGCTCGCAATTCTGTTGACATCTTTCTTGGTCATCATACCGCAAGTCATCGGGTTTTTCAACCGAATAATTAAAATGTTTGTTTACTGATATTGTAACAAACATTCTTTAAAAATTGTGGGTGGACGAACACTAACTGTTGAAACCATAAAGTCACAGATCCGCAACAAATAATTGCGATTAAGTATATGATTATTTCTTGAATCCATTGATTCAAACCGCGTTTACTGGAAATAAATGACACGGCAACGTGACTGCGAACCCGATAAAGCGTTTGAGAGATCATAAAAGCTTGGTATTTGATATCCCAATGTGTATTCTTTGAAATACATGCGACCGTGACACATTTTGTTTACAATTATAGAAAGCAACCTCTGTGACAGTCGATTCTACAGCGAAGCCATGTACTATAACATTTATGTTTTGTCGTTAATGGCAATTGGTATAATTGGTTATGTTTAGCGGTTTTGTTTCTGTTAAGCTTGGACCTGGAAGTAGTATAAGAAACTCCTATATATCACGCATCCTTGACACCGAACCTCAATATGAATTTTTAAAATATAAGGCATGCTTTGCATAGTTGACAATCTAATAAGTAATGGACATGACGGACGAGTTTTTATTTACGTTCAACACTGTTATTTGCCTTGAATATGACCTTTCAAATCATTCATATATGAAGCATGGTCCATTTCCTCTGCTTTATTTAAGGGACACCATTAAGCTTGTTTGCAAGGCATTGCCACTTGGCGTTTAACTGATAGCATTTACTTTTTGTATATTAACTTTCCATTTGATTTGAGTTGAAAACTCTATTTGTTTTGCAGTATCGTTTACTCGAATATAAAACAAACAATCCTGCCGATCAATAAGTGTATACCTGGTATTTACCTTTACCACCCGCATACCGGAACCGACCTCAAAGTAACATCGGCATACATGTCTTTATTTTATAAACGAAGCCCAAGCATGAACAGTCTGGATAGCTCGCAACATATATAAATGCCAGGTCGTCGTTCAGCTATATCTCAGGAAAACTATAGTACTATTTTAATTTAAAACGCGTGAATTAAACTATCAAAATGTTGATACATTATATTTTCTTTATTAAATATTTTTGATAATTTATATTACCAGATCAAGACACAAAATGACCAAACACTCGCTTCTTGTTATCACAGCTTTATGTTTGTATTCAGAGAAGATACACATAACAATAGAGAGCTGCGCGAAACAATTCAGTAAACCAAATAAATCAAACTGCCCCGAAGATTATCTGCAAGAAATTACTTCAGACGAGAAAATGCCTCGTTTATCAAAAGAAATTCATACATATTGTTTAGGGAATATATGTTGATGAAAACATCCCTTAAAGTACGGACCGACGCTTTCCCTGATCAATGAAAGTGAAATATTGAATATTTAGTTCGATTCGAGTACGAATGTTATCTGCTTGCTTGTGCACTAATTGAGCGAAAGCAACGACGCGACAGAAAACATGTCAATCACTACAATTACTACTTTTAGCTTTTACAATTCGTCTTTGATCTTGTTTGATTTTAACTTTTATCAAATATTTTTTTAATTTAATAACAACAATCGATCGAAATGAAATGGGTTTAGACTTAGTAAAATTCCGAATAAAAAGCTTTAAATTAAATATATTTGTTGATTAACCCTAACACAATAAAGTCTACTTTGGAGATATTTACAAAGACATATATTTTGTTAAAATATACAATAATTTATGGAATGAATTAAGTGCAACAAAACTATTTAACAATATATTTCGACAATATAATACACGTTTTGTGTGAATGAATTTAGCAGATATTTTAAATCAAATAGCCTTGCTGATTGTTTGTAAGAGCTTTGTCTATCAAATAAATATAAAGAAACGAAACTATGAACAAAATCAGATACAGAGTTGATCAACGAATGTCAATGAATGATCACAAAGTGAATTAAACTGTGTTGTGGGACATGTTGCTACCCAATATAAAACAACGTGAAACTTCAGATTTACAAGCCGAAGAGAAACCATTGATATAGCAACAGGTCATTTATTTATGGCAATTTACCGATTTCCAAACAGTCTTACCCAAGTCACAAATACTAGACGCAGCGAAAAACAAACACACACAAACAACACAAATATGAATAAAACTGGGTTCACCATATTGGATGAGTAAATTCAAAGCAAAGCTAACTGGTTTTAGCTCGAAACCTACTCAAGCATATGGAAGACAGGGCACAATATACATTTCGAGAAATACATGAAGGTAAGTGGATGTCAGTGGTATTTAGTAATGAACTAAATCATTTGACTTAATTTGAACAATATACGCTTAAATAAGTCATAATACACAAGCATTTGCATCGGCTTCGAGTGTTTGACTGTACGTCGTCTCCTAGACTATTATATGCATAGACAAAATAACAGCGATAGCATGTACATGGCTTGCATTTTTTGCCAATATATACGAGTTGAAAGTAATGTAACGAATATAACAACGGCATTGAATAAATTCAACTGCGAGTGTTCGGATATGTCCTTTTAGTACCAAACCGATTCATTCTTCTTTCTGTATATGCTATCAACGTTTGGATTAGAATTTATTTAAGATAATGCAATATTTTGTTTAATGTTTGAAACAACATATAATAAGATGGAATATACGCAAATTATATCTTTTAAAAGGGAGGATGACCAACAAAGCATTATCGATAACCCTTTGTACGTAGATATATTGCTGAATAATCATAGGTTAATTGCTCCTGATCATTTGACATCACCTTATCTCGTTTTCTTGGCCAATATACCATTCCAGTCTATCGAAGCTGATAAATACACACATTAAATAAACTTCTCATTGTTTTGGTTATGAATCAACAGCATAGTTCAACAAGTGGTACAGCTATAATGAATATTTTGTACAAATTATACCGAAGGTATATTTCACCCATCTTGTCATTGACCCATGCAAATTTCAAATTGAGACAATCTTAAATGTCTGCAGTGTTTATGACTTTTTCACCGCGAGGTAACTTGGAACTTGAGGATTATAATCGGTCATTCTAAGGCTACCAACTTAAGAAAACAAATAGACATACTTTACCGGTCCCTTTTTTTTAACCTTGATAATTCGATGTCATGGTAAAGATGACTTACGGATATAGTTTTGAAAACCGTTATGTGTTATTGCAAACCCATTCCATACCTTTATAATAAATACTTTTAACACGAATATAATGCGTACATATAAAAAAAAACAATGCATGCCATGTTATTGTCAATCAAAGGTATATCTGTTTCAAGAAAGGGGGTGAATATTATACGTAAATGTCCAGTATCTCAGAATAAAGAAGTGAAAGTCCATTTGCTCCAGCAGTATTTCATTCCTATTATACACACGTTCGTGGTCCTTTATATATGGCAAGTGACTAATTGCCAAAACAGTACGGCACAATACGAAACAACATACACACATAGTAGAATGAAGCTGGGGTCACCACCTTAAAACGGTCAATGCTAAGAACTGGGGGTCTAAACCGGTTATAGAGAGCTCAACCTCACACTTGGCCCAGCGATATTCATGATACATATAAGTGTAAATAAACTTAACCTCATAGCATTGCAACTCAAATTAAACAGTTATAAAAGGGAATTAAAACGCATTCAATTTAATTACCATTTAATTACTCAATGGTAGGAAGGAGACCAGAGCAACAGAGTTACAACTTTTTGAGGCAAGGTCATTGAACTGTCATCGCCGGGCAAAAAGGTGAAATTTGTAATTTGCTCAAGATGAACAGAAGTGTGATTCAAGATAATATGTGTCGTGTTCTGAGAAAACTGGGCATAATGCATAATGCAGTTCGCACAGGTTAATCAGGGACGACACTTTCCGCCTCAATTGGATTTTTGCTTAGGAGTGACTTCATTTGAACAAAAAATGTCATAAAAGCGGAAAGTGTCGTCCCTGATTAGCCTGTGTGGACTGCATAGGCTAATCTAGGACGACACTTTACGCACATGCTTTATGCCCAGTTTGCTCAGAACGCGACACATATGTCAGCTCGTTCGAGCATTTGTTCACCCTTTAAATCAATCGCGTGGTCAAGGTAATTGCAACAATTAATAGCAATTCATTTTGTAAATACGTTACGAAATTATCAATTAAATCAATTAAAATACTTCCCTTCAGGATGCAAATTTGTATGAAAGGTACGTAGGTCATTACACATTTTTCATATAATATATACGGTATTTAGTGAAATCACTTTATGTTATGGTGCCCTAGATTTATTAAAAACAAAATTAATCTGCAAATACACATTCAACTGTGAGCAGGAACTTGTATGTATTTCAATTTAAAACGAATCGCAATTATTTCCATAATAAGGGATTGTTGTGATACTATTGAATGAAACAGCTTGCAATTGTTGAATAAAATCAGCGATGTGTTGTCATGGAACAAAAACATACACGACCGCAGCAAACACATACACGACCGCAGCAAACACATACATGACCACAGCAATGTGCTGATTAATACATAAATGATGATATGCAATGTACACATTTGAATAAATATCATTACATAGCGTACATCACATTTGTTATTGGAGTAACATGTGTAGACAAACGCTATGGTCAAACCATATATATGTGTGTAT
>VMBQ01000844.1:0-33233 GCA_007657795.1 Dreissena rostriformis | reverse complement strand
ATATATTCTCTATAGCAATCAAAGCACGAATACTCGATACGTCATTATTGTGTATCACCACCTAAAGTATTATCTGATAAGTTTAAACACCCAATGATTTGCATTGATCGTGCCCATGTGGCGATTCCAGGTTAGATGAATGTATAAAAATATATTGTTTTCAGTTATACAAGTAGTAGATAATAACAATAATTTTTCTCCTGATAGAGTTTCTTGTGATGCGGTGTTTGATTTATTACAACATAGACACTTATTTATTCGATGACTTGTCATGTAAAGGGAATGCACGAGGATATACTACACTTAAACGTAAACGTGCCATAAATGCAATGCAGCGCAACTGATTGCGGAGATTAAGTCTTTGATGGCGTCCTATAGCCATTG
Organism: Dreissena rostriformis; assembly: GCA_007657795.1. NCBI lineage: Eukaryota > Metazoa > Mollusca > Bivalvia > Myida > Dreissenidae > Dreissena > Dreissena rostriformis. The sequence goes on along the minus strand of VMBQ01000844.1, from coordinate 32,849 downwards.
ATTTCGATCATAATGGCGTTAATACCGGATGTTGGTAACATGGCAACGTGGCTGTAATACAATATAGCGTTTGACTTATCATACAAAGGCCTCCGTGTATGTCTTGTAGACTGTGTATCCGTATCTCGTTAAAGTGAAAATGAATACAAACACTATGACAAGCCATGCGTACACTTTAATGACAAGTTAGTCAACATTTATATTTGAAAAAAAAAATGGTTTTAAGAGGATGTTGAACATGAACACTGCATTCGAGTTAATGAAGAGGCTTTGATCATGGGTTTAATCCTTAGCGAATTTACTGGACTAAACAATACTTAAATCAAAATTAAAATGCACAAACGTTAAGACACATTATCGTCATCTACCAGAAAACACACGTTTTCTCGTTTTTAACAAAAAACATGTGTGTTAATTTACTGCGTCAATATATTTTACAAAAATCAAGAGAGTTTGACATAAAATACACATTCGTCTCACGCATTGTGTCTGATTGATATCACATTAATAAAACATGAAGTAACAAAGTAAAATGGATGTTACTTCGGGACAGAATTACCTACTGCATTATTTGAGCCTCTTATTGGAAAAACTGGGCTTAATGAATGTGCGTAAAGTGTCATCCAAGATTAGTCTGTGCAGTCCGCACAGGCGAATCAGGGAAGACACTTTCCGTTTTCATGGAACGTTTCGTTTAAAAGAAGTGTGTACTAAACAAAAATCCAGTTAAGGCGGAAAATTTCGTCCCTGATTAGCCTGTGCGGACTGCACTGGCTAATCGGGGACGACCATTTCAGCACATGCATTAGGCCCAATTTCCACAGAATGAGGCTCATTTGCTCCCTGTGGGCCAATACATTAAGTTCAAAGTATAATTTCCAAGTTAGTAATGTATAACACAAATCAATATTAGACTGACGTCAATATATCCTACTTTTACTTTTGAACTGTATGTACTTAGTACGACCTATTAATGCGGCATATCTGACCGTCTAGGAATACAAATAATAATAGCTGCTAAATATACGTCCCGATTATTTCAAAAGAGCCAAAGAGCTCTTTCAGAAAGATTCCGTAACGTAAAATAGAAGACATCTGAAGCGACAATTACTTAGCTCGCACGCGAATAGTAGATTATTGATAACTTTTCTATAAGATTTTCACAATATAATATTCAATTATTAGTTACCAAAGACTGCCTTATGTTTTCATTCACTGGTTGTAATTACATGGCCTTGATGTTTAAACATAATTTCAATCATACTTTCAATCTTTAACCCATATCTTATGAAAACAAAATTATAACACCGAGTTTTCTTTAAAAGCGAATTTCATTGTTCCAACCAGACAATGTGTTAGATATATATTATATAAAGCTTGCCACAATTGAAGTTTAAATTATTTAAACTGTGTCGTATCCATGTAATTTTGAAGAATATGTTACATAGTGAAACATCAGTTACCGATAAATAAAACTTGTGCATGAGGTGACCATTTTGCAGGACTTAGTTCTTCTATATATAAGTATAATCTGATAAATTAACATAAGTCTTGTGTAAACGGCATTAATAAGCTAGTTGTTTATAATAGTAACTTATTGTTAATGCATTTTTTCATGTTTAACCATAATGTAATTAAATAAGTTGAATTGTATGTAATTAAAACAAGGCGTATGTTTTAATATATTAATTATCCATTAATACTGATGTATGTTTAACTTTCTATGTTCAAAAACGGTCTCTTTTCACGTACAACATTATAAACGACATAATAACTGATATAATATACGATATGTCTTGCATTCCCACTATCAGATGGGAGAGATTATACATCTCAATTTTGACTGTTTTAAGGAATTAAGTTTTGGTGACATGAAAACGTAAAGAGAACAGAAATTAAATATTGTAGCGATACTAATACTGACAGAGTTTTAAATACTTTGGTTTGAAAAATGTCAACTACACGCTAATGTTAAAAACAAAAACGTTTTGCATTAAGTTGTAATGAACATAACGTGTTTTGTTTTTCATTTTGCTGCTTACCTGTTTCGCTGATTGCCTCATTACGTATTGATAACAAATATTCGTACATATTGATGCATATTTATCGTGTTGCGGTAAAATATAGCCACATCTAAATAAGGTGTTCATTACAAAATCGAGTTTCTGTTTGCAGTTCATTGAACTGTCAGCGCCGGGTAAAACGGTGCGTTTATTTGAGATGGAAAGATCAGAGCGCATGTCAACTTGTTCGAGCATATGCTATATCCTTCATATCAATATGGTGGTACAGGTTGTTTATTACAAAATTGTATACGTGGTTTATTTAAAAAAAAAACGTTATAATATATTTGAAAAACTTATAACGGTAATATGTATAAACATCTGTAGATCATTACGTGTTTTACGGGATATACCGTATTTAAAGAATCGCTATAATAAGATGACTTGATATTTATACTTATGCCTTTTGCTGATGATATGTTAATATGAATATGATATGGCAAGTCTACTGATCTACAACAAAGTATTAACAACTTAAATGAAAAGTATGTTGTTTGAGGACTTGAAGTTATTATCAGCTAAACTAAGGTAATGGTATTTAGAAGAAGAGGAACGTCTTTCACAATGAAAAGTGGTCATTTAAAGGTGAACATTTAGATATAGTTGATGACTTCAATAATTTAGTAACAGTATTATTAATTAAACGGGTTCGTTTTTTATCCACGCTGAATCTCTTGCTGGAAAAGGTCTTACAGCATTAAATGTTAAATGAATATTCAAAAAAAATCTAGATATTAAACCCAGTATTGCATGCCAACTTTTTGACGCATTCGTAGGTGCGACCTTAAATTACGGATGCCAAATATGTATATGTTAGTCGAGCAATTTTATCCCTATGTTTAGGACATCAGAGCAAAATGTGAATATGTAACATTGAAATAGAATACCAGTTAAGTGGTACCAACAGTTAAGTTAATTGGGGTGATAGCTCATTAATGCTGGTATGATAATAGGATAACAATTGTAACTTAATATTCTAAATAAGTATGCATTTTTCATGAATATGTATATTGCCAGTCGTTTCATTTTCGTTCAAACACAAATTTTAGGAAAAGTGGAGATATACTCAACTTTAATGAAATTCCTTCCTAGGCTTTTCATGTTGTGTGTATACAATTATTTGAATTACAAACAACCATACCTATTAATCAGTTGCTGACAATATGTTACCCTTTCATCTTCTTTTGGCAATACACTGAACTCAAAATTACATCTGAATATTTATTTTGTAAATTTGGCCAGCTTGTCTAGTTTATATCAACATTCTTTAAAATAACGTTTACAATTTTGTTAAATCAGCGTGAGCATACAAATGTATGCCAAAGCAGCAACGGTATTATTTTCGAATTGTAAGGCAATATTAAATGTTGAAATTAAGAATGTAGTTCGCGTTTATACACAATGAGTAACTTTTATAAATAAACACAAAACACAATAGAATAATTGGTTCATTTTAACAAAATGTTTCCTTTATTTAATAGTTACTATGCCTTATAACTTCCAACATTGATTTGTGTGCTGTGTCACATGCCATAAATAAAGGTGCTCGTCATATAATAATGTTCAAATGTTGCTGGCGCAGCTGAAGTATTTTTTTCTATAAATACCGTTATGCTGAACACTTAATTTTTTCCAACATAACTTTTTAATAACTTAAATTGTGTTCGTGTTTTCAAATTTGAATTTAAAGAGAAATGAACCAAGATAAAGATTTATTTAGTTTTATGTTTCTTAAAATTCTAATGTTCATAATCTCTAAAACTATGTTCGAATCGGTGTCTTATGTTAAATACCTTTGTGTTAAACAGTGACAAACGAATGTTATCGAATTATACATAGAAGTAAAATATAATTTCTTTCAATGGCAATTCCCTCATGTTTGTTTCGAACAAAGGCAATTCAATTCCAAATATGAAGTGCTTAATAATTATTTAATTATATAATTACATTAATAATGGCTTTTTGTACAGATAGATAATACCTTTTCACCCACACGAATCGAATTATGTTTAGGCTTATCTCTTCAACAACTAAAACAATATCTGGAAAATGTAACCACCCTATCATTTAAACTACTTCAATATGTGCGCGTCGAGTTTAATACCATAAAAAGATTGGATTGATAAATATTTTAGCTGTGACTGTGGTTGAAAACAGAATTTTGTATCCTAAATTAAAGATCGCCCATTAACTGCCCACCTCAACAATTTCAAGGCCGATCAGTGTGTGTTACATAACATTTATGTGTGCTTTGTATAAACGTTATCGTTGTAGCATACTAGTGGATGCATCATTACAGCTTTATTTGGGTCTGTGTATTATCAAATCCACATTGATGTTGTTCGCAAAAGATCTAGGATTTGCCGATAAATCCAAGAACTATTATACCAATGTCTTAATGATGAAGACATTTCCTCATCAAACGACCATATGGATTTTGATTTTATCTCGTCTTTAATTTACTTGCAAAGAACACAGATTGGTTCAATATTAAACATAACTTGTTGAAGATTTAAGTGCACAATATGTCAATTGTTTTTCTGTGGATACCATGTTTCTTAAAAGGAGTTGTTCACAGATTTCAAAATGACAAGTTTAAAAAAAGTTGTCATAGTTTCAAAAAATAAATAATGTATGCATTATATTTGAACAATAAAAATAACACTCCTGACAATGAAAATTGTTTTAAAATATATGTTCGTCAATTGATAGTTATCAATTGAACTGGAAACATAATAAAGCGAGTGTAACTATTTTCATGTATTATTAAGCAATTATGAGTACTTTCGACATAGCGTTTATAGCTTCATCCATAATCAAACGCCTGCGTGGTGCCGTGATAGCGCGTTAGCCTTTGCTACCAGAGCTCCCGGATTCAAACCCAAGGACGGACACATTTTTTTTATTCGATCTTTTTCCCTGTTGTTATAAGTACTAAATGATATTGCAGATATGAAAGTTTTGTAAGAAAATTCATTAAATAAAAATTACAAAATATGTGCAGAACGTCCTTTAACAGCATTTTGGAAACGAAAATGAAATACATGTTCAGGTAAACAGGTGTGAGGAAATACGTGTGCATTCCTGTGCAGACAAGGAAACAATTTCGTTCGCTAAGATATATGAAGTTACTGGTATGATGTACTTTCTTTTTGAAGCTGTTTAAAGCCTTACCTTTATCACCTTTTGAATCCTATGTTAGAAGTTATAACGTTACTACTTGTTAACAGTTTGTCTACAGTGGTATTTTGTTGGTAACAGGGCACATACAAAATATCTAATGAACATAGTTATTCATTTGAAAACCGCATTCAATTTATGACAAATACCGATTAAAGATCACTTATGTTAGAAATAAGAACACTTGAAGAAGAAAACTACACGTTTGCATGTTAAAAATAACAATCAAGATAATACTACTTGGATTGATTACATGTTTAAAATCATAGCAAACTTGTAGATCGCTTCGTATTTTTGTCATTTGCGATTGTTGTGAATAATGACGCAAGCAACACTGTAGTTCACTCAAAACAACATGTCTAACTTTCAATAGCGAATCATTCAAACGACAAAACATAACTTGTAATCGTGAGTAGATTCCTTCGGTGGAAGATTTCAATATAATATATTGATCATGTTACAATATGGTTTTTGTACTCGTGCGCTCGTTGTTCAGTTTCCGCGTTAGTTTCTTCTTGTAGTTCAAGGAACTGTCATCGTGGGGAACGATTTATAATACACTTCAGCTGCAGCTTGTTGATAGCGGTGTACCTGTCTACCGTGTTATACTGATTACCGCAATATACTGTTTACTGTGTTATACTGTTTACCGTTGTATATTTTTACCACACTTTTCTGTTAACCTTGTTATATGTATTGACAGTACCTATCTTGTGATCCATATTTGGATATTGTAGCACATTTACATTGCGAAGACATGTTTTAATATTTTGATTTTGACTATGGTAAGGAAAAACTGGATTCCTACTACAATTTAGTTACACGGTACTTGTGTTGTATATATTTGAAATTAAACTTCGGATATATTTCAACTGTTTTACATTAATAGGTCTAAAGGGCCAGAAAAGGTGTTCGTCGAACCTAGAAAGAAGGCACTGAAGAAGGTCGAGTTTTGGTGGCACATAGATAATATATCTACGATTCTACTCTGTTTTTTCATTATCATATATTAAAACACTTAAAATGACTTATACTAACAATCATATGGACATTAAATGATTACCGCAAAAGGCTTGTTAAATGTCAATGCATATACATGTGGATATCGTAAGAAGGAATTGGGTTCGTTATATTGCATTAGCACATGAATTATGACGGATGAACTGGATCTTGAGTTTGGTAAACAAGCCCTTTATAGCAGGTTATATGTTTTGGTTCGATACATTATGAATAACCTATAATAGTATATAACATTTAATGCACTAATTAAAGCGCATTTAAAGACATGAATTAAATTGACGCAATACACATGTTGGACCAGATGCTATTGTATTTCATATTGAATTAACATTGATCGTGCGGTAACATATAATGGAAGCATATAAGCCATCGAGTCCGTTTTTTAAAGCGAGAATAACCTGAAATAAAAGCCATTGACTGCCACCAACAAAGAACTGTGTCAATCGACCGACCAAGAACGCGCGTCTGCAGCAAATAGGTTATTGTTCCGACATTCTATCGTTTTCTTCAGTCGGATATTAATACATTGAGAGTGTTTTCTTTCTTTCAATTAGATTCACTTGTTGTTTGACAAGAACAAATTCTGGACTGTAGTTCTGAGTTTTTGACAAGCAAATGAATATTGATAATAGCGCAAAATATTCAATGATAAACGAAGATTTCGAATCACTTCAGATTGGAGAGAGTATATATATGGCTTGTCAAACGTTGCACAATTCAATGTTTCCATATATATGTATTATACTAGCATATTATGTTTATGTTCTAAATAGTCATATTTATATGGTAAAATCTTATATATTTGAAAATTGTTAATATTTTTATAATAAAAATTCAAATTATATTTATGTTTTCTTACGTATATTCTATATTCGCTAGAAATATGTGTTTGCAAAAAAAAAGATAACATATGTATATTAAAAAATATTTGTTATACAATTTCATATTAATGTTTTATATTTCTGTATTGTAAAACGATATCATATATGTATTCAATACATCCTCGGGAGATATCTATACATATATGTGTATGTAACTATGTTAGTAAGTAAGACTGGTGTTTATTGTATTGAAAAAATTCACTGGATTGCTGACACAGACGACAAAATACATGTTAAGTTAGGGCACTTTTCGCACTTTTAAAACTTGGATTACAAGCGTGGGAAAAAAACAGCAAGTGGGTAATTTAATTTTATATATATGGTATTTTGGCCGAGAAAACGTTATCAGATTATGACAAATTATCATGAGCAATTGCCCTATAATTATCTATGTCCAAAGCGGAATCTATAATGCTTTGTTGAGCATTTTCCATTTTAAAAGAGATTATTTACGAATACCCCGTCATTTTTAATTGATATATAATCAGAAATGAGTTTTTCCAAAAAATGAACAAAATGTGTCATTATCTAAAACAAACTCTACTCCAAACGCTTATAGCGTATTAATAAAATAAAACGATTCTGTTTTGTACAAAAAAGACAGATCCGAAGAAAATGAAGTTGAATTTCTTTAATATGATTGTTATATATATATTATATTATATTTGTTATACTTTTAACTCGTGTACATGTATATAGCAAGATATGTACCCGCTAACACCCCGATATATGCAACGGTCTAGGAGTCGACTTAAAGTCAAGAACTCGAAGTCGAATTATATCCTGTTAGTGAGGTTGAAGATTCGCTTTGTTTATTTTGGGTAATAAAAATGTCCCACACAACAGTTTAACCAAATTCTTAATCATTCGTTGACATTCGTTGATGAGCGAAGAATAGGTTTTTGTTCATAGGTTGCTTTCCTTATTTGTTTTGTATAAGCACAGCTCTAACAGACAATAAATCAGATTATTTTAATTAAACGTTATGTAAAATTGCATAACGACATAAACACGTGTATTATATTGTCAAAATATACTTTAACGTTGTTTTTTGCACTTAATCAATTGAATAAATTTCTATTTTCAACATAATACATGTCTGCGTAAGTATACTATTTCATATTAGGACATATCAACACATATATTTTATGTTAAGATTTAAATAATGGCATTTACTATCTCTAAACCAATTTCAATTGGATTGATTAATTTAATTAAATGAAAAATTATTTAATTAAAGTTTGAAATCAAATAGCATCAACGATAAATTGTATAAGCTACAAGAAGTAATTGTATTGATTTACATGTTTCCTGTCGCAACTTTGCTTGCGTTCAATTAGTCTACAAGCTATCAGATAAAGTGGGCACTCGAATCGAACTAAGTATTCAATATTTCACTGTCAATGATCAGGGTGCGTTCGGTACATACTTTAAAGGATTTGCTCATTAAAATATATGTGTATTTCCTTTTCACCATTTGTAAATCTCTTTTGATAAACGATGCATCTTCCCGTCTGACGTTATTTCTTAAAGATAATCATTGGGGCAGTTTGATGTATTATCTTTGTCGAATTGTTTCGCGCATCTTTCTATTGTTACGTTATCTTCTATGAATACAAAAATTAATCTGTGATAAAAAGAAACGACTGTTTGGCCATTGTGTTTCTTAACCTGGCTCTATAAAATATAACAAATATTTTATAAAGAAAATGTAATGTATTTAAATTTTGATTATTTAATACACTGGTTTAAAACTAAAACATTATTACGTGAAAATAAAATGTTCTCGTTCGCTTCATATGAAATTAAAATATACAATGTTTTTGATGAGCCAAACATGATTCGATAAAGTAAAATATTGAAAGACTGACATCATTGTTGTTCTCATCTGAAGCACTTAAACCGGATTTACCGAAAATTAAACATTGGTACACATATAATGGATTATGACTCCAAAACGAGTTGCAGAAAGCAGTGTATTTATTGTAAGAGACAAATATGGACAGCCACAATCAGGACGTAGGTGGTTCCTGTACTGCACAGTGACTCATTTGTTCGATGTCGCAAGTCATTTCTTATGTATGTTTCGGGTTTCAGGTTTTGAAAGACGATTAAAGAGACATATGGTCGAACTTCAACCAAATGTCTCAAAGAATACAACACATGGTAGAAGAGAAATGACCTCTAATCTCTGTTGAAATATAAAAAAAGTAATGCATACCGGTTTAAGGAATAAAACGAATTGTATACAAGTTTCTTTATTTTATTTGAGTAATCACAGAATGTTTTTGGACGTACTGACTACAGAGGAACAGACGGAAAACCTGTAGTCCCTTAGGTGAAACACTATTTTGGAGACTTAAATAATTGGGATCAAACGCGAACAAATGAGATCATTATAGCATGCAATGCATTTTTAAATGTAAACAATGTGAAACGTCAGCTGCATCAGCATAGGAAAAACCTTATAGCTTATGGCCATATATTTAAAGCAATGAACCAATAGCCTAACACCTAGACACAAATCAAATATACTAGAAATAATATACAAATAAACTACACACAAAAAATGAAAGAAATCATGGGGTCGCCGCCTTTCAACGGTCAAAGAAACGCATTGTGTGATCAAACCGGTTTTAAGAGGCTCTAGACCTCACACTCGGCAAAACGTTTTTCACAAAACATTTAACTGGATATATAAAGTAACGTTATAGCAATTCAAATTAAATAGGAATAAAATAGAAAACATAATTCAATTTAATTACCATGTACTTCATGGTTTGCTGAAAACCATAGCAAAACAATCGTAACGTTTTGAGGCAATATAAAATAAAAAATAAACCATGTTTTGACAACATCTCGTCTTTGATTCAAAAGCTTTAGCGACGTAGCATTATGTAGTAAAATGTTCATATCATATTGTCACACTCCTAGATATAAATCCTCAATCTACAGCTGTCATTATTTGTTAATGCAAATTTTGCATTTTTTGAGTACATTGCGAGCAAATCCAGACAGTTCATGCTTGGGCCTCATTTATAAAATGAATTCCAATGTTACTTTGATGTCGGTTCCAGTATGCGGGTGGTAAAGATAGATACCAGGTAGGCACTGATTGATCGGCAGAATTCTTTGTTTTATGTTCTATTAAATTATTCTGCACAATACACGGAGCTTTAACATCAAATCAATTGAAAACTTATTATACATAAAGTAAATTATATTAGCCAAGTGGCAATGACATGCAAACAAGCGTAATGGTTCCATTAAAAAGAACAAGTGAAAGAAATGGACAATGCTTCATATATGAATGCTTTGAAAGGTCCCATTCAAGGCCAATAACAGTATTCAATGTCAACAAAACCTTAAAACTGGTCCGTTATTTCCATAACTTATTGGATTGTCAACTCAGCAAAGCATGCCGATTTTGTTTAATTCAGATTGAGGTTCGATGTCAAAGGATGTGATATATTGGAGTTCAGGGTCGATGTCATGGATGCGTGATATATAATAATTTCTTATACTATTTCATAGTCCAAGCTTACAGAAAAACACCGTTAAACATAACCAAATATACACATTGTCATTAACGACAAAACATAAATGTTCTAATCCATGCATTTGCAATGGAATTGGCAGTCAAAGAGGTTTCTGTCTATTATTTTATGAACATGTGTCACGGTCGCATGTTTTCCAAAGAATACACAAAGGAATATCAATTTCCAAGCTTATATGATCACACAAACACTTTATCAGGTTTACAGTCACGTTGCCATATCATGAATTTCTAGTAAACGTGGTTTTATTATTTAAATCAATGGCTTTAGGAAATTATCAAATACTTAATCGCAATTATTTGCTGCGGATCTGTGACCTTATGGTTTCAAAAGTAAGTGTTTATCCACCCACAATTTAGAAAGAAAGTTTGTTACAATACCAGAAAACGAATATTTAAATTATTCTGTTCGGACACGTTTAGGCGTTTTATATGTTTACAATATTAGTAATTATAACATTTATGCACAAACAAATTAAACTTTTTAAACAATTGATCGACCTTATCCCACTTTGGAATCAAGATCTATTTGAGTATATAATACCATTTCACAAAAGTTTGGAATGTTTCGCGGTCAAAATGTTTTCTTAAATAATAGTAGTGTCGCAATTTCTCAGTGTGAAATGTTATAAATTTAAAATGACATACAATGAGACATGTTTTTATAATCATAAATATACCACCTTTAAGTAAGCGGTATGATGACCTAGAAAGATGTCCAAAGATTAGCGAGCCCTGACCATTGTCAAGAATAATGATGCAATTACTTTTAACATGGTTACCATATCCAAAGTTTTAAATTGATAAGTTTTAAATGTGAAGTCGAACACTTGATTTTGATATCATATTGCATACACTAATTTGTAGTTAATTATTAAGAATCAAGTTATTTCGTTCACAAAAGTAATTATTTCCAGCGTTGTTATATTATCGTCTATCAATTATCCATTTATCCATATTGTATTCATTACAGCAAACTTTATTAAAACCAGAGTATGACTTATTTGTGCATAAACATGGATAACAAATCAACATCAAAGATTTTGGGTATCGAACCTACTCAAACGCATTCGGTATTGAAAATTGTGTGTTAATCATTTTAATTTTTAAAAGCCCATTCGTGAATATCAGCCATTGATCTTGCCTATTGAATGGATAGATAATAAAGAACGCGAGTTTTGCCTTCGGATTATTATCACACACATCTAGTGTTTTTGAATTGAGGCACTTAATTCATGTGGGAGTACAACCATTACTTTTAACCTTGAGTAATTGTTATATTCACCTGCAATTCAAGAATACCCACAGTTGAACTGGATACCGTACGCCATTGAAAGTGAAATTCAGTTAAAATTGTTTGATTGACGGATTGCTTAGACGATAACTGAATACCTAATATTTCATTAGTATGATATACATTCTAGTTTGATTAGTGTAATCAATGTTTGTGTTTTTGTTATGTACTTGTGTGTCATGTCTACTACATTTGATCGTGCCTCATTGATTCCTTACAAAAATAAAAGATCGCGTAGTATAATAAGGGTTATCTCCTGCTGATTTGACTGAAGGTTCATTTTATGTATTTTTGATCATCATTTCTTACATCGTTCAGCAAATTTCACACACCTTATATTATATTCTCAACGTAGAACTTATACAAAAGTTAAGCATATCAATTTGTTATCTTTTTCTTATACTCACGCGGAAGTGAAACTGTAACGAGAAGTATTTGGAGTTTACGCAGACAATATTATTTTAATGTTTCGCTTGATTATAAGATAACGTAAGCTAAAACTCCCAGAAAACCTTGTCATAGTGTCACGGTATTAAGGATCGTTTAAGTATTTTTTACCTCTTTATACTTTGGTATGTTTGGTAATGTAATTAGTATATGTTATTGAATGGTAGTTAAAGATACGTTAGTTTGTAACTAATTGAATCTGTATTGTATTACATAATTTTTTTGTAACAAAGACGATGAACTATGTGCAAGGTTTAATAAACGTTATATTTAGTTCTGTTCCGTCAAGGTGTCGTATATTTATGTTAGTTTTCCCTTGACGTACTGCGGATTGCGCTTTAAATCAGATCTTTTCAGTCAATCGTTTACGATAAGACCGCGTGTCCACTTAACTTTTATTTTACCACTTAAACTTCAAGGACGAGACATAAGCTTACAGAATAATTTCTTTGCATGGATTTGTTTGCTTTCCATGTCTTTACTTTCGGTCAATTACTCAACAAACATTCGGATAAAGTGGGTACTTGAATCGAATTAAATTTTCAATATTTCACTTTCAATGATTAGGGACGTTTTGATACATACTTAAAGGGATTTGCTCATCAAATATATTTGTATTTCCTTTACAATATTTATGAATCTCTTTTGATAAACGAGACAGCTTCCGTCCGAAGAATTATTGTTGTCAACGTTAACTGAGGAGAAATTTGATGTATGAGTTTTGCTGAATTACTCTGCTGATCTTCTATTGTGATGTTGTATCTTCTTCTATTCAAAATTTAATGGGCTGAACCATTGAAAATATGTAAATGTTATTTTTGTTTATATATTTGGATTAAAAATCAAAATTAGTACATCTTTAACATATTTGATATTTGATTGATCCATCTGTTCGGTTAACTAAAATTGAGATGATGGAAATTTCATATGAACATGTACGTAAAACGTGTAATTTGATAACCTTCAATACATAACTATCACATGTTACCAGTGCCGAACTTTACATACTCTGTACACAAAACACCAAGGAATGGAATACGGAAAGTACGTATTTACTTTTCCTTTCCTTTGGCCTTTTTGGTTGGTAACCGAAGGGTGTATTTCCTTTGGCCTTATTGGTTGGCGTCTGAACATCGGTGATCGGATGTATATAAACCCCGATACGGTTATCATCGAGACATTGCCGTCCTATTGAAGAAGTCAGCTTTAAGTATTCTAGTGAATGTCGCTGCGTGTGGAAAATTGAAAGTGAATGCATGAGCGTGTTTGATGCTAATGTACACAAATGTAGACACGTAAAATGTAAATGGATAGTAGATGTTCAATACACATGTTTTACTGCCTGGTATTTAATACGGATGTGGTGAACGATATAGCTGCATGTGAGAAAGTGTTAGTCACAAATATAGTGAGTGTTTCAATTATTGGGACTCGAAGAAAATTAAGGTGCATTTAATGTATATTAAAATATAAAAAAGCCAACATCACTCAAGATCACGGATCTTTTATTTATTCCGTGAAGTAAAGAAATGATGGATTTACAAAGAAATTGTAATGTGTGACCTACACTTTAATTTCGGTTTGCGTTATAAAAAAACAATTCGCAATGACGTTAAAAAATCAAAACTAATATAACTTTACGTGTGATGATAATGGTAACTTTAAAATTTTCACGGTACGTCAACTAAATTTGTCAATATTCTTAGGGGAACGAATGTGTTTAATATAATTAAATTAAACATTCGGTTAACATTTGACAAGCGTATGGCAATCGGGAATACGTTGTCCGGGAACGTGGGGTTCCTGCCCGAGGGTCGGAATGACGTCCCTCCGCCCACGAACATGGCCTGCATGCCGGACATCTTCAACAAGTTGGACGCCGGCACGATCGAGAAGACGCGAGTACTCAACTCGCAGCTTGACATGCGCCTGAGGGTCCAGGAAAGGTTACTGAGCAAGTACCGGTCAGCGGCCGAGCAGAGGTACGTCAGGGAGAGGGACCGGCTGCGGGTGGATCTAAGGAACATAACGCGGCGTCTGCCGAATTATTCCGAGTTACCGCAGCTGGAGAATAAAGCTAAGACCATCATAAATAAACGGAATCGAGGCTACAAGAAGCACGACTGCGTGTTCACAACGGAGCCCCTGGACATGGGTGGATTTGCAGACGACAAGACTGATAAGCCTTTCTGTGATAGGTTTCTGACGCATCATTTGCCGACTAAGTCAAAGTTTTACAAAGACGTACTGCCTTCCGTTAGGAAAGGCTACGACGGAGCGACGAGAAATGGTCAGGCGTTACGTTCGCACAGAATGGAACCGCTACGTCGCGGTAACGTTACGTTAAATGGTCTGGACGATTCTTACGTCATGTTACGTCAGGGGAACGTCACGTTAAAGGCTCTGGACGATTCGTACGTCAAGTTAAAATTACACGCACATAATGAAGATGACGATACGAAAACTGTCTGATAATGGTGGTTGTATTTTACTATCGTTTTTTAAGTCTTTGTATTTATTTTAATGAATTATAACAAACCTTAATTACATTTTATTTTTTTCGGTTGATTTTTCATTGGTATCTGTAAAAAGATAAAATGAACAGTATTGTATACAGTTTGTAGTCGAATAAAATTCGTTCAAACCGTGTTCAAAGCTCCAAATGTTTTCCTTTAATGCGCTTTCTATGCAGAAATGTGTGCGAAAGTGTAACGTTGATCTATCTACATTTTATCGTGTTCAATATTTAGTTCTATAATAAAGTGAACGCTGTAAGAAAGTAAACCGCAAACACTCTGTACACTTCGTAGTAATTGATTGATTTCCTGATCTAATTTAAATGCAAATTGCACAAGATCAATTAGAAAACCAATTTAAATGTTGTTTGTCATATAACACATTAGCCAAATGAATTTCGATTATTCGTGTGCTACCGGTATACGATGTAATTATCAATATTAACTTAGGTGTGTGTTTTATACAATTAGGAATTATCCATGATCCTGTATGCGGACGGTTGAATACCATTAGAGCGAAAACTAATTGAATCGATTTCTGTTAAACGATACTTTCCAAACCTAAAGGGACTTGTTCGCAGTTGAATTTTGAACAGGGAATCATAAATATGAAACAACACACGGACTTAGAAAATAATGTGATGATATATCAAGAAAAAGTCTACCAAGGGAATATAACCTTTTCACTAAGTTAAGAACTTTTCCCTCGGCCAACACGTTAGCATTTTTGCAAATACGCATACTTTCTACAATGACATAAAAGTAACTTGAAACTAAATATTTTGACTTTCACGATTACATGGGAACGTCTGATTGTACTTAGTATGAAAGTATACATAAAATGAATGTAAAACAGGATCATTGAGAGGCTATTCATGTTGATCCGTTTATGTATGATATGATATTTCACCAATAATATGTGAACAATGCTTTTTTGAAACATTTTTAATCAGAAATGTATATCCTTTAAATTTTCAAATGTGACAAATGATATCATATTTTCTTATACTTGTGTCAAAAGAAGATTTTAGAAAAATCCAATGAGTATGTATGTTAAACATTAACTCCAAACGTTTTGTAAACCGTGTGTTAGAGCTGAAAAACACGTTTGAGTAAACCCTTACTTTAATTAGGATTAATAGGACTTACTCACGTTTATTTCTTCAAATTCTTTTTGAGCTTTTTGATAATCGCAACAACGTCTTATCCTGACTACAATAACAGATTAGTACTCAACACGCTGTTAGATTCATAAGAGATGTTTTGTAAACAAATTCGGATTAAGAATGTTCGTCACGTTTCATGAGTTTCTTAATAAGGGATAAATGACAAGGCCTTGTTGATTGGAGACTATTAATATAAACGCAGTTAGTCTAACTCATATGGAATCGTGATTTGCGTATATACTTGTAAACGCGATTTCAATTGTTATGTTAAAACGTGCTGAATTACGAAGGATAGTTTGTGCATGTTCTACGATTGTATATCATGGAGCAGAAAGAATCATTGTCATTGAAGATAGGGTCTATTCCAATGAGTCGGAACGTCAACCCCCCACCCGCTAACCCTGCCTGCTTACCCAACATATTCAACAAGATAGACGCAAAGACGGTCGAGAAAAAACGGGTGATGAATGCCCAACTGGATTTGAGATTTAAATTGCAAGAAAGGATGTTAAATAAATATAGGTACGCAGCGGAACGAGCTTATTTCAAAGAACGGGACATACTGCGAACGGATCTGAGAAATGTGAGACGGTGTTTTCCCCGTGCTTTGGACATGCCGCCTTTCAAAACTCGATTGAAGAACAAACGCCGACTTAAACGCAGTCGCGAGACTAAGAAACTTGATAGTGTACTAACTACTGAGCCCCTAAATAAGGACCATCTAGAAGAGGAAAGGGATCTCCTTTTAGACGAATTAAAATTGCTCAATATTTGATCAATGCGAATATGGATGCTGTTACCATGAAGACTGCCATTTAAAAGTGTTTCAAGCGTTATGAAAACCGTTTTAATGACAATAACAGGGGCCGCCATGTAACGATGACATCAACATGCGTCGCTTTCAGGAAAGACCCTCTGAACATAGATATGCGTGTCATAATTAGAGATCTGAACATGCAAAGAGCTTGTACATGATGAATCGCCAAGACTGTGGTAGACGATCACAAGCGAATTCATTTCAGCAGGTAATGTGGCGGTCGAAGGACGTAATTTCAATAAGGACAAATGGTCGTTAGTGTTGACAAAACCTGGTTCAGGTTCAATACATGTGAGACCAATTTACAATCTACTGTGTGGAACAAACCATTTATTCTAAACTATTGTTTCTGTGAAATGAGCTACCTTTCGGGTCATTAATGTGGACGACATGGAAGAGATTTCTATTCGAGAAGGCCGTTATGTCATAGATCCAATCAGATATTGATGCATATTCTCATGGATCGAGCATTGCAGAACGTGTGTTTAACGGATAGTATTTTGAGAGGGATTAATGGTGAAACTCGTCAGAAGCGACCTTAAGGTATTCAGTTGACGTGGACGTCAACAAATCTTTGGGCAGATATAGTTTCGTTATGTTGCTATAGTGACTGTGGCTATGCTATTTTACACGCGATGTTGATGAAATATAATAAACATGAACTATTTGATCACCTCTCGGTCTTGGTATTTTCTGCAAATGCATACAACAGGCTTCCCCTACATGTTATACATTTATTAAGACGAAAGCCGATAATCAGATACTTGTGATTAGTCAATTGACTGAAACTCTCAATCACAAAAGTTAAATAAGTCAACCTTGTTTTCAGAGGCTCTTAACTAAGACGATTAAAATCGGATTAATTGCAACTCATAATCACACTTTCTTTGCGTATGTCATAGATTAAAATTTGTTCCATTTGACTCTGTATGCTGAGCAAACCGATAATTTAAAGCAAAAAAGTGATATATTTAGTTTAATAAAAATAATTTGATTTATAATTATATTATGTCGAGTCCAATATTATTATCACAGTCATGACAAACACGAGCACAAACAATGTCATTCCGACAACACACTCCGTATACACTGCAATGTGTGGCTATTTAAACTTATTATAATAAGCCAATGTTACGAATTCTGCAGAACTCTTATTATAAGGAAGGCGCGAAATTGTTTATTAACTCTTTAAAACATAAGATTTGTTTATATCGAATTTTCGATCACTCCCTTAAGATGTTTATCAGCATGACTAATTCTTAAACCCATCGAGTAGGTCAGTGCTTATTCCGATAATCAACGTACACCCTGTGTATATAACCAAATGCAAGGAACATTTGCAAAAACGTGTATGTATCTTGATTGAAATGTTTATCGTGTTTTCGCTCTTTTTCAATTAGTGGTCATCACCTCTTCTTGTGACTTCGCTATCTTTCAATTAGTGTTCAGTGTCTCTTATATGTGGACACTCAACCGAAGTTGAATAATTATGTGATATTTCACTTAGTATGATATAGTGTTCGTTTGTACAGTTTTAAAAGATCCCGTCATTGAAATATGTTTGCACTAAAGTTGCAATATTTAGGTAGTCTTTAGAAAAGTTTAGGTAGCGTTTCCTTACCATAAGAATTCTAGCTTTATATTGCCATCTATACAACATGATTTATGAGATCTTGTGACTACTTCTGTATTTCTCTCCTATATATGTATCAGTTGCTGACGTGGAGAATTAGAGAGAGAGTGGGAGACCTTCTGCCGTGAAATTATGCACATTATGTGATTGAATGTGGGCTCGTGCGTGAACGTTATTCGGTGTTGATGTACTTTAATCTTTAAATTAAATATATTTGTTGATTAACCCTAACACAATAAAGTCTACTTTGGAGATATTTACAAAGACATATATTTTGTTAAAATATACAATAATTTATGGGATGGATTAAGTGCAACAAAACTATTTAACAATATATTTCGACAATATAATACACGTTTTGTATTAATGAATTTAGCAGACATTTTAATTCAAATAGCCTTGCTGATTATTTGTAAGAGCTTTGCCTATCAAATAAATATAAAGCAACGAAACTATGAACAAAATCAGATACAGAGTTGATTAACGAATGTCAACAAATGATCACAAAGTGAATTAAACTGGTTTGTGGGACATGTTGCTACCCAATATAAAACAAAGTGAAACTTCAGATTTACTAGCAGAAGAGAAACCATTGATATAGCAACAGGTCATTTATTTATGGCAATTTACCGATTTCCAAACAGTCTTACCCAAGTCACAAATACTAGACGCAGCGCAAAACAAACACACAAAAACAACAACACAAATATGAATAAAACTGGGTTCACCATATTGGATGAGTCAATTCAAAGCAAAGCTAACCGGTTTTAGCTCGAAACCTACTCAAGCATATGGAAGACAGGGCACATTATACATTATACATTTCGAGAAATACATGAAGGTTAGTGGATCTCAGTGGTATTTAGTAATGAACTAAATCATTTGACTTAATTTGAACAATATACGATGCTTAAATAAGTCATAATACACAAGCATTTGCATTGGCTTCGAGTGTTTGACTGTACGTCGTCTCCTAGACTAGTATATGCATAGAAAAAATAACGGTGATAGCATGTACATGGCTTGCATTTTTTTGCCAATATATACGAGTTTAAAGTAATGTAACGAATATAACAACGGCATTGAATAAATTCAACTGCGAGTGTTCGGATATGTTCTTTTTGTACCAAACCGATTCATTCGTCTTTCTGTTTATGCTATCAACGTTTGGATTAGAATTTATTTAAGATAAAGCACTATTTTGTTTAATGTTTGAAACAACATATAATAAGATGGAATATACGCAAATTATATCTTTTAAAAGGGAGGATGAACAACAAGGCATTATTGATAACCCTTTGTAAGTAGATATATTGCTGAATAATCATAGGTTAATTGCTCCTGATCATTTGACATCATCTTATCTCGTTTTCTTGGCCAATATACCATCCTAGTCTATCGAAGCTGATAAATACATACATTAAATTAACTTCTTATTGTTTTGGTTATGAATCAAAAGCATAGTTCAAAAAGCGGTACAGCTATAATGAATATTTTGTACAAATTATACCGAAGGTATATTTCACCCATCTTGTCATTGACCCATGCAAATTTCAAATTGAGACAATCTTAAATGTCTGCAGTGTTTATGACTTTTTCACCGCGAGGTAACTTGGAACTTGAGGATTATAATCGGTCATTCTAAGGCTACCAACTTAAGAAAACAAATACACATACTTTACCGGTCCCTTTTTTAACCTTGATAATTCGATGTAATGGTAAAGATGACTTACGGATATAGTTTGAAAACCGTTATGTGTTATTTCAAACCCATTCCATACCTTTATAATAAATACTTTTAACACGAATATAATGCGTATATATAAAAAAAACAATGCATGCCATGTAATGGTCAATCAGAGGTATATCTGTTTCAAGAAAGGGGGTGAATAATATACGTAAATGTCCAGTATCTCAGAATAAAGAAGTGAAAGTCCATTTGCTCCAGCAGTATTGCATTCCTATTATACACACGTTCGTGGTCCTTTATATATGGCAAGTGACCAATTGTCAAAACAGTACGGCACAATACGAAACAACATACACACATAGTAGAATGAAGCTGGGGTCACCGCCTTGAAAAGGTCAATGCTAAGAACTGGGGGTCTAAACCAGTTTAAGAGCGCTCAACCTCACACTTGGCCCAGCGATATTCATGACACATATAAGTGTAAATAAATTTAACCTCATAGCATTGCAACTCAAATTAAACAGTAATAAAATGGAATTAAAACGCATTCAAATTAACTACCATTTAATTACTCAATGGTAGGAAGGAGACCAGAGAAACAGAGTTACAACTTTTTGAGGCAAGGTCATTGAACTGTCATCGCCGGGCAAAAAAGGTGAAATTTGTAATTTGCTCAAGATGAACAAAAGTGTGATTCAAGATAATATGTGTCGTGTTCTGAGAAAACTGGGCATAATGCATAATGCAGTTCGCACAGGCTAATCAGGGACGACACTTTCCGCCTCAATTGGATTTTTGCTTAAGAGAGACTTCATTTGAACGAAAAATTGGCATAAAAGCGGAAAGTGTCGTCCCTGATTAGCCTGTGTGGACTGCAAAGGCTAATCTAGGACGACATTTTACGCACATGCATTATGCCCAGTTTTCTCAGAACGCGACACATATGTCAGTTCGTTCGAGCATTTGTTTACCCTTGAAATCAATCGCGTGGTCAAAGTAATTGCAACAATTAATAGCAATGCATTTTGTTAATACGTTACGAAATTATCAATTAAAATACTTCCCTTTAGAATGCAAATTTGTATGAAAGGTACGTAGGTCATTACACATGTTTCATATAATATATACGGTATTTAGCGAAATCACTTTCTGTTATGGTGCCCTAGATTTATTAAAAACAAAATTAATCTGCAAATACACATTCAACTGTGTGCATGAACTTGTATGTATTTAAATTTATACATTGTATATTCATATATTCTCTATAGCAATCACAGCACGAATACTCGATACGTCATTATTGTGTATCACCACCTAAAGCATGTATCTGATAAGTTTAAACACCCAATGATTTGCATTGATCTTGCCCATGTGGCGATTCCAGGTTAGATGAATGTATAAAAATATATTGTTTTCAGTTATACAAGTAGTAGATAATAACAATAATTTCTCTCCTGATAGAGTTTCTTGGGTTGCGCTGTTTGATTTATTACAACATAGACACTTATTCATTCGATGACTTGTCATGTAAAGGGAATGCACGAGGATATACTACACTTAAACGTAAACGTGCCATAAATGCAATGCAGCGCAACTGATTGCGGAGATTAAGTCTTTGATGGCGTCCTATAGCCATTGATTTCGATCATAATGGCGTTAATACCGGATGTTGGTAACACGGCAACGTGGCTGTAATACAATATAGCGTTTGACTTATCATACAAAGGCCTCCGTGTATGTCTTGTAGACTGTGTATCCGTATCTCGTTAAAGTGCAAATGAATACAAACACTATGACAGGCCATGCGTTCACTTTAATGACATGTTAGTCAACATTTATATTTGAAAAAAAATGGTTTTAAGAGGATGTTGAACATGAACACTGCATTCGAGTTTATGAAGAGGCTTTGATCATGGGTTTAATCCTTGGCGAATTTACTGAACTAAACAATACTTAAAATAAAATTAAAATGCACAAACGTTAAGACACATTATCGTCATCTACCAGAACACACAAGTTTTCTCGTTTTTAACAAAAAACATGTGTGTTTATTTACATCGTCAATATATTTTACAAAAATCAAGAGAGTTTGACATAAAATGCACATACGTCTCACGCATTGTGTCTGGTTGATATCACATTTAAAAAAAAATGAAGTAACAAAGTAAAATGGATGTTACTTCGGGACAGAATTACCTACTGCATTATTTGAGCCTCTTATTGGAAAAAAACTGGGCTTAATGAATGTGTGTAAAGTGTCATCCAAGATAAGTCTGTGCAGTCCGCACAGGCTAATCAGGGAAGACACTTTCCGTTTTCATGGAACGTTTCGTTTAAAAGAAGTCTGTACTAAACAAAAATCCAGTTAAGGCGGAAAATTTCGTCCCTGATTAGCCTGTGCGGACTGCACTGGCTAATCGGGGACGACCATTTCAGCACATGCATTAGGCCCAATTTCCACAGAATGAGGCTCATTTTCTCCCTGTGGGCCAAGACATTAAGTTCAAAGTATAATTTCCAAGTTAGTAATGTATAACACAAATCAATAATAGACTGACGTCAATCTATCCTACTTTTACTTTGAACTGTACGTACTTAGTACGACCTATTAATGCGGCATATCTGACCGTCTAGGAATACAAATACTGATAGCTGCTCAATATACGTCCCGATTATTTCAAAAGAGCCAAAGAGCTCTTTCAGAAAGATTCCGTAACGTAAAATAGAAGACATCTGAAGCAACAATTACTTAGCTCGCACGCGAATAGTAGATTATTGATAACTTTTCTATAAGATTTTCACAATATAATATTCAATTATTAGTTACCAAAGACTGCCTTATGTTTTCATTCACTGGTTGTAATTACATGGCCTTGATGTTTAAACATAATTTCAATCATACTTTCAATCTTTAACCCATATCTTATGAAAACAAAATTATAACACCGAGTTTTCTTTAAAAGCGGAGTTTCATTGTTCCAACCAGACAATGTATTAGATATATATATTATATAAAGCTTTCCACAATTGAACTTTGAATCATTTAAACTGTGTCGTATCCATGTAATTTTGAAGAATATGAGACAAGGATTGTTTTCCAGTCAAGGGAGGCGATAGTAACATATAAATATACTCATACTTAATGGGCGCTCATTAGAAATGTGTGTTGAGACGCTTGCATTATTTCCAAAACGTTTTGGCGGGAAAAACTTCAGCTCTCAAAGATATCCTCGACCAGACCAGAAGGAAATTTGTCTAAGCGTTTTTTTCGCGTATGATTCTGACAACACAAACAGTTGTCTTAAAGACTTTGTGAGAAAGGAGAACGCAAATTTCAAGGAGATGCAGGAAAATTTATTGAACAGGCACCTCAGACATTCTATGCGTCTCTGCGCACGAGAAAGGGATAAAACTTCTCGGCAAAATAAAATAAAAATGGATTGTAAATATTTAAAAGAATATGCAAAATTACCATTTTAAACCACAGTGAATTTTAGGAGACATGAAAAGTGTCGTTTGATCACATGAAGAACAACTTTCAGCACAAGCGACCCGGTAGACCTTCAAAAGAAGTTTAATATCATATCACAATGTTGTAGAAAATTAATATCCTATACTTTACGATCATGTATGTTTCGTTTAGCATTGCATTTGCGTAGTATAAAATATGAATGACGTCTATTTTAAAAAACAAATTAAATACAATGCATGCATTTTCAACATTCTCCTATGTAACTAGTTGTGATAATTTCAAAACAATAATATTGGTTTGACTGTTTTTAAATCTTGTTTGATATTATGTCCCATCTCCGTAGGAGAGGTCGGGAATATTTACGGAAAATTACAGTCAACCTTTGCTGTTCAGAAAAAACTCGTCTAGAGTAGAGAATTTGTCAGTCAAGTTGTGGTATTTATACATTAGTATTTAAATCAAATAATACATAGACATATAACTCTATGTATGTAAACAAACACAAGGTAATACGACTTAAGGTAAATATTAATGTCAGAACGCACTGAGTCAAATCTAACATATCGTCTTTGCTTACCTATCATACCGGTTCACAAATCATTGCATTTAAGTGACCACCATATTAGTCCTTGATAGTGAGGCTTTGATGCTCGTCATATTATACGAGCAAGTGGGCATAAATCAAACACTACCATAAAGAGCAATTATCGTAGGCTGATTGAGCAAACATAACAACAGATGTCAGATGCTCTCAACAAAATATAAGCCGGCCACCGCAAGTCAATATCTTCATCAACTGCTGACTTACCGACATGTTCTAATTCGACACTTTAGGACCAGGATCGTATTTTCTCCTCTGAAACATACTTTAAACGACTATGACACTTTTGTTGCGAATACCGACATGATAAACTTGCCCACACTTGGACCAGTTGGATCCCATAAGAGTGATCATGTGGTGTCAGCATCAAACACTGTCAATTACCATACTGACCACAAACACAATGTACATCATGCTAATCGAGGCTCGCGACAAATAATTAATTAACCCACACACATAGTGGCATTCATAATGGATCGTATTTCAAAATAACGTCACACTTAAACAACGGTCGTGTTAACTTCGGAAATTTTCATGAAAAGTGTTTATTGTTTTCAGAATTACTTACATATGTATAAAAACTGAAGTGTTAACTGAAGTGAAGTGTTTTTATCATTGAAAGTTGTATTTCGAAGCCTGGTGCCATAGTTGTTTAGCTAACTTGACTCTGACTCAAAGTTGGCATTGATAATGTTAAGATAAACAGTGTGACCATGCTTCATAAACAAATAGGCATTAAAGACACTAAACAGTACGCATAAGGGTTTGTTCGATCAAGATTCAAAGATGTCTTAGATATTGTAGAGAAAAAAAAAATCCCACCAAGTTTCATCAAGATTGAGTCATATATATCTCCTTTAGAGTGGTAAACAAATTTGACCTGGAGACCTAGTTTAAGGACACATATGGTCCAGATTCAAACTTAGGCTAGATATTGTCAAGATAAACATGCCGACCAAGTTTAAAAGACTAGTATTAAACCTATGTTTCTAAAATTAAACATGTTGACCTTGCTAATGGGCCAACGTGATCCAGATTCGAAACGAATTTATATGTTGTTTAGATAAACATTTCCACCAAGCTTTATCAATATTGAGTCATAAATGTCGCTTCTAGAGAGGTAAGATTATTTTTCTAAGATCGGAAATGTATATCTAGTTTTTGGCGCACATGGCCAGACTCAGTGGCAACAAGAGTGGTTTAGAGCTAGAAGTTGACGATACACACCGCACACCACACTAAGCACGCCGTGCTCAAATGAGTTCAATGTGATATCCTTCATCCGAGGTATGGTTTTGCGGATTGTGTGGACTGATATACTAAGGTGCAGACTGCAGGAACATACCTTTATTTGATTAAGAACGGTTGCATAAAAAGGTATTCACTTTTAAAGCAGCAATAAGTTGTTTTAAAAGGTTTCAATAAATGTGACACCTTTTCAGATGACTTACATTTTTAACACTAAGTTTGTTCACACGAATAAAAGCAGCATAAACCACGCTTATGTGTTGGAAAAATGTCACAATTAAAAAATGCTGCAAGATCAAACCCTTAAAATGCCACCAAAATCGCATGACCTTACATTATTCCAGTCTTCTATTGTAAAAAGAAAAAAAGCGCTTGAACTTAGCATTGGTAAGTTAATAATTCAACTTATCTTATTTTAGGCATTAGACTAACAACATTTATGTGCAAAATACCATAATTGGTGCAATAATTATCAGATTTATTTATATTTGTCAATGTAAGATGATTGGCGATAGCGAAAATGTAAAGACAGGATTTAACACGAAGACATTTAATTTTATTTCAATTTTATTTCAATTTAGAAATCATGTAAAATATGTTAATTCGCTTCCAACACATGTACAATCGTACCAAAATCAATAAGTTTAATATATAGTGTTATGTTTTAATAAACAACACATCCAGAAGGCCAAAAGCCCAAGTGGACAAAGTAAGCATAAATTATTTACAAAGTAAATAGTTTATGATTTACAAAGTAATAACAAATAATAATACAAATATACAAAGTAGTAATACGTTTCATTGCAGTAATACATACATGTATTATCATATAGTGTGATTGTTATTTTAAAAACTATCGGTGGTATATATGTAAGTAAATGTGTCTTATAACGTTAAACGGTAATGAAGCTTATAAATTAGAACAATATATCAAATATACTGAATTGTGCATAAATTATATTCATATGACGATTGTAATAATAATAATACTTTGTACTAACCCGAAGAAACATAATTCATTAAATAGGGTACATGCTTATATGTATGTATATAGCAGTACGTACATGTTTGATAGAACAATACGTGATAGTAATCGACTTGTTTTAGTATATTAGATCTCTTACAGTTATCTGTACTAAAATAGATGACAATTAATGTTAATAATGCATATAACAATATCATAAGCATTCGCCCTTGCTTGCTACCTATACGAATCGAAAAAAAAATGCATCTCAAAGGTGCTGTAGCTGAACAAACACGCAAAACAAAATATAGTGAAATGATGACGTTTGCTATTAATTAACAAACCTTATATAGACCACAAATGCATACCAAAAAAATACAGATGCTCAAAACGTCATGTAATATGCTATATAAAAATATTGCATGTATGAGAACAGTATTTATATATCTGACATAATAGCTGTACTTCAATGCATTACAAATGACGCCATACGTTATTGAAAAGATAATAATGGTAATTGATAAAATACATCAAATACAGTTTTGACAGTACATTTAACACTACCTTTTCACACATACATAGGTCAACACGGTAAATATGTATTGATACCCCTTACTAAAAATGATGTTTATGTGTAAAAGCATAATTATGTAGCAATATTTTATTTTCAGTTGTTAGTTATTCGATAATTAGATATAAAAATAGTGTTTTAAAAGTGTCTTGATTGATACATGTGTTGAAATATAATTCATAGCAAATATGTCTTTTAAAATGGCAAACAATCCATAAAGTCCACGTTGGGTCCCTCTATATAATGTGTAAGTAACAACAATAAAATAAATGTGCAGTACATAATTAATACAAATAAAGTTACATCCAGATATATGCGGTACAAAACACACCATAATACATTTAATGGATGATATAAAGGTATTAAGCGATAGAACCTGGAA
The DNA here is from genome assembly GCA_007657795.1 of Dreissena rostriformis. Lineage (NCBI taxonomy): Eukaryota > Metazoa > Mollusca > Bivalvia > Myida > Dreissenidae > Dreissena > Dreissena rostriformis. Next base: position 5,348 of record VMBQ01000844.1, on the reverse strand, counting down.
AGAGTGATAAATATAACAGCTCAATTTTTTCATTAATCGTTCATTATTTTAATGTTATTAGCTCGATATATTTGTACATAGTTGGTCTTCGTCTGTAATAAAAAAGAATATATTTTTTATCTCAGTTCCGTATGTAATTTTCATTCAAGAATTAAATGAAAGTCATCTTCGAGTTTATTACAAACAATACACTTTCTTTGATTTTCTGGAATTAATGTAGGTCTGGACCATCTACCTATCTCGATATTTAATCTATGTGATGACATACGTAATTTTTATAAACTTAATCGAAACTTTTTTATATGACATATATTCAGGTACGGTTGAAATTGAAAAAAACAGCGATATGTTTATAAAAATGTGCCCTATTAGAAATTTAAAGTTTCTCATTCCAATTCTGAACAAACGTGTCGCTTGGAAAATACAAGCATCCTAAAATCCCAAATTACTTAGTGGATCTTTTAATAATGTGCACCAATTTTACTAATGCTAGTATATCTCATGTATTGATAGCTAACCCGTCCAAGTTCACCATATACGTAATCGTTTTGAGTGCATCTTTTGACGCCAAGTATTTGATTACGATATTGCAAATGAACCCTTTCAATTGGTGAACCTTTGACCAAACCCCGCATTTTGCGTCCGTAGTTAATACTTTGTTAATAATTAGAGTTATGAGTTTATAATATCGTTTTGAGTAACTGGAATGTCTGTTATTTTGCACACAAAAAAAACAATTTCATAAAAAAAAATAGCTTTAAGAGCCTGCTCAGCAAGAGTGTTTTGTGCGTCACTAAATGAACCTTCAGTTGCGAATACAATGTCAAGATAATTAAATTGGTTATCAATATATATGGTTTCATTATCATAATAACATTTATTGGTAAAGAGACGACCGCCTTAACGAAAAGTCTTAATTTTAGACGTTTCGGTATTAACCAGTGTAATAAGTATTCACAGTTTTCATAAATACCAGTTTTATAACAAGTTTTTTTTTAATCAAATGTTTAGGGATATTGTAAAATGTAACTGCAATTGATGTATCATACAGGTACTTTCTATGAAATAGCGTAATTATGTTTTGATTTGTGCAAGGTTCATTTTTTACACTAACACATGATGTGCTGCATTTATATTTCATTTAACCTTTAAAACGACAATAGAAAGGCTGGAGCTGGATCTAAGTCCTACAACGACAGACGCTGTATTCATGTTGTAGAAGACTGATATGGGTCCATTCATTCCATCAGCGTCTAGAAATATAGTAGCAATTTTCCTCTTCCCATCGCTATGCACCTGCATGACCGCATTGTTGTCCTGACTGCACACCAGCACTTGTCCTAAAGATGTAACATGTACGTTCCACGGAGATTGTAGTTCTGGGTCTGAGAACTCGGAGAGCACGGTCCCATCATTTGCAAGTGTGAGTAGCTTGCTGTCCATACGATTGATGACGAAGATCTTGTCACCGGTATTGGAAATAGCACACGTGAATACTGTAAAATATTGAACACGTGATACATTTATGATAAAATATAATAAATTAAAGTCATTTACGAGAACTAAAAAAAATGAAGCAATAACCAATTTGATTATTATGTTCATTATATATTCAACTGTTCTATAATAAATTCAGTCAGATTTTGCTTTCCTTTTTTACTACATTTGCTATTCATACTACCTGAATTCAGACCGGACGAATCTTCATACAATTTATTCATTTTTTTCCCATTTAAATCGTATTTGTACAGCGCCGTCCTAGATGTAATATACAGCTCACTCAGTCGATGGCAGATACCAACACATCGATGTTCAAGCCGTAGAATTCTGCCTTTGACAAGTGTCCCTTTGTCCACAGTCACAAACTGCAACTCGCCTGTATATTTCTCCTCGAGAACAAACTGCAACTTGCCTGTATCTTTAGTAAAGTCAAGAGCAACAACTACATCAGTTTGACCAATATGACACACATCGTATGCCAACTTTCCGAAGTGGCAGTTGCTGACAACTTCATATTGCTTGTCCAACAGCTTCAAAGATTTGTTATATAAGTCAGTAACGAGGATCTGACCGTCAGGTAAACAACATACTCCAGATATGTATGTACCCTTCGTTGTATCTTCCTTTTGTTTTACACTGTACTTAGACTTCCCAATCACAGATAATAAACGATCTTGGTCAACAAACCGTTCATGAATTACTTTGCCCAGACCAGATAATTCCGACAAAAACTTATCAATAGTGTCATATGCTTGAAAAAAAAACTTAATGTCATTTTTTTCAGACAACCTCTGTAAAAATGATTCTGACTGCTTTTTCTTATTCAACCATTTCTGGCTGGCTACGAAAACGAGTTCAGTGTTTTTGTCACCAATGTCCTGCATCACATCTTTGAAACATTTTAACTCTTCGTAAACTTTACTTAAGTTATCAACATCTGTTGTTAGGTCTGACTTTAAGGTTTTCAAAGCAATATCCAGTTCCGTGAAATTCAACTTCTCAAGATCGTCTAAAGCTGCATTTATTTTCTGGCGGCAATTATGTATGTCTTGTGAGTTTTTCTTATATGATTCATGCACNGGTGGATGAGCATATGGGGCGTCCTGGGGCGGTTGTTCGGGCCGTGGCGTTCTTGGGCTTGTGCTTTTGAATTGTGTAGTTGAAATTTGCAATTGTATGATTTTAAGTTTAGGCTTGACGTCTGATGGGTATTAATATTTTACTATTCGCATGCAAAGCATGTGCATGTTAAATGATACGTATAACGCCATGTTCTACAGAATAGATTTAGTATCGTTTCAGTTCTTAGATATATGAGAAGGATGTCGCAACGTTTACTGACGTCTCGAGACTCTTCAACTGAGCGGTGTCCTTGGGGACGATCTCTGTTGCGCATTGAACACATACGATCGTCAGAAGACTTGTTTCTTGCATTTATGTGTAAAGGCCCTGTCAAATACAAACACCCACTCCGTGCGTGTTTCAAGAAATAAAATACCCTGCTTGTCATGACACCTAAACAAAAGTGTTTGTTTTTATTCTAAATGGTTAGATGATAAATTATTTATGTTTGTCATAAAATGTAATGGAATATAAAACATAAATGTGTTTATCACGTGGTTACATATCGATTGAAGCAACTGACCTAGATAGATATTTTACTACGTAGTTTACACTGGTTTAAATTTCAGATTAAACATAATAGTCTGCTTAATGAATTCACTTCGGTAAATCTGTAAACCCGTTTAAGACGCTTGTATAAAGTTTATATGCAGACCAATGACAAATACATTTACAATTTCGTTAATTACAATTTCAGATTAACAATTACAGTATTGCGATATTTGCACTAGATAATAACAATATGTATGTCAAACCTACAAAAACAACTGATTTGCTTTTGCGTGTTCCTGGACATGTATCTACAATGAGATATTAAATTAAAGCAAATTCATGCGAATATGCATCATCCTTACATTATATATATTGGATAAAATAATGCGTTATTGTATAGCAATGAACGCTATAGAAAATGGTATGAACAGCATGTTAGTACATTTTAACTTAATCTACATAGACGAGTTCACAGATGACATACCAAATGTGAGTATGCACGATGTGGACGAGACCATTCGATTTGCAGGATTGTCCACAGCGGTCCATAACCAGTCCATATCACTCTGGATCAGCAGACGATTTATTGCTTTAATCTTATGAAGGATTCCGGAGATGCAGTCCATATAGTGAAATAAATGTTTACGGAGACGGCCGAGAGGTTTAGGAGGTAGCCGGGAGGTTGTAGAAACTTTTTAGAAAGGAGATAATCAACACCATTTAGATAGGTTGATTCAGAGACGTAGTATCTACGTTTCTGGTTGATTGTATCGTTTGATTTTAATTGTTTTTAATTAGTCAGAATTTGGTATTGGTTACGAATTTGGATTGGGTACTGTCTTGACTTGTCTTCATGGTAACGTAACGATTTATATAATGTTATATACTTTTTAATTGATTATATTCACTGAATCAGTGATACGTGCGTACATGTACAATTTAGCTAGTATTTACTGTCATTTTAACACTGACATTGACTTACTTTTGGACTAATTCAGAAGGTCCAAATTCTTGGTCATACCAAAATAACGCGTTTCGTTTAAAATTAATAATGCTTCCTAAACAGCTTTTATACTTGCATAAATAATGTCTTCGAACGCTATTAACACACTCAAATAACCTGCCCTAATATTGACCTTGACAGTGACCTACTTTTGGACTCGAACTAAAAGATCTTGTAAAATGCTTGGTTAACCACAATTTACTGTTCGATTAACATCAATACTACTTATTAAAGAGCTTGTATACACTCGGAAATCATATAATTCAGTCTTGTTATATGATTTGAGTTTGTTTCTTTATGTTTCTTATGGGGAAAAAAAGGTGGAACCAAAAATGTTTCCAAGTGTATATTCCCTAGAATTTCCATGGAAATAGATCTGATACCCTATCATTGACATGGTAGTTGTTAAAATTAATGCAAGCCATTGACCATAATGTGCAGCTCTCAATATTATCAGCATTCATTAAGTACTGTCTCTACACACTGCTTCTAAATATAACTGTCAGTAAACTGTTTTAAATTAACCATCTTTTACACAATATCTTCAATTTAAGGTACCACTCTGCTAGAGTTGTCGCCCAAAAACTTCTTCCAGCGCCAATTCTTGGAAATAATGTACTTGAACTTTTTCATAAAACTGAACAGGCTACCAAATAAACTTTTTTCAAAAACAGTGTACCTTCCCCTTTAGAATTTGCAAACCTTTCTCATCTCAAATGGGGCAACATTTTGTAAGAAGTTGTGCTTGAACGTCCCCTGCTGATAGAAAGTCTGCTGTAAGTTCTTTGCTTTACTAATAATTGGTGACAGTAATACCTTACGAAAACATCATATATAATTATAATTTTCAGTAACACGTTCAGCTTAGTTTTATAAATTATGAATTATACAGTACATTTGTTAATGTTTGAAATAAAGCTTGTTAACTCTTTTTAAATTGTAAAGCATGAAATGTGTTTAATGTTTAATGATTAATTCACAACATTAGTTTGTTTTTTTTCGAGCCCGCCTACGGAAAGATCGACATAGCAGTCATATTGGTCAAATGTATGTACGTGCGCGTGTGTGTGTATTCGCGCTTGCGTCCGAGTTTGCCCGAATAGTTACTTTTTCATGCATCGTACAAGTTTACAAAAATGTTCAACATCACGTGTAACATCCGTTTCTCTACCTCAATCTTCAATGTCAACGTTAGAGGTCAACTTTCTTATTCGGCTAAAACAACTTGTAT
>VMBQ01000843.1:187776-218939 GCA_007657795.1 Dreissena rostriformis | reverse complement strand
AATATAGTACAGTCGTTGGTTTGAAGTAGGGTTGAAGTTGGATTGAAGTTGGGTGATGGTTGGCATAATTTTGGTCCAATTATGACCAAACGATAAAGGCTATTTTGACACGTTGGGCGAACGATGAGCCAAGATTTTACCAAATGATTGAGGGGTTTTGTTAGGCGATGGTTGGGCAACATTGGTTCAATGATAGACCGACACAAACATATAGCATTGGGCAAATGGTGCACCAAAGGCTGGACAAGAGCAAAACTGCATTGTGATAATATCATATTCCAGCGTTTGACCAACGGAACAAACTTCGGTGGGCCAACATTTGGCAAAAGTAAGCTTTCTGACCGGCTATAAAAATACCAAGACAAAGTGGCAACATTGCAGTGAAAAGAAACTATGATAATACTATTTATTGACAACACAAATAATTAAAGTGATTTCAAGTTCATGGCAGACGTTGAAAGGACTGTTCACATATAGACGTTTTTTGTGTTCAAAGTTTTGTCACATAATTCAAAAAGCATTATGTTTGTAAATGATAGGAATCACATTCCAAGCATTATTTTAAGACAGTTTTGTCTTTGAATAAGCATTTAACAGGTGCAATTTAGAGCATTATAAACTGAACTATTTTACCTATTAAACATGCGCTGAAAATTTCGGATTTCCGAGTAATAAATGCGTCATACATATGATGAAGAGAACCCAGGGAGCAACGTTTTAGCATGTGAACCAGTCCTTTCAATTAAATGAATACCCACCTATACAAACACGAGAGCCATGATAGCCCTGAATCGTTCGCCTGAAATTACATGTTTATACTAAGGTGAGCTTAGCTAGGAAACTTATTACCGGGGGACGGGCTTATAAAGACCACATAATCCAGATTTGAAGAAATTTGGTAGGAGATCAATATATGATGTTATATATTACCAAACCTCTGAGCCTTGTGATTTCAGATGAGATTTTAAAAGTAATTTTTTCTATCAAAGTATATATATGCATTTGGAAATCTGAGGCTTTGTCAGAATTGATAACCTGAGCAAACGTATAACAAACTGCGAACAGGACCACTACATGTTGCACAATGAAAAATATATAGGCTCTGAACATTTTAGTTTGTTACGAGAAGAATTTAAACAGTTTTAATTATATACGTACCATGCAAACACGTTTCAACAGGGCGGGTCATTTTTGAGCGCAGGGTCATGATTTAAACAAACTTGGTAAAGGTCCATCCTCTGATGTTTCATATCAAATACCAAAATTCTGAGCCATGCGGCTTCAGAGGAAAGAATTTTAAAGTTGTCATTTTAAACATTTTGACCCTGGGGGAATGGTTTGAACAAGTTTGATAGACGACCACTGCACCATGTTACATAGCAAATGCCACACCTAATTGATTTTGCTATTTCAGATGATATGATTTTTTGTCACCATATAAATTTATATAAAGAAAACAAGTAACCAACAGGGCGGGGCCAATGTTTGCCCCAGGGACATGATTTATATAAATTTGGTAGATGAATAGTATACGATGTTGCACAACAACTACCTAGACACTGGGTCTTGCGGTTTCAGAGATGATGTTTTTTAAAGTTTTCATTGTATGCATATAAGGGAAACAAGTTATATCTATGGGGAGCCTTATTTAGAACTTAGAGTCATGATTTGAACAAACTTGGTAGAGGATAATTATTTAATAACAAGTACCTTTCCTCAATTTCCTGCGGGTTTAGTGGAGAAGATCTGTTAAGGTTTCTTTTTTAAATGTTCTTCCTAACCCTGGTAACATATACATGCAGTTTGAACAGCTTAAGAGGGTTACCCAATGAGCACTCCTGTAAAGTTTCATGAACACATGCATATCAATTAAGTAAGATGTCGTTTTTCCATAGATAATTATATCAAGAAATTAGGTTATCAACAGGGCGGGGCCAATGTTGACCACAGGGGCATAATTTATATAAATTTGGAAGAGGACCACCATACAATGTTACCTAACAAATAAATAAGTTGTATTGTATTCATATAAGGGAAGCAAGTTATCCCCAGGGCGAGGCTAATTTAGAACTCAGAGACATGGTTTGAACAAACTTGGTAGATTATAACTATTTTATAACAAGTACCAAACCTCTTTTTCCTGCGGGTTCAGAGGAGAAGATATTTTAAGGTTCCATTTTTTAAATCTCTTCTTAACCCTGGTAACATATACATGTAGTGGAATTTAACGATTTGAACAGCTTAAGATGGTTACCAAATGAACACTTCTGTGAATGTTCAGGAACACATGCAAAGCAATTAAGGAAGGATATGCAGTTTTAAGCAGATTGTTGACGACAAACGACATGCCACGGACATCACACGACGGACAAGACAAGACGACGGACGCCGGAGAGCCACTCATCACAATAGCTCACCAGGAGCACGAAACGTGCTTATGTGAGTCCAACATGTAAACATGTTTAGGGAAAGCATGTTATACCGCAATGAAAACAGTTGATATAGACCAAACTCCGCATATACAAACATACATGTACATATGTACAGGAAAATCATGCTATACCATGATTATCAATATAAAAACATGCAACGTTTTAGGTTGTTCATGGTATACCACACTGACAACAATTCATTTAAACCAAAGTACACATATACAGTCATATATTTACATTTGTGTATGAAAATAATTAAACTTAAATAAAAATAATTAATTAAATCAACAGTGTAGACATGCAAACACGCACATCTGTTAAGTGAAATCAAGTTATTCAAAATTAAAATAGTTCTTTGATTACATGGTCAATATATACATGAAAGCACACATGTTTAGAGAAATCATGATCTGCCACTTCAAACATAGTTAATTAAAACCACAGTCCAGATTTAAAAACATGTACACATGTTTAGGGATAACATAATTTGTCGCAATGAAAATATTTGTTTTAAGCAACAGTCACATACACAAACATGCATGTACACCAGCGGTTAAGACAAATTAGGGTTTACTGTCATTAAAACAGTTATTTAAGCCAAAGTCCAAATATGCAAAAATACATGTACATATGTCTAGGGACATGATGCTTTACTATATTGGTAAGTTAATAAAAGCAATATAATAACATACATGTACACCTTTTTAGGGAAATAATTTTATAGTATACAATTTATACCACAATAAAAACTATTACTTTATGCCAACGTCTATATATACGAACCAAACATGCATTTAAATAGTTCGAGGGAAATCATATTACACAAAATGAAAATAGTTAATTTAATCCATAGTCCAGATATACTTTCAAGCACACATGTAAACGGAAATCATTTTTGCCGCAATAAAGATAATTCATGTAATCCTATACACAAACAGCTCATATTTACAAAAACTCAATATGAATGTATACATTTGTATACATTGTAAACAAGCATTAGTTTCTATCAACGTTTATAGCGTTTATTTCGCTGTTTTTTTTCATCTGATACAAAACCGCGGACGTTCTGAATACTTATGTATTTTCCTTTACTTAATTGCTTCAACTATTTTATTTCTTTAACATACATACATTTTCTGGTTAGCTGTATCTGCTAACTTATCCATTAAGGGCCACGTCCTTGGCATTTTACAATAACACAGACGTAATAAAAATTAATGCATGTGCCCTCTTTCACGATTTATGTTTATCAAGTAACAATGATATATTGATGATGAATCGGTACGAAAAAAAAACACACACATCCAAATACATGTAAAAAAAGACTTTGACAAAAAATAATAATCGTATTGGAATTGAAACACTACTTTGCGAAGCATCTATACTCCTGACTGTTGGTAATTCGACAACAAACGATTTTAAAACTGAAAATTATAAAGCGTTACAAAGGCGAAACGATTGAAGTATTTGGAGAGTTCTGTTGTCATCGTTATACTTTGTGACATAACGAGGATGACTAGACTTTTACTCCAAGGGTCAGTGGTTCGAGTCCCGATGTGGATTACTTTTTATCTTTCTTTAATTTTTCTTCTGGTTTTATAATGGAGCTATTTAGTTCCGATGTTTACATTTATCAATTTAAAGAATTTAATGACACAATTCAAAATATGCGAAAATCTGTGAACAAGTCCCTTTAAGGTGTATTCTGTTTGGCAGCAACTATTAAGGCGAATGTGCATACAATTTTTATCAAGCGTCCCTGATTGCATGTATATATACATTGTTTACTTGCAATGAGCGTTATTACGAATATCTGAGTATAATGAAGTGTTTTCTATTCTACTCTGTGGAAAAAACTAATTATATAGTAAAATCCAAAACGGTTCAGGGTGCTGCTAAAAAGGAACAGGGAGGAATGCTTAACCTGTCTCATGACATTTTAAAATAATTACCGTATATATAAAAAAACATCTCCGTAAAATACACGTTTAACAGGTTTCAAATCACAGTAGTGTACATGTCATTGAAATTTGCAAAACTGTATTAGATTTTACCACTTTTTATCCGAATGCATTGTCTGAAAAGTATTGAACAACATGACAGACAAGTAAAAGCATATCGATAAGCAATATAATCAAATATGCAGCTCACAGATAACAGAAAAGCTACGAGGGCAGTCTACATCAGCCCATTTCCAAGCCAAATATTTTTCGGAGATTACACACTCTTCATAGTCGTATTTTGGTTCGCCTGGATACCAGTTAGTGTAAGACACTACTGTTTGATCATGTTTCTTCCTCGTGATTTTTTCTTTTTCTGTAATGCCTAACCAGACCTCGCCTAGACCTGCAAGAATATATATGTATATATATATATATATATATACAATTACATATTGAGTTGATGGTTGACCTGTTTCACTAATCGCCATATTCATTCACTTTCTATGTTTGCATTATAATAGCTTTCCATTTTATTTTCATGCAACAATGCGCTGCATATAAATTATATGCACATCATACCTGTTGTTATTAAATTTCATATTCCTATTCCGGTGTTGTATTGTAATACTACACCATCTGCCCCAAATACTCTCGCGTCTATTTGGATTAAATAGTAAATTATTTATAGCAAAACATGACATATTTAAGCATAATACATAATATGTGGTATTTTACAAATTATACAAAACATAATAACTATTTGATAAAAATGTAAAATCTTTGAGGATTTATTAACTGGTGAAAACCAATCGTCTAACTGGAGCTGTATTCATGGATATATATTGGTGTAATAAGACACTCTATCATTGGTCGAAGTGTCCATTAAGTCGGAAACAATGATATTTGGCATTAATTATGACGGGTTCCGATGAAGCACATTTTACAAAGAAACTATGCCAACATGATGAACCGGGCAATGACTTTCGTTTAATCATAGTTTGATTGTTTTGACAGGTTATAATAACGGTTAAAATAAGTTTTATCTAACAGCACAATTAAAATCGAAATCTAAACTATACAATAAAATACAAAAATAGCTCTAACAACGTAGGTTGTGCTTGTTCCATGCTTACATGTTGACATATGATTTACGTATGATGAGTATTTTACAACTAGTAAATTCACGACTGGTCGAGTCACTGAGTTACACGTTGTATCATATAATACTTGTAATCCTGCGCTTTGGTTCAACTCATACTCTGTTTGTGAAAAAAGCATGCCACTTATATACTATTTAAATTAATGTCAATATAATGATACTGTATGGTGGATATCATTTCCTCTTCCATATAGTACATTGAACACGTATACGAAATAATACTGCAGTTACCTGTAATTGAGTTTGCAGCGCTCTCAAACCACGCTTGTTCATTCTCGTCATCGATTGTGATCACGTGACCGCCGCATCCTGAGCAAAAGACCTATTAAAAAAAAAGAAAGTTAGGAACCTCATCATAAATGTTGCGCTTTTAAATATGATATGCATTTTGTAATGTATTGATTATGAACTAGTATATATTGGTCATACATAGTATACACATGTATTATGGTATATATTTTTTAATTAAGTATGTGAGTTCAGCTGGTGACACTAACCCACACAATCTACTAATATGGTTTCAATTTTACTAGTTAAAGATATTACACAAAACCGAAGATTCTCATTCACTGAAAGCGCGCAATATTATGCTTATATAGAAAACTGATGTCAGGGACATATTTCTGAGCTTATGTATATTTATTGCACAGATTCGACTTCCAAAAGATAATCCTCAATAAATGCTAAATTACGGACTAAAATTGCTTCGTTTAAGCATATAAGGCGAATTAGGGCACGCAATTTCATAAATGCAGTATACATCAACTACTATTTATTTAATAGCCTACTATGCCAACGGTTTTTAATTAATACAGCTAACGGAATATATGTTCTATGGATATATTTAAGTACCAAGGGTATGTTTCGGTCAGGTATACTACAAATAAAGAATCTTTTAAAATCAGTTGCACAGCAAGTGTCTTTCGTGTATTTTTTAAAATCATAAATACCAATTAATGAAAGGCGGGTTTGAACAAGTTATTTATTAGATTGAAAATCGATTATTGAAAAACACATGTTCGCTCTTTAGTTGATGGGAACTGTTTGGAACTTACATCAGCCTCTGTAAACGTAGTTATCATAGAAGTGAACAGGTACGCGGAATTGTTCCTCTTCAGAGTCTGTTTTAGTAAAATGGGATTCAAACACTTCTCTGGAACAAATATAAATCAACAGCACATGATTCTATTGTCGATCAAGTGTATCGCAAAAACTTATAAATTATAACTTAATTTTATATGATATGCTATTTGTATATTGAATGGGTGGCGTGTTGCATAAATGTCCGCCTAGCGATCAGACGGTCCATGGCACGCTCTCCTTCAGGAAGAGTTCTTAAAACACAGAGTACTGATTCTTCTCAGAAATTGGAATCGAAAGTGACACAATAAGCTTAAGAATCTCGACGCAATGAAGCTTACATAAATAGGTTTAAGCCAAAATATATTATACAAAAAAACAATCATTATTAATTCAAAGGATGCTACTAAGAATTACCATTTCATAAACTTTATGTGTTCATGGACAGAAATAACCCATTATTCGATGAGAGGGGGACTGTATACATCCCCAGTGTACACCGTTTTATCTCCAAAAGATTATCGGATTGCAAAACATTCTAACTGCTAGGACTGGTTCCAATAATTTACGTCGAAAGTTTCAATGTGATGACTCCAGTTGTATTCATTTTCTGAGTGTGTTTGTTGTGTATTTGTTTGGTGTGCCCAGTACATTTGTTTTAAGTCGCATCATTTGGCAATTTATTTCTCACCATATATAAGGACAATATGCTTTAAGAAGTTTTATCGGCTGCTGATCCAGGCGAATTTTGACTGTGTTTATATATTTTTATATCTGTTCATACCTGGTACACATATCGTCATTGCCGACCAAATGCCGTTATCACAAACGCATGTCGTCTCGCTTTCGTTCAGCGGCTTGGTATGATTGTCACATTTCAGAGTTCGTGTAGACCCGACATTTAACGATTACCCTTCAACGGTTCCATTCTTTGGTTGTTTGATAAATGCCGAACAGTCTGCAAATACATTTTTTTGTCTTTATATCTGCAGGATTTATATATTATTTCCTTGAACTATTTAATATTTCTTAAACATTGGTATCAACTAACAAAATTGATATGATTAAAAAATAAACAATTTTTACATCAAAACCTGCTTAAATCAATTTGATCACGCATTTGATCTGCAATCTCAACCGCATAACACATTTGAACGATGTCAACTACATGACATATCTGAAAAGCACTATCAACTACATGAGACGTCTGAACAATGTCAACTACAGCACACATCTGTGCAATGTCAACTACATGACACATCTGAACAATGTCAACTACATGACATATCTGAACAATGTAAACTGCATGAAACATCTGAACAATGTAAACTACATGACAGATCTGAACAATGTCAACTACATGACACATCTGAACAATGTCAACTACATGACACATCTGAACAATGTCAGCTACATGACACATCTGAAAAATGTCAACTACATGACACATCTGAACAATGTCAACTACATGACATATCTGAACAATGTCAACTACATGACACATCTGAACAATGTCAACTACATGACACTTCTGAACAATGTCAACTACATGACACTCCTGAACAATGTCAACTACTTGACACATCTGAACAATGTCAACTACATGACTCATCTGAACAATGTCAACTACATGACATATCTGAACAATGTCAACAACTTGACACATCTGTGCAATGTCAACTACATGGCACATCTAAACAATGTCAACTACATGACATATCTGAACAATGTCAACTACATGACACATCTGAACAATGTCAACTACATGACACATCTGAACAATGTCAACTACATGACACATCTGAACAATGTCAACTACATGACACATCTGAACAATGTCAACTACATGACACATCTGAACAATGTCAACTACATGACACATCTGAACAATGTCAACTACATGACACATCTGAACAATGTCAACTACATGACACATCTGAACAATGTCAACTACATGACACATCTGAACAATGTCAACTACATGACACATCTGAACAATGTCAACTACATGACACATCTGAACAATGTCAACTACATGACACATCTGAACAATGTCAACTACATGACACATCTGAACAATGTCAACTACATGACACATCTGAACAATGTCAACTACATGACACATCTGAACAATGTCAACTACATGACACATCTGAACAATGTAAACTACATGACACATCTGAACAATGTCAACTACATGACATATCTGAACAATGACAACTACATGACACATCTGTGCAATGTCAACTACATGACACATCTGAACAATGTTAACTACAGGTCACATCTGAACAATGTCAACTACATGATATATCTGAACAATGTCAACTACATGATACATCTGAACAATGTCAACTACATGACATATCTGAACAATGTCAACTACATGACACATCTGAACAATGTCAACTACATGACACATCTGAACAATGTGAACTACATGACATATCTGAACAATGTCAACTAAATGACATATCTGAACAATGTGAACTACATAACATATCTGAATAATGTCAACTACATGACACATCTGAACAATGCCAACTACATGACACATCTGAACAATGTCAACTACATGACATATCTGAAAAATGTCAACTACATGACACATCTGAACAATGTCAACTACATAATATATCTGAACAATGTCAACTACATGACACATCTGAACAATGTCAACTACATGACACATCTGAACAATGTCAACTACATGAAACATCTGAACAATGTTAACTATATGACATATCTGAACAATGTCAACTACATGACATATCTGAACAATGTGAACTACATGACATATCTGAACAATGTAAACTGCATGAAACATCTTAACAATGTCAACTACATGACACATCAGTACAATGTAAACTGCATGACACATCTGAACAGCAATGTGAGCCACATTGCATAAATGCATATAATTGTTTACCACATCATATATTGTGTCACACATTACTTCATCACTAGACGTTTTAAAATGGCAAATAGATAACTGGGATATGAAAACAACACAATCATTATGTTAGGTCTCAACCTTTTCTCCCTTCATATGATTCCTATATATAGAGTGTAAGTTGGTTCCTTGTTCCTCATTGGAATAGGGAATATGGAACAGTTGCTTACTTTTTACTTCAGTTAAACATGTTTGTTATAAGCAATTTAAGTTCAATAAATACATACATTTTAAAACTCAATACAAAGCCAACTGCAATTTAATTAATTAATTAATTAATTTACATAAAAAGACATTCGCACCGAATAAGCAAATGAAGGCTCTGTAACTAAACGACCTAACAGTACCCCATTAATATGAAAGATACCGCTACTCCACAAGTAAAATTGTTTATCAAGCAACTCGAATACATGTTGTATGCATAATGGTTACTGTTCATGCGTCTGCTTCGCGCTTTAGTAGGATTTATAGTTCAAACAGAAATGGCATTTTCTAATTTGAATATGAACTTCACATCAACCAAACTTAAAACATATAACATAATTGTAAGTGTATTAATGCTATCAAAAAATACTCTGTAGCACATTTGTACGTATTTGTTTATTATACTCCAGTACCGCTTTGGTGGCTGACTAAGGAAGAGGAACCGACTCCTTATTCATTTTTCAAACTGAATAAGGAACTGGGATTTTCATACATAAAAATTGAATTAAAATGAAACAAAGTGTACCACACTCATGTGAAAATCATTGTACATGTAGATAGGATATTACAAATATTTACACATTTCCACTTAGTTTTATTTAACGATAACCCATTTGTTTTTCAGGTTGAATAAAAAAGAAAACCAAAACCCGTTCCATATTCGTTACGCAAGCCGAATAAACTACATATGCATGCAATTCTTTATAAATACAGGTTCAATATTTGAAAACCTATTGTAATACATGTCGAATTAGTTTATTTTTAACGAATTTTCTTTTTCACGGCCGGAGAAGAAACAAGGAATTTACGTTTAAGTAAACATTTTTGGTCCTGTTTTCAAACACGAAAAGGAACTGGTATATCATAAAGTAAATAATTAGAAATGTGCAACTACAAAGAGTTGTAATATCTGATCTACATAGGCAATGATTTTCATTGATATATGATACACTTTGGTTTATTTTAATTCAATATTTAAATAAGAACATCCCAGTTCCTTATTCGTTAATAAATTCCGGTTCATTTTTCTCTATTCAGCCGCGAAAAAACACTGGTTTATCATGAAATAAAACTAAGTAGAAATGTGTTACTATAAGTAGTTCTGATATCCTACCTTCACATGCAATGATTTTCATTGATATCCGGTACACTTTCGTTCATTATACTTAAAAAAAGGAACTTGGTTATAGTTACATAAAACTAAGTGGAACTGTGGTAGAGTTAATATTTGTAATATTTTACCTACATCGGTTATGTTTTGCATTGATATTTGATACACTTTGTTTTATTTTAATTCAATTTTTTAGTAAGAAAATCAGAGTTCCTCGTCCGCTTTTAATTAGGTATAAGGAACTGGCTCAATTTGCCATTGTTCAGCCGCTTAATAGGAACTGGGTTATCATTACATAAAACTTAGTAGTAATGTGTTATTATTAGTATTTTTTATATCCCTAATATACAATGATTTGCATTGGGATGCGGTACACTTGTGTTCATTATAAAACAATTGAAAGGAACTGGGTTATCGCTATATAAAACGAAGTGGAAGTGTGTTAAAATAAATATATTTATTATCCGAGCTAGTTGTACAATGATTTTCATAGGTTTGTTGTACACTTTGGCTCATTTGTATTTATTTTTGAAGTAAGAAAATAACAATTCTTTTGTCCGGTTGAATAAGGAAATATCAGCTGGTCCATTTTTCGTAAGTCAGCTAGGAGAAAGGAACTGAAGTATAAATATAACAAAAATAAGAAGAAATGTAATATTATGCATTGCTGTATATCATGAACAACATAACGCTTTAAGTTTGGTTGTTATGAAGTTAAAATTCAAAGTAAAAAATGCCAGTTTGGTTTTGAACAAAAAATCTTTTTAAGCGCAAAGAAGAAAGCTGAACAGTTAACATAATACGTAAATTAAATCTATTCGAGTTGCTTAACATGCAATTTAAATTCTCGAATAGATGTATGTTTCACATTTATGTGGTACTGTTAGGTCGCTTTATTACAAAGCAACAGTTGATTATTCGGTTTGATTAATGAATAGGCAGCAAGTTCCTTATTCTTGTACCCAGATAAAGGTAGGACAATAAAATTAAAAATGGAAAGTGGATTATGATAATTTGTATGCAATTATGTTCATTCTGTAATGTTCTTGTTCATTAAATGTTNGGATACACGTGGTAACGTTCGCCCAGCGCCCGCCCTGACATTCACTTGTCACATTGTTAGGGTCAAGCGGGCGGTAACCAAGGCTGCATAGCAGCCTGCGTTTATGTCCTATCTCATGAGTGTTTCCGAGGAACTTTCCGTTCGGGTCCGCCTTATTGCATGGTGGGCAAGCTGAAACAAATACCACGTATTTTAATTCAGAACTAAATGAACGAAATTACGCTTCAATGAACATTTGAAAAGCAGCGTTTCAACACACTGGACGATTCGTATGTTGTATTTAATTTAAACTGGCAATTGGTTTTGTTAACAGTTATTACGTCAATTTGACTTATAATTATTTTTTTCGACAAATAAATAAGATAATTATTATATTCCAAAAAAATAAAATCGTACTTATCGAGCATGCAACCAGGCACATGCCCTTAAATCCCGAAAAGCCACCAGTTAACGCATGTAACAATGTACGAATACAAAGTTACCAAATAAGTTTTATTGTACCGATTATGCTGCCGTTGTTTGTATATTGATTGATTAAATGTGAGTAACGATTATGTTTGGTCATACTTATGGGAAGCCTGCTGTAAGACGTTTAATTTGCCCATTGATCAGCTCAAAATGATTTTTACAACACGAATACAGTATACACATGTATCGTACATACATTATTTGTTTAAAAGATTACATATACCATCTGTACGACACTTTGAAGCTCCTGAAGTGAAGTCACATGTTTTTAGCAGGCCAGTAGAATCCTTTGGACACGCTTTATCACACTTTTCTCTGTCCTGTATTTTAAACAACAACAAAACATGTGTGCATTAAAATACAATGAACATAATAAAACATACACACAAGTCGGCGTTTTAATAGAATTCATACGTTTGAATGTTTTACGTGTAAGACCAAATAAATCTAACACGAATCAAAAAAGCAGAAATACGGTAAAATAATTTAGTAATTAAAACAATGCATACAAAATCCTTTAAATTGCACTAAACCTATTATATATTCATCAAGATTTCCTTGAGATGTTGCTGCAAAATAACTTAGGAAAATAAAAATAAAACAACTGTGTGTTTCTGGAAATGTTTTCAGTTGAATAACATAACTCCATGAGGTAGTGCCAAAACTCCATGGTATTTCTATCGTTTGAGTGTATTACCAAACATACCGAGCGAATTTATTTGGAAAAGTAAAACTGTCATCTTATATAAAAACATAACTAAACACGAACTTTGTTGAAATAACATTTACAAAAGACGTTAATTATCTAAATGTCTTTTTTTTTGTTAGTTTAAAGCATTCTTTGTATTTATAAATTGGTTCACGTGTATAGCGTTACTTTTCGTACATTTCATTATTTATATCAACATTACTTCTTCAGATGTTATTTTTATTATAAATATATTATTATTTATATTTTAATATATTTTTTAACTTTTATTGAAAACGAGATATGTGTTAAGCAAAATTTTTATAAATACATATTGAAAGACAACCTTAATTAAGAAAATATTATACCGTATTTTCCTTCGATATGCCAATTTAAAAATGATACTTCAGCCACGACATCAACATTGGCCTTCTTGAATCAATGGAATGGTGCTAACAGAGGTACACATATTTATTTGGCCAAAACCCTTACTATAGCATCTGTGCGATCTGGATCCGCGAAGATATTTTAAACACTTAAAATAATANCGTTAGAGTCGCTGTGTATCGGATTATTCATGCATATTGAATATTCTTTACGAACATTGAGTGAAAATCACATTACAATAATGAATATGAAATATACTCAAAATAACGTACTCCATTCTCATAACAATAGTACACTTACTATTTGAACTTTTCTGGAAAGGAAGGTAACATAGTTACACAGCGTTTACAAACATCGCCAATGTCTTTAAATTGTTAGATAGAGTCGTCGTAAGAGTAATCGTTCTCAGTTTTCTTGCCGGTCCAGTATTACGTGTGCGTGCATTTCGGTTGCAACAGTATCGCTAAATGAATTAATACTGCTTCTCCAGAAGAATTCTTGTCAGCAGAAATGTTACTGTTAGCATCCGCCAGTCGATTTAGGCAATTGCTTGTACACTATAGGACAAAGAATGCATCTCAATACTAATCACATAATTAAAAATCGCTTTATTCATTGACTCGAAATGGTCAAGTAAATGCACTTGAGGTTGCACACATCGTTTGAAAGGCCAACACCGATTGCAATATTTTGCAAATCGTTAAACCAAAATACATGAAGTGCAATGTGTGGTAAAATTAATATCGGCATACCTGCTTATCGCAATACAACATAGTAAATGCATACTGCAACACAGTCCATCAAAATATTTACAGCTGCAATAAACATAGTGCCGGAAATATGTATACAGTATATTTGATCATTGTTTGTGTTCCAAAATTATGCGATCATTCGCGATTGCTTTTAAAGCGTTGTAATCGTTGTTTGTTTGCGTTTGTTAGCAATTGTTTGCGATTTTTCCGTAGTGCGCATGGGTTGCGTTCCAAAGCGTTTAAAAGGCGGAGTTTTCAAGATGTTGTAATTTTAAATGCGATGTAATGGTATTGCGCATGCGCATAGTAGGTAAGGCGTGGTTTCTTGCTTGATTAAAATTATACTTTTTAAATAACATATAGTGAATAATATGAACCTTAATTACAACGATATCTTACCAGAATTAGTGAAATTTAACCAAGGAGTTGCTTTCTGGGAAAACACTCAAGACCCTACCGGATATTTTGTTTGCGTAAAAAACAATGCTTGAATTTGGAAGTTAACACAATATCGAAATGCCGTATTGGACGCCAAAACATATCGAGGCTTTCATATAAGAAAGGGTCATCAAGCAGAGTACAAATTCTTTGCAAGCATACATTCGTCTGACATCGCAGACCGAGCAATACAAAGCACTGTTTACAGTATCGAATCACATGTTCATACAGTCATTAGTTAAGTGGATACACTCATCATAAATTCCGAAATAAACATTAAACACAAATTACAAATAATTGGACGATATCATATTTAGTACCAATATTGTGTATGAATAAATTTAATTTCAATCTAATAAAAGTTATTCAGTAACATCAGCGTTAAGGTGGACTCGTGATTCAACACCGACAATTTTCGCTATTTTAACGACATAAAATAAGTCTTACTATTTCTTGTACAAGAAATAAAGTAGATATGAAAATTAACAACATATTATTACTCTTGAAAATTTATATGCCAGTACATGCAATTATAATAATAAATGTACTAGGCGTGCTAGTGTTAGTGATTTTCCATTAACGATCGAACGTGTAACGGTTCTTTGAATCAAACATTAAATAAAGCCCTATAATACATGACAAAATGTTAATGTGATAATATTTTTCTTTTACATTCGATAACAAAAGCAATGCACTTTAACATAAATCTAAAAAAGAACCCCCTTCTGCACATGCACATGCTGAAATCTCTAAACTTGTGATCATAAGTTAAACATAGCTAACATTTTATATCATATATTGTCTTTGTAGTTGTAAATATCCATAACTCACATAACGTTTATGTTTAATTGCTTGGTGTAATGTTGTTGTTTACATGTTCGTAATTTACGTAGGAACTTCATTTATATGTATGAAATAATGGAATTTTAATTTACCGGCTAAATACTGAACATGTTTAAAAGCCATTTGTACAATTTAATCTTAAAAATATCTGCACAATAGCACTTATGTCTAAACTTGATACAATCTACACAGTACGTCGTTTTTAATAATCTGTTTTTGGATAATTGACTATTGATTTTTTACAAAAGGCTTGCTACATGTGGATTTAAAGTAACAGTTACGTATTTGTTCCGTAAATTACTTCATACAATGATTACCCAATACTACTTCCAAGAACAGACATGAAAGCATTATACATTGTGTTTAATTACCATTCATTCGTCTGCCACCTGTGGTTTATGACAGCATGTTATAAGTATATGTATTGACGCTTTGGCGGTCAAATGGCTAATGCGCGGTTACTTGCACTTGTCACAATGACCAAACGCCGCGAACTAGTCATGCGTGAAACAGGTTAGGTGACGAAAACCGGTAAGATTTGTTAGATGAACTATAGTAACTGTTTGGAAAGAATTAATGTTAATAGGACGATAGATAGATATTGATTGCGTACGTTGAGATTTTATTAAGACATAGGACTTTGTAAATTTACTCTATGACAATAGAAGTTGGGTAAAAAATCTGTTCGCGAATTGAGGCTGAGTGCGTACGTTATTACGAGTGGTGTAATAGGTACATGTACGTATTAAAAAGACATTGAAACGATAATGTGAAATTATTCAGGCATGGTCTGACTCAAGTTTCCTATTGGAACAAGAAGTAAATTGACAACGTGCATGTGCCCTGTTTTAAGGTTGGTCAATGGGTAGTTTTTCAACGAAGATTTGTCTTGCATTTAGAAAGTCTGAAATATCAGCGAGTACACTGTTATAACGAAAACCTCTGTTCAACAATTAATCGGAATCAGCGTAATTAACAAATGATTATTTGATATCAGTATAGTTCTTGCCATATATCAAAATGAATAGTTCGTGAAACATTCGTCACATTTTCAAGCGAATCAAACACTTTAGTACTTTATTTCAGTCGAGCTTCCTGTCATTATTATTATTATTATTATTATACCATATTTGTATAGCGCTCTTTTCACACATAATTGTGCGTTCAAAAGCGCTTCACATGAAATTACATGACATAATTCAGTATAAAATACAACGCAACCATATAACAAGATGTATAAACATAATAGGTAAAATATACAACACGATTGAAGGAAATCATCTAAAAGTACTAGAATTAAAAATCAATTGAAGTACATTCCATAGATAAAACAGACCCTTAAACAGAGCATTTTACACGCAGATAGTTGTTAAAACGCGCATAAAAGGGGTAAACAATATGTTCTTACTGGTAAAACATGAAATCAGCTAAAACAAAGAATATTAAAATGAGAAGACATGACAAGTGTGCGAGGCATTCCTCAGTCACAAGTTCACAGAACTGCGCACACTTTATTTACACGNTCACTAGTAATGCAGTCTAAATATTTTTCATAAGCGAATTCAGTCTTAAACATTCTATCATTGTGTCTATAGTACTCTAATTTCGGTTGTTTATAAATGGTATCGTGCCAATGTTACATATATTGATCTTTTAATTTCTAGTTAATTTCATGAGAATGATAAAAATTGTTATTTACATTATTGAAAAACATTCCGTGTCCTTGTTGTTCTTATTGTTGTTTAACAAATGCACACCACAGGGTTCTATTATAACTTTTATTATTCCTAATTAAATCATTGTACAGATTACATTGTTTGTTATAAACAGTGTACATCAGGGATTCGGGGTTTTGCTTAATTTTATTCCAATAACTAAGGGCACGCTGTTTGCATTTAATAGAGAGTGGGCAATTACAAAAGGTGACAAAACAGTGTTCCATGCTATATATATACTTTTATTTCCTCCAGGGTAGGAGAGCAGAACATATATACAGCAAGCATGCATTCAGAATTAATTACAGTTTCACAACACATTGTATGTTATAGTGACATATACATTATTTATAGCAAAAATTAAAATAGATTGAAGTAATGAGTAGGTACATTAAGAATATACGTTTTGACAATTGACAATATCACCATAAAATAACATAAACAATAAACAGTGCGAAAGTATACATGGAAATATATAATTTAATACACTTTAACCTTTAAAAGCTGAAAAGCAGCCATCGTAATAGAAAAGTATGAAAAGCGCCCATTTTCATTTTCTGAGCTGAGTTTCAGCAACGATACCGTTTGCCCAAAGGCGTTCATTGACATTAATGTTGTAAATCGGATTATCCCGATGCGGTTAAATACACGTTCCCACAACCGCTTTCGCTGTGCATCATTAGTGGTACAGAAACACATCAAATGTACAGTTATGTTATCAACAATAAGGTTACACAGGCTACAATTTTGAGAGAATGGGCGTGACGTTGTTTATGATTTTCACTAGTAATGCAGTCTAAATATTTTTCATAAGCGAATTCAGTCTTAAACATTCTATCATTGTGTCTATAGTACTCTAATTTCGGTTGTTTATAAATGGTATCGTGCCAATGTTACATATATTGATCTTTTAATTTCTAGTTAATTTCATGAGAATGATAAAAATTGTTATTTACATTATTGAAAAACATTCCGTGTCCTTGTTGTTCTTATTGTTGTTTAACAAATGCACACCACAGGGTTCTATTATAACTTTTATTATTCCTAATTAAATCATTGTACAGATTACATTGTTTGTTATAAACAGTGTACATCAGGGATTCGGGGTTTTGCTTAATTTTATTCCAATAACTAAGGGCACGCTGTTTGCATTTAATAGAGAGTGGGCAATTACAAAAGGTGACAAAACAGTGTTCCATGCTATATATATACTTTTATTTCCTCCAGGGTAGGAGAGCAGAACATATATACAGCAAGCATGCATTCAGAATTAATTACAGTTTCACAACACATTGTATGTTATAGTGACATATACATTATTTATAGCAAAAATTAAAATAGATTGAAGTAATGAGTAGGTACATTAAGAATATACGTTTTGACAATTGACAATATCACCATAAAATAACATAAACAATAAACAGTGCGAAAGTATACATGGAAATATATAATTTAATACACTTTAACCTTTAAAAGCTGAAAAGCAGCCATCGTAATAGAAAAGTATGAAAAGCGCCCATTTTCATTTTCTGAGCTGAGTTTCAGCAACGATACCGTTTGCCCAAAGGCGTTCATTGACATTAATGTTGTAAATCGGATTATCCCGATGCGGTTAAATACACGTTCCCACAACCGCTTTCGCTGTGCATCATTAGTGGTACAGAAACACATCAAATGTACAGTTATGTTATCAACAATAAGGTTACACAGGCTACAATTTTGAGAGAATGGGCGTGACGTTGTTTATGATTTTCACTAGTAATGCAGTCTAAATATTTTTCATAAGCGAATTCAGTCTTAAACATTCTATCATTGTGTCTATAGTACTCTAATTTCGGTTGTTTATAAATGGTATCGTGCCAATGTTACATATATTGATCTTTTAATTTCTAGTTAATTTCATGAGAATGATAAAAATTGTTATTTACATTATTGAAAAACATTCCGTGTCCTTGTTGTTCTTATTGTTGTTTAACAAATGCACACCACAGGGTTCTATTATAACTTTTATTATTCCTAATTAAATCATTGTACAGATTACATTGTTTGTTATAAACAGTGTACATCAGGGATTCGGGGTTTTGCTTAATTTTATTCCAATAACTAAGGGCACGCTGTTTGCATTTAATAGAGAGTGGGCAATTACAAAAGGTGACAAAACAGTGTTCCATGATATATATATACTTTTATTACCTCCAGGGTAGGAGAGCAGAACATATATACAGCAAGCATGCATTCAGAATTAATTACAGTTTCACAACACATTGTATGTTATAGTGACATAAACATTATTTATAGCAAAAACTAAAATAGATTGAAGTAATGAGTAGTTACATTTAGAATATACATTTTGACAATTGACAATATCACCATAAAATAACATAAACAATAAACAGTGCGAAAGGATACGTGAAATATGTATTTTAATATACAAACAGTTTTCAATTTCTATTCATATACACTTGCTAAACTGTAAAACTGTTCTCGTCTACTAACAAATAAATACTACTATCAATTATCCTATTGCAATTCATACGCATGCAATGTATTCTATTTGATTTTTAATGTTACTATCAACACTATACACATTTAAACAGTTCCACAAATGAACAACCTTCGATGAGAGTATTAGCTTGTTGACCTTATGTATAACTTTTTAAGTTCAGATCTCTGTCACATCAAGACGATAATAAACAATATCCTATATTACAAATCTGATTTATATATTCACTCGTCAACATTTTCTGAAATAAATCGAAGTACATGTTAAAGCACAACATGTATGTGATATTTATCATAGAACGTTGAATAAAAACAACAGAAACACACGTTTCTTAATTGTAAAAAAGGCAAATGTGTAAACTTTTATTCCGACATGTATTATAAAGTGTTAATGAATTTCCTTTCATACGCATTACAAACGGGTTAAACTATCTGATGCTTTTTCCATTTTGAAGTGTTTAAAAGAAAATGTATTTCGACATTTTATTCAATATTAAGCAAATCCGATTAAAAACAAACAGCGACCCGTTCTTCATATATTATGCACACATGTTAAACAATTCAAAAAGCTTTAAAAAAAAGGTTAGGAACATATTATGACTTTGTAATTCGAGTAATGTTTCGCATACGTATTTAATACGTTATCAAAAGATAAAACACTGATTGGATTTTCTGTTAAGAAAATGTCTGCAAATAGTGGATTCGTTTAAATCATACACAAAACAAGTGAAATATAAAAAAAAAGAAAAAGGAAAAGAACAGAAGGACATCATTGCCTCAGGTATTCACGTAAAGTAACACATGCCGTTATGGAAAGGAATCGATACAATGGTTCCATAATATCTATAAATAGTTTAAAATAAATTAGTGCAGATACACCCAGCGTCGGTCTATAATAATAAGCTTTATAAAGAGAATATAAAATAAGAAGTGATATTTAATTGAACGTGTTTCATAAACGCACTTAGTCATGAATGCCAGCAATTGCTGTTAAATAATGCGGTTTATATCCAGTTTATATCAACAATATCAGAATATTCTTTCTTATGATGATTATATTCCCTGTGATCTTTTGAGCTGTGCCAAACCACTCCTGGATAGGTATTAGACGTAAACAATTTGGAATTAAGACCAAGCAAAATTAGGAACTCACAAGTATTTAATTTAGCCTAAGTGTGTGTGTGTGATTCTTAAGTCAAAGAATGGGTATTTGAATATAGTTGTTTGGGCATTGTGCGGTGGTTAATCGTTATTGCCGAACATACTCAGTGTCAAGTTGATTGCATTGTTCTGTATTGTATAGG
Source organism: Dreissena rostriformis (assembly GCA_007657795.1). Classification (NCBI taxonomy): domain Eukaryota; kingdom Metazoa; phylum Mollusca; class Bivalvia; order Myida; family Dreissenidae; genus Dreissena; species Dreissena rostriformis. Next base: position 197,897 of record VMBQ01000843.1, on the reverse strand, counting down.
CGTTTGCCCAAAATGAACAGAACACGGCATAGTCGGAATGGTTTAAAATAAAAATTTATCCCTTAATATGTATATTTTGTTTCTAGTTATATAACTGCAGTCTTACTGCAACCTATACACACTGTATATGTGACCGGTAAGAAAGAATGTATTCGATAACTCGTTCGATAAACCTCTTGTAAATGATGAAACTTACGTTTGAGAACTGGTTGAATTGCACGTGTTTTACAATAATATATTATGTTTTTATGAATACTTGTCATAATCATCATAATGTGATTTGCACTAAATGTATTTTAAATCGATATCATCATGCCAGAATAATCAGATACCAAGCGTCCCTCTATGAAAATTTGCTTTATAAAGGGAATAGATAATGAGGAGAGATATTTAATTGAGCCTCACTCTGTAAAAAAAGGGGTTTAATGCATGTGCGTTAAGTGTCGTCCCAGATTAGCCTGTGCAGTCCGCACAGGCTAATCAGAGACGACACTTTCCATCTAAACTGGATTTTTGCTAAGAAAAGACTTTAAACGACAAAATATCATAAACGCGGAAAGTGTCGTCCATGATTAGCTTGTGCGGACTGCACAGGCTAATCTGGGATTACACGCGCATGCATTAAACCCCCGTTTCACAGAGCGCGACTCATTTAATTACAAGTAAAATTCGTTTTTTAACTCTGCTGACCATGACGACTACAAAAGGCGGATTGCTTTAATGCAGGACACTATATCTGAATACATCAAGCATTTATGTAAAACAACATAATTTATTTATTACACAATCAAACGTGTTCTACCATATAGACGTAGCGCTAGAAAAACTATTCGAATTAATATTCAGTGAGCTACAAGAAGTATCATATATGACTGTTGATTAATGTTGCTAGAATCCAATGGGGACAATTTAAATTGTATTCATCATATGATCTGAGTGTTCCTATCCTAAAGCAAACAAACTAAAGTTGCTATTTTGTAACAAATATCATACACGTGTATTCTGGTCAATAATTTCAACTTATTTGGTAAAGGATTTAACGTAGGTTACGAAATCCTTTTCTTTGTTTCAGACGCATTCTAATGAACGTGCTACTGCAGTTATAAGCCGTTGCCATGTTCCTGTTGAGAATTCACATACAAACATAATAACAGCGATATGTATTTGACTTGTTGTTAAGACTATGTGGTAAAACATAAACATATGCCTTATATAATTCTGTAAATAAACATTACCAAATGTGTGGCGTATCAATTAATAAAAAATCACAATACAAACGTGGGACAAACACACACGTTTTAATTTATATACAGAACAAGGTGAATATTTTGTTAAAATTGATCAAAGCCAAGCTGAATTTTTACATAGCATGACTTGATGTGCCTTAACTTCAGTAACATCAGAAAAGTGTCCCATAGATGGTACATATTCATAATTTAACAAGTAATTGCCATAATTTACATATAGTTTATGTTAATATCGCTTTAGTTTTGTGTGATAAAAGCCATTTTGATCTCTTCAATGAAGCACAAGTTGATTTAATGTGGCGCTGGGTAGACACACAGCCATGTAAGCCTTAATCCTCCGACTGTAGCCACTTTTTTGTTAAAATATTAAATGAAAAGCATGCCAAAAGCAGGACCGTATCTGCTTTGATTTAACGAATCAAACGATAACAATATAAATATTAAGCGGATCCACACTACGTAATAATAAACCCAGCAATGCGATCGCAATTTGTCACGATGCCTTCCCAACGAAACACTTGTCAAACATTTATTTGATATGTTATGAGCGGGACGCTTACATTTTCATAGTAGGTGCTTGCTTTTGACATGACAGTCTTCGTGGTTTGGAGCTCGATTAAGTACAAATACGCCCAGGTTTCTTCTTTTCAAAAAGTCGTTGAAAGAATGCTTGTACACATGCGCGTTGCGACCATGGTGCAAAGTTGTCGGTTACCATAGGTTTGGTTTGTGCTAAATATTTTTCGACACAATTTCTTCTGAAGAAACATAATGCAGCAAATTAGATTGTCAAGAGCAAGACACGAGTGTGATGTTTGTAGAACGAGAAGACTTAGTATCACAGGTATTATTTTAAGTTTTAGGTATTTGAGACATTTTAGCAGATCTTGTTCGCACAGTTGGTATAGTATGAGTTTTGTTCAAATAAAGACTTCTACCTGTGTTGACACCATTCCTATTCTTCAAGAAGGCAAATGTTGATGTAGTGGCTGAAGTATCATCTTTAAATTGGCATATCAAATAAAAATACGATATAATATTTAAAAAAATAAGGTTGTATTTCAATATGTATTTATAAAATGATTGCTTAACACATATCGTTTTTTTTTATTTTTTTTTATTAACGTTAAACAATATTTATTTTTATAAATAAAAAATAAATTGACCCCGGGAACATTTTGAGCGGGCGCCCTAACATCTGAAGAAGTGATGTTGTTATGCATAATGAATGTACGAATGGTAACGCCTTGCGCAAGCGCACTATCGATTACGTGTCTGTCGTTCAGTAAAATTTTCTAATTGAAGCATATTTTGAAAACTAAGTTCGAATCCCACCAATATATAAACCAGACTATATTTTCCTTCTGTGTCTATAAAAACAAGTCTTGGGTCGTGGTATATAATGGACTTGTTTTTCGCTTCAGCAGATTTGTTTTTCATTTTTTATTACAAGGTCAAGTCTTGTTTATATCAACATTCACGAATTTCTACTTGATTGTTTTAAATATCTTTTTTAAATTAATTTACACTTTATTTAAGTTATTATTGTATTCCAAAACTATTTTTCGCTTATTAATGGAAAACATCTGGATGTTAATTTGTATTGTAGAAAACGATCTAAACTATTGAAATGTAGCATGTACCATACTGCTTTCTGAATCAATAGCAATCAAAGTGTACACTTGCGAAAAATTAACATTCAGTATGCAATTTAATTTTTTATTTAACTATGTTTTGGATGCGAATATTTCTTTTATTTATTGTTTATTTAACTTTAACATATTTTCTCAACACAAATACATTTATAAATGAAGTTAGATAACGGAAACTATATTTGTAAGCGTAAAACAGTAAGCACGCATACCATTTTTTACGAGCCTTTTTCAACACGTAGAATTCCCATCACTTTATCGGAAAATATGTGCATGAGAGGCGATTGACTTGTTACTTAACTTGAACAATTTAGTAATCGAAGGAAGCGAAGAAATTAAATTAAAATAACCACATCTATCAGTTTGTTTGACCGCTTCTATAATTTCGAATAAATGATAAGTGACTGATATATTTACAGCCTTTACTAATTTTTATGAGTAAGTTAACGCCATTTTTTATATCGCAAGTATAAGGAAAAAACATTTTTTTTTGGAAAATATGACGTTAACGGTCGTTCTAAAAGAAGAGCCCCTTAACTAAATAGCGGTTACCGAATAACGCACTCAGGGGACAAATCGGCAATAATCGGCAAACACACTGACCACAAATCTTATAAATTAAAAAAAAAAAAAACGCAAAGTAATCACTCTTCATTTTCGATAAAATAAAAAAATATTTTTTAATGAACAAACTTCACATGTACCTTTTATGTAAATACGTCAATTATATCAATTATATTTTTTATAAAACAAAAAAGTGTTCCAACCTGTTGCAGCCATGGTGTATGCTAGTGTTCCAAAAGCGCTCCAACAACAACAACAAAAGTAGGAATCCAACAATCATCAGGGGTAACTTGCACTCGGCCATGATTTAAATTTAGATTTTCAATAGTCCGCTCTCTACGGTTGCAGAATCAGTGTGCGCAATTCATTGCAATACTTACTTACAACATCAACGTCAAAATCAAAACGCGCTTCGTGGAAAACTTTCATTGGCTGAGCGATGATTTATTTAAAGCTGTAAATAATGTATAATTAATGAATTCTTGCTTTTGTAAGAGCATTGGAATACAATTTGAAGCAGTTTAATATTTGACACAACCCAATGGATAAATAAGTCTATAGAAAGTGCGAAAAGTAAAACAAAACATATAATACTTGTAAAGCCAATTATGTATTTAAATTTCAAAACTAAGACATATATAATAAATATCATTATTGTAAAAAACGAAACCCTACATATGACAAGCCATTGACTGTGTTTACATAACAACACATGTTGTGTTGGATAAACTGTTCAATAGTTAGGACAAAGAATTTTTACAAACAAGGATATTGTATAGACAAACAATACACTGGGATTGTATTATGCCAGAATGGCGCTATCGGTTAGACACCCGTCAAAGCTTACTGGCTTCTTTACAAAGACCCTAAAATTCATTTTTGAAAAAAAAAGTATAAGGTAAAAACGCTAGTGTGTTTTTTCTCAAAGAAATCATAATACCCTCAGCCATAGCAACGTGGTCCAACTGTTTTTTTTTTTCTTTAAGAGTAAGGGGCGTTCCTACCACGTCCTAAAACGTTATTGCTTCAATTTCGTTGCAACCGATCGGCGTTCATGCGGAGATAATCGCCGACGTCAAGGCGTCCACTAACCATTATTTGCGTGTCTTCTTCGTCTTTGGTAAAACCTTTACGTGTGCACTGCGAATTTACTACGACCATTAGCGTCCGCGCTGCATGTATTTTTTACGGTTAAAATTCACTAGATCAACTTTATTGCTAAAGACAATCGGTTGTGGTCAAATAGAAAAGTCAGGGAAGCAATGCAATCTCCAGTTTGGGGTAGTAAACATAGTATACTGGCTGTACCAGACTTACATAAACCCCAGTCAAGGTCTAAAAGGCAAGCTTGTCAGGTATAAACCAGACCGAGCAGGACAAAAAAGCCTACGGTGGAGTATCTCCGAGAACACCCGCAACTCTCTAAAAAAGTCCTGGTACAATGCTTTAAGAAAGTAAGATGCAATCTTGACAGAGCACATTCACAAGAACGTTAGTTAATTAACGGTTTGGTATTGCTCGATTGTGACAGGATATGGTAGGTTCATCCTATTAGATGATTGGCGACGTCACGGGGTTCATAATACGTTCTTCTACGACTATATTGCAATCTTGCGTTTGTTCTGCGTTGCTTCTACTTGTATGTTTTTGTCATGGCGAGCATACGGCGTTCTAGAAAGGCAGCCGTTATCCTGACCTCTAAACAGCGTTAATTGGGTCCAAAGTTGTCGGCTTAAGGTCCACATCTTATGCCATCTTGGCGTTTGGAAGCCGTCTTCATGAGTTATCACGAAGACCAAACCGAATCCTTGGCGATCCTATCGCGTTCTTGGTCGCAATAAGAACGCCAGCCGGATAGGGTGAGCGTTTCAGAGAGCTCCCATCCGTTTCCCTTATATATTTAACTAAAGAAAGATGCAATTTACCTTAACTGCCAGTAAACGGATGATGCGACTTTACGAGTGTTTGTTCGAGCGCTTTATTATAGTAAAACGTAAAGTCGGTCGGGATATATCGTATAAACACCTTATCTATAATATGTTGACATATGACCCAAGCCGTCATTTGTTTGACAGTAATAGCTCACCTTCAACATAGTTGTAAAACAAAAAAACCTATCTAATAATAGTATATACAATTACTTTTTAGTATTTCCGTGTAAACTGCAAACCTATATATATACACTAACATTTTGGTTTAAGCTGTTTACAGATAATGATAAGAATAGAAGATCCGTGTATTGCCAGTTCATTTGATAATGCATTTATATATTGTTTAAATATATGATTATATCAAGAAATAACAGTTAGACAATCTAATTGTATGTGAGTTTTATTTAAGCTCAGTTATTTATTAAAAAAAAAGACACGAAAACTGCCCAGTCCCGTCCCCCTGGCAGCCATGTTTTTCAACGGACCGTTACCATTTTCGAACTTAACTCACGTGTCCAGTAAACAAATGTTCTGGCCAAATTTTATGAAGATTGGACCAAAAATGTGACTTTTAGACTGTTCACATGTTTTCACAATATACATATAGAGAAAACTGCCCCGCCTCCCTGGTGGCCATGTTTTTTCACCGATCTGGACCATTTTCGAACTCGTCCGAGATATTAATAAAACTTCTAGAGCGTTCACAAGGTTTTTCTATAGCCAAGTAAGGAAAACTTCCCCGCCCACTGGCGGCCATGCTTTTCAACGGACCGGAACCACTTTTAAACTTAACCAACATATCAATAAGACAAACATTTTGACAAAGTTACATAAAGATTGGGCATGGAATGTGACTTCTATAGTGTTTAGAAGGTTTTTCTATTTTTTTTTGATCTAGTGACCTAGTTTTTTACCCAGCATGACCCAGTTTCGAACTCGATCGAGNTAAATATATGATTATATCAAGAAATAACAGTTAGACAATCTAATGTTATGTGAGTTTTATTTAAGCTCAGTTATTTATTTAAAAAAAGACATGCACAAGAAGCTTAACTACACATGAGTAGTAACATTACGACTTGTGGGACAAAATGCTTCAAGATCAGAACGATGTGTTATCGCGTTTCGGCTGTTGTTTATTCGAGGCATTGATTTTATTCGCTATTGTATTGCACATTGCTGCAACATATTAGCAACAAAACGTGCATGTTTCGTAGAAGACCATTCTTCTTTAATGTGTTATTTTTTTCAAATCCTGTTTAGCCCCCCCCCCTTACTTGTATGAAACTATGTTCGCATTTGTTCGCAAAGGACACGTCATGGGACAACGATTAACACAAAATTACCTAATATAAATTAAATTCAATATATTTTCTGAAATATTGTTTCTATTAAATATAATTTAACTCAGAGAACTATGGTCGAAAATCAATATGCGTTGCTTTAATCTATAACAAGAGGGCCCTGATGGCCCTAGACTGCTCACCTGATTTATCATTGGATTGTTGTAAACAAGGTTTTTCTATGATTTGAACTAGTGACCTTTTTTTTTTAAATTGTCCTAGATTTTATCAAGGCTAACATTCTGACAAAGTTGTATGAAGATTTTAGTGAAATGTAGCCTCTAGAGCATACACACGATTTTTCTAAGATTTGACCTAATGACCTACATTTTGACCTCAGTTGATCCTTGTTTTTTTGTCTCGTCCAAGATTTCATCAAGACTTGATATTCTGACCAAGTTTCATGATGATTGGATTAAGGAGGACAAGGAGGAGAAGAAAGAGGACATGGATGAGGAGGAAGAGCAAGAGGAAGAGAAGGTCGAAGAGGACAAGAAGGATGACAAAGAGAAGAATAAAGAAGACAAGGAGGGGGAGGAGGAAAAAGACAATGGGGAGGCGGGCACAGATGAGGCAAATACGGAGGAGGAAAGGAAGAGAACAAGGACAAGTTTGTTTGCATAGGGTTCTACATCATTTCAACAATGTTTCAGTGATACCGTGATGCCTGGCTCATAAGTAATGAAGGAAGACCTTTTTTATGTAACTACCGTCAATCCTCTGGGTAGAACCATCGTCCTTCCGCAAGTCAGCGGGCAGATTTCCCCTCTAGAATATGGACCAGGAGGACGCAAGACAAAAAGGAGGAGAAAGACAAACACAAGGAGAAAAGGGAGGAAAAAGGGTCAGGAGGAAGAGTAGGAGGAAGATAAGGAAGAAGCAGAAGAGGGAAATGAGTAGGAGAAAGAAGAAGCCTATGAGGTGAAGGAGGAACACCAGGACAAGGAGGAGAGACAGGATGATGAATATAACAGGTAGTAGAAGGAGAGAGAGGAGTAGCAAGAAAGAACAAGAGCTGTGTTAGGGAAACACAATGCCCCCTACTGCACTTTGGAGACGCACAGCATCTAATTCAATGTGAAATGCTTGGCACAAACCAAACATCATGTCAATCTCTGCTAGCATTAAGGAAACAAGTCAGGAAAACTGTTTTCTTTAATAATTTTTTTTAAGTCCAAGGGCTGTAACTCAGTCAAAAATCAATGGACCGGAACGAAACTTGGACTTGATCTGTAAGTCATGCTGGTAGACTCTCACACCAAATATCAGGTAAATATCTACACGCGTTGAAGAAAAAAGTCCGGAAAACTGTTACTTTAGAAGAAAAACTAAGTCCAAGGGTTGTAACTCAGTCAAAAATTGAAAGACCGGAACGAAATTCAAAACTGATCTGTAAGTTATGCTGGTAGACCCACACACCAAATATCAGGTCAATATCTGCTAGCGTTTGGGAAAAAAAGTCCGGATAACTGCTATTTAAGAGAACATTTCTAAGTCCGAGGGCAAAAATCAATGGACCGGCACGAAACTCAAACTTCAAATGTAGGTCATGCTGGTAGACTCACACACCAAATATCAGGTCAATATCTGCAAGCGTGTAGGAAAAAAATGTGACTTCTTGACTGTTCACAAGCCTTTTGTACTATATAAATACAAGGAAAACTGCCCCTTCCCGTCCCCCTGGCAGCCATGTTTGTCAACGGACCGTAACCATTTTCGAACTTAACTCACGTTTCTAGTAAACAAATGTTCTGACCAAATGTTATGAAGATTGGACCAAAAATGTGACTTCTAGAGTGTTCACATGTTTTCACTATATACATATAGAGAAAACTGCCCCGCCCCCCTGGTGGCCATGTTTTTCACCGATCTGGACCATTTTCGAACTCGTCCGAGATATCAATAAAACTTCTAGAGTGTTCACAAGGTTTCTCTATAGCCAAGTAAGGAAAACTGCCCCGCCCACTGGCGGCCATGCTTTTCAACGGACCGGAACCACTTTTAAACTTAACCCACATATCAATAAGACAAACATTTTGACAAAGTTACATGAAGATTGGGCATGAAATGTTACTTCTATAGTGTTTACAAGGTTTTTCTTTTTTTTATCTAGTGATCTAGTTTTTTACCCAGCATGACCCAGTTTCGAACTCGATCGAGGTATCATTAGGACAAATCTTCTGGCCAAGTTTCATGAAGATCGGACAAGAAATTTGGTCTCTAGATTGTTTACAAACCAAATGTGGACGGACGGACGGACAAAGACCGATCCTAAAAGCTCACCTGAGCAATCAGGTAAAGCAATATTAATGACGAGTCACATCCAGCGGTAATTGTTTTTGTTCACGCATGCCCGGCCAAATGTCCTTGGTCTATACTGAATATTAATTAATTGTTTTGCGAATGCTTGAATTGCTATTAATTTTGAGGCTACGTGTGAGATACGCCATAGTAATAAACAAGTTAGCTACATTTTAAATTTGCGAAACAGTTTTATACAGTCCTATATTGTATACACTGTCGTTAAACAGTATTAAATAACATGCCATCGGTTAGCAATTCAAGTTTCGCTTCTCCGCTTCTACAACCGGAAACTCAATAGACCTATGTAGCAAACATAAAACTACAGCATTATGTAGAATACTGGTAGTTTCCATTGAACAAGTGTTTATCCCAAAATCCGTGGAACTATTAATTGATTGATCTTATATTGATTCTATAAAATAGTTTTAAATCAATGTTAGATTATATTTGAATATTAAATTCACTTAATAATTTTATCAGAGATGAACCGTTCGTTTGCTTTGCTTTTTTTACAACAGCTTACAGGCTGTATATTACTCTGTGTAATTTAAAACATGTCATGCACATTACATGGACTTGGTTGAAAACCGGATATTTTACCTGTTTAACATGTTTGTGCAATAATCATCTGCTGTTATTGTTTCTTTTCTATTTGCTTGGGAACAGCTGAGGTCATTTGTAAAATGAACCTCTCGTGTGCTCTTCATGCTTTTAGTGGTTCTATACCACCAGCCGAATTGCCAATTTTCATAAATTAAAACCATTTGGTCGACATTTCATAGTCAGGAGTGGTGGGCGCCGGACTTAATCTGCTAAAATATTTGTAAAGGGTTGATTTAGAATAAGTTAAGGAAAAATGACATTTAAATCACGACCAAATAGCTAAATGCAGCGATTTTGTATCATTAACTGTTTTACGAAAGATCAGCAATATGTGTCGTAAAAAATTTAGGTTTAACCAAAATAATAATAATAAATATAATATTATTAATAATAATAATAATAATAATAATAATAATAATAATAATAATAATAATAATAATAATAATAATAATAATAATAATAATAATAATAATAATC
>VMBQ01000843.1:152115-186558 GCA_007657795.1 Dreissena rostriformis | reverse complement strand
ACCCAGCTGCAGCAAAGATGGATAGCAAATCGGGCACTGCCTAATGCATCAACCAACACCCAGTACGATATGCTTTAATCAACACCCTTGAATTTTTTATCATAAGCTGATAATTCAGCCATACTATGCTTGTCTTTGAGGTCTGGGCAATTTCATGTTTCTTCTTCTCTGTAGCCCTCTCGAGTTTGATCAAAATCGCATAACATATCATCTGCTAGCGTCGTTTTGCCCCTCAGAAGGGAAGAGTACAAATCCTTGGCATGATCCAGCAGTATCTGAATGTCTGGATCTTCCTTGGTCATTTCGGCTGAAAGCTGGCTGTGTATGCACTTTTCAACAAGAAGATGGTCCCGTGAAGCCCTCTGGACAGCTTTTCGTGTCACAATGTGCACAATTGCATTTCTCAATAGACAGCCTCAAGTATGTTTTTGAGAGCGGTTTCTTCCATGAGGGATCCTCTCCCCCCCCCGCCAAGTTCATACGTTTATGAAACATCCCAAATTCTGAACAACATTTTCAACTATTTTGTGGCGCATCAATGATGATTTCGGCAGCCTTCCAATACAAGGGTTGGTCAAACGTAACAATGATGTGAAGGTTGTGGCAAGGTTGCAAACTAAGACTTATGTTGACAGAATGCACGCTTTTTCCCCATTGTACATATTAAGCATAGGCAAGAATTTTACTGACAACAGCCCAGGGTACTGGCTTTGCTGATGCAAGATACGCATCATTCCCTGCCGATTCAGTGTTGTCTGAAGCTGAAAAAAAATCGATCCTCTTGTCAAAATCAAGAAATCGCGACAAGTTCAAACTATGGAGTTTCACATAACAAGCATCACGTCAAAAGTAATGGACTTGCGGTCCTTCGTATTGTGTCATTGGACGCCATGTGAGATTTCTGTGTAACATAATAAACTTAAACTATGTCTGACAATTGTAATGTGTTCTTTACCCCTCGAAACCTCGGTATATACAACAACATCATCTAATCTTAGTGGATAGTTACATAGTTATGATCATTCATATGTTTTGGTGGCCATCTTGGCGGCCATTTTGGACGCCATGTTGGATTTGTGTGGAATATAATAAACTTAAACAATGTCTGATAATCTTAATGTGTGCTTTGCCCTTGAAACCTATGTATATCCACCAAAATAATCAAATTTGAGTGGATATTTACATAGTTATGATCATTAATAGGTTTTTGCGGCCATTTTGGCGGCCATTTTGGCGGCCATATTGGCGGCCATTTTCGACGCCATGTTTGATTTGTGTGTACTATTGTTAACTTAAACAATGTCTGATGATTTCTATGTGTTCTTTGCTCCTTGCAACGTAGGTATAGACACCAAATCCATCAAATTTGAGTGGATAGTTACATAGTTCTGATCATTTATAGATTTTGGTGGATATCTTGGCGGCCATTTTGGACGCTATTTTGGATTTGGGTGTAATATAATAAACTTATACAATGTATGATGATCTAAATGTGTTCTTTGCCTCCTGAAACTCATATATAGCCACCAAAATAATCAAATTTGAGTGGATATTTACATAATTATGATCATTTATAGGTTTTGGCGGCCATCTTGGCGGCCATTTTCGACGCCATGTTGGATTTGTGTGTACTATTGTACACTAAAACAATGTCTGATGATCTTTATGTGTTATGTGCCCCTTAAAAACCTAGGAATAGACACCAAATTCATAAAATTGGAGAGTATGGTTACATAGTTATGATCATTAATAGGTATTGGCGGCCATCTTGGCGGCCATCTTAAAAAAAACACTTTCCGAAGGTCCGATTGTGGTAAACTTTTGATATGTTTTAAAGAAGCTTCTACCCTACCAGGTTCAGTTTAAATACCTTTTGTAGCAATTTTTTGGTGGTTGAAGGTATTTTTTTCATATATTGACCCTACTATTTTGGAGGTTCGCTAGTTTTTAGGAACTTTTTTTTCAATCTCATTAATATTCATAGATATGCAAATGTACTTATTTGCATATTTTACTGCAGATCATACTAGGTTATAATCATAATCTTCATTTTAACACCAAACTTTTTTTTAGAACCAATTTTGAAGAAATATTTGAGAATTATACTAGCTAAACTAGCTATTTAGTCAAAGCCTGACGGTTGCCATAGAAACAGCTCAATAATAACTTATAGCTGCCCAACTGAGATTGATATCACACATTTTGTTTCTTAATATTGAGTATACAATCAAGTAAGATAGGTGTTGTTTTGCCCCCCTGAGTGGTACACCCCAACCGATCTGGCTGATAGACTAAAAGACTTATGTAATTACCATGTTTATTTTCTTCAGTTTTGTTTGCTTTTATGGCGTCGGTAAAACTTCTGCACGCAAAACAAAATTGATTTCTTCATCGCCATTTGGTATAAAAACACGCTTACCTCCATGACAACTTTAATCCAAGCCTAATAAAAATACAGTTACAACGATATGTACTTCCATTTTCTGTTCTTCAATCCCTGTTTTCGACATTTATTTTAGCCACGCTATTTTTTAATAACGCTTGAATTTGCTCTGACCCAAAACACAATTATCGAAACCGTACTTCTATCGAAGCGAGTTATTGTATTTATATCGAAATTTACAATTATGCATTACAACCACACAATCCGAAATACGTTGTGGATTCGTTCGAAGCTTTGACAAATATTGTATTGTTAAATACATTAACACGTCCGACTTGTCCATCTTAAAATCCAGAGAGTCAAAATTAAACTGATGTGTTTCGTCACAGAAATTACGTCACACGAGATACGTCATACATTACGCAATCAATTGAATGAAAAATAAAAGTACGGAACGCCGGTTTTGAGATAAATTTAAGTGGAAATTCGGCTTTTATTTATACATGTATACGGTATATTGATTTGAAAAGTAAACATTCATTTCATGTATAAATCCAAAAAAGTAGTCCGCCGCGCGTGACAGCTATATTTCAGCAATGTTGAAAATAAACGAAAATATATTCCATAGTGGTTTATATCAACAATGCACGTCTATTGATGGGATAATATAATATTATATCATTGCTGATAGTAAATTATTAAAAGTGACTTGTTTACATATGGTCAAAATTTCAATTTTCCAATTTTCTGTCACAGTTTAAAACATTAATACAAAAACAATCGTATAGTAATCATTTGATTAATTTCTTAAACTCTGGCTGAACTACAAGTTGTTTATTGCCTATTCGCGTGCCTTTTTAAAATTATGATTGTATGTATTTGAAGACTTTTTATAACTTTAGGTTTTTAACGGGATCACTTAAAATGCTTGGTGTTCTTGTTTATCAAAATGTGTATCTACTGAGGAAATACTGTATATACATCGACAACGCAGTATAATGTTTCACACACGAGTATATGAATTGCAGTATACGCTACGACAAGCCTCGCCAATATTTTATTCCAAGCCTCTCCTTATAAATTACAAAACGATAGTACAGTAACCTATTCTCTTTATGAATTTTGCATTATTTCATTAAAAGGTTCATACACTAAAGGCCCAGTTACACCGAGGTAACGAACGAGAAACGGAAATAAAATCATTTTATCCGTTCGTGTCCGTTCTTATCCGTTTANCAATTTTGGGTACTTGGCTGAAGGACTATATACACTGTACACTTACACAGGTTCTAAAGTGAACTGTAAGAAATAATACGTTTGTACCTGTATTCTCTCAATGAGCCGTGGATCCTCCATGACTGTTTTTTGAATCGCAATATACACGTCCTCATATTTATGATCTACTAATTTGATCCCTAAACATCCACAAACCACAAAACACAACGCAATCACATTCTTCGTTTTTGAACTCATCGTTTTGTTAAACAACACAAATAACCGTGCATCCTGTTTTCTTTTTCACATGCAGCCTATTTTGTGTATTAACACTGCTTATATCACGCACGTGCTTATACTTAATGGCTACTGGATTCCGTGCAGCATAATTCAAACAGTTGTTTATACCGCAGTTTACTTAAAGGTTGTTTGTTTCGGTATATTAAATTGAATTGCGCAATTACATTGGGAATGTCAATGGATATGTTATGCATGCGACCCAAGCTGATTCATTGATGCATCAATTCTTGCATGCAAGTAATGCGCGAAACTTGAGCACGGTTTGGATCCTGACTGAAAATCAATACAAGTCTCTAATTGAACCGCGCTCTGTGAAAAGGGGGCTTAATGCATTTATGTTAAGTTTGCAGTCCGCACAGGCTTATCAGGGACGGCCCTTTCCGCCTAAACTGGATTTTCGTCAATAACAGTCTTCTTTTAAACGAAAAAAAATATAAGCGGAATGTTTACAAACATGCATTAATCCCCTTTTTCACAGAGCGAGGCTCAATTTAAAAGTAAATTTTGATATTCTTACTAAAGAGATAATTGTATTCGTAGTTATTTGAGTAGATGGGTGTGGAGTGAGCTCTAATCAAACAGTTGATCCTTTCCCCCCAAAAAGTGCAGGGTTTTCAATGTCCTTGAATTCGCCTAAGTGTGTCTGCGGATCATAAGTCAAAAATGAAGAAATACATTCATAATATTTGTACATCGCTTCTCAAATGCAAGTGTATTGGAGTTTTGTTAAACATCGGAAAAATATTGCATCAATTGAGCCTCGTTCTGGGAAAACTGGGCTTAATGCATCTGCGGAATAATTTCGTCTCAGATAAGCCTGTGCAGCCCGCACAGGCTAATCAGGGACTACACTTTTCGCCTTAACTTGATTTTCGCTAAGAAGTGACTTCATTTAAACAAAAATTTCACAAAGCGGAAAGTGTCTTCCCTGATTATCCTGTGCGGACTGAACAGACTAATCTGGGCGACACTATACGCACATGCAGAACGAGGCTCAATAATTAGTGTTGACAACGGGGTGTATGGACGATCGCCAATCTTTGCTCACCATGCGGTTGTTATTAATTGAAAATGCCAACAAGTTCTGCATTGCACGTGCAAAAATAGGTAGGGCTTTTTTTGTTTAAAAAAAATGCATTCATGTTGTTGTTTTCCAGAAGCGCATTCCTTGTGGCGTTCTTTGATGTGATATGCGTTTGCCAGATAAAGATTTCAGCCCAGCTTAATCGATGGTTTCGGCTTGATAACATATTTAACTCAAAATATGGCTGATTAATTATCACGAATCTTTACGCGCGTAATGTTTGCTTACGCTTTAAATTAAAGTAACATGTCGACGGTAATAATAGTGAAGTATTACAATCCATACATATGCCTCATTGCACAGCTGGTTTAAAAAAAAAACGAAAGGTATACTGACGACATCGACAAGTAAAAAATCATAAAGAACAGAGAAAAGAAACGGGTTTTATGGCTTATGGCAATAATGCAATACTGTCCGAATATTAAAATAAAATGTGTAATCCCTCCAGTTGCTATTTATAATGAGGTACTTGGTACAGCATAAAAACAGAATGTGAGAATTGCAATTGAACCCAAATATGATGATGGATTTTGAACCAGTTATATCGGAACAACAACGTTACACATTGCAAAGCAAATTCAATGGTAAAATATAGTGTTGTACTTGAATACCAACCCCGGGTCACTATGAATTATTAACTGCAGTTATTATCTGGTTATTTTCTCTCATCCATGATAGTGTTTCAAATGTCTTTCCTTTCATTGCAAATGAATGATGGCTTTTACATAATTTGCACGAGATAATGTGTAGCTTTATATTAGCGATCTACGTTTATGCAGCAAAGTGCTTGGTCCAAATAGCAGGGTTGATCTTTAAGGGAGCAGTATAATATTACTTCAACATAAATATTCACTAAAACGGTGTGCATTATCTTCGCAATAAACAAAAGTTCATTACCCAATGCTGTGTGCGATGTCATCAACAAATTCATTGGACAAAGCTCGCTTTCGTAATAACGATGCAATTAGTCTCAAGAACGAAAATTGATTGCCTAAAGCAGATAGAATAAGTACATTGTTGGACGGACGAGTATGGAATGAGACCATGAACGGAACTTGATTATGTATTGTCGATGAAATTGAGTCTATTAAGAAGGTCGATTATGTAAAGCTGAAATAGGAGTCTTGTCAATGCTTGATTGGTTAATGCCTAAAGTCCATTGAACGAAGCTTGATTGGTTTATTCCTAAGGAATAAGACAATTTCACGAAGCTCGATAGGTTAATTCCTAAGGAATAAGATCATTGAACGAAGCTCGATTGGTTTATGCCTTAGTAATAAGTACACTAACGAAGCTCGATTGGTTTATTCCTAGAACATAAGTTTGATGAACGAAGCTTGATTGGTAAGAACCTAAGGAATTGGTTCATTGAACGAAGCCTGATTGGTTAATTCCTAAAGAAATAAGTCCCTTGAACAAGGTTCGTTCGGTTAAGGCCTAAGGAATAAGTCCAATAATGAAGCTCGATTGGTTTATGCATAAGGAGTAGGTCCATTGGACGAAACAAGATAGGTTAATTCCTAAGGAATGAGCCACTGGAAAGAAGCTTAGTTAGTTAATGTATAAGAAATAAGTCCCTTGAACGTAGCTCGATTGGTTCAGTGCCTAAGGAATAAGTCCCTTGAAAGTTGGTTGATTGGTTAGTTAAGAAATCAGTCCATTGAACGTTGCTTGATTGGTTAGTGCCTAAGGAATAAGTCCCTTGAACGTTGCTTGATTGGTTAGTGCCTTAGGAATAAGTCCCTTGAACGTATCTTGATGGTTCGTGCCTAAGGAATACGTCCCTTGAACGTTGCTTGATTGGTTAGGGCCTAAGGAATAAGTCCCTTGAACGTAGCTTGATTGGTTAGTGCCTAATGAATAAGTCTCTTGAACGAAACTCGATTGGTTAGTTCCTAAGGAATAAGTCCCTTGAACGTAGCTCGATTGGTTAGTGCCTAAGGAATAAGTCCCTTGAACGTAGCTCGATTGGTTAGTGCCTAAGAAATGAGTCCCTTGAATGTAGCTCGATTGGTTAGTGCCTAAGAAATAAGTCCTTTGAATGTAGCTCGATTAGTTGGTGTCTAAGGAATAAGTCCCTTGAATGTAGCTCGATTGGTTAGTGCCTAAGAAATAAGTCCCTTGAACATAGCTCGATTGGTTAGTGCCGACGGAATAAGTCTATGGAACTAAGCTTGATTGGTTTATGTCCAAGGAATAAGTTTATATTATGTTATCTCGATAAGACTGCGAAGAGCGGCGGATTGAACACGTGTATTAAGCGGTGGAGCGCATCATAGCCAAGTCCCGAAGAAAGACACAACACTCGTTCAAGACTGCTGGAACTCCAAGTCTGGACCAGACGCCTACTAACCCAAGACAGGGACAGATAGGTAGATTCGGCATATAACAACGACCTGACATGTTCCAAACGGGCCAGTACACAACCAGATCGTTTTAATACTGGCGCCGCAACGTTTCAAGTCCAGCATCAACAGAGCGAATACAAGAATGTTTCCTGGAACATACATTGGCAGTGACCACCATGACTTAGTGCTCACCACTATCAAGCTGACGTTAAATAACAAGCAGATAAACCATAAAAACCATCGCATTATATTTGACTTTGAGAAACTGAAAGATCCAAACGTAGCAGAGGCATTAAAATCACAGAAAAGTGGCATGTTTGCAGCCTGAACATCATATACAGTCGAATCGACACCATCAGAAGCAAAATTAAAGAAGTCCAACTTTCATCGGCAGAAAACGTTCTTGGGAGAGAGAGAGGATGAAGAGCAAGCCATGTGTGACGACTGAGAGCGTGGACCTCGGCGACAAAAGAAGAGAGCTGAGGCATGAGAAGTACAACAGCCAGGACTCTAGAACATAACCAGAAAGCGAACCGTAAAGAGGAAAGGGATGCAGAGGTGGAGTAGGCAGAGTGCAGAGTGAAAACAGGAAACCTACGAGCGCTGGGTACGCACGGAAGAGAGGCGACGACTGCATGATGCCAGATTAGGGAGGGGAAGAATTGGACCAAGGAGTTTATATCGTCGCTGGTCATCCCCAAACCGATATGGGCGATCTCAAGCTGCGCCAGAATTACCGCACTATCAACCTCATCAGACATTCCAGCAAAGTCTTGGTACGCATCATCCTCAACCGATTCAAAAGGCCGAGGAGCTGTTAGCGGAAAATTAGGCTGGATTAAGAGCTAAGCGGAAGACGAGGAACAGATCTTCAAATGCAGATCCATAATTGAGAAACATCTGCACATCAACCATAGCTCTTCCACAACTTCACCAACTTTACAAAGCTTTCGACTGCATATGGCATGATGGAATGGTAGGTTCTGAGAGGATTCAACATTTACACAGGGCTGGTGACATTCATCCAATAATTCTTCGGAAACGCCAGCAGCGCATTACTTCTTTACGGACAGATGGATTACTTATTAGGACATCAGTAGGCGTCCGTCAATGATGTCTGCTCTCTCCCGTCCTGTTTAATCTTTTCCTTGCGAAGATACAGGAAATACTCCAAGACCACCACACCTACATCTCAATCGTAGGCAGACCCATCTTTTACTTGATATTCGCAGATGACATTGACCTCTTAGTTGGCATCAGCACTGAATTAAAATACCCATCAACATACTCTCTCAAATCTGATAAGAGGCTCATATTCTAATCCAAATTAAAACTTCTGTAAACCAGGCAAAAGTGAAAGTTGAATCATGCAATCTACATTACCTGCAATAAAATGGTTTGAAGTACTTATGGCTCTCTGCGAATGACGTTTAAGGTTTTAAGTGCATTTTAAGTGTTAAGTATAGAACGACAACATTAACATGGCACTCGTGAACTCCATGAGCATAAGTTATACGCTTGGATATATTCATATATTTGCATTCGGTTTTGTTCGTGCATGTTTTGCACGAGGTCAACACAGCCATAGCATTATACCTGTCACTTAAGAATTAATTAAAATATTAGGATAAGCACGAATGTTCTGCGAAAAGCTTATTATATAATTATTCATTTGCACGAAACCTTTTGGTCAACGGAAAAGAAAGCAGCTGAAATTTGGACTTTCATTGGAACGTGTGTTTTAGGTTAACTTTCAATTTAAAAAGAATTCGCTCTCATTATCATCATCATCATCATCATCGTCATCATCATCATCATCACCATCATCATCATCATCATCATCATCATCATCATCATCATCATCGTCATCGTCATCGTCATCGTCATCGTAATCGTCATCGTCATCGTCGTCATCGTCATCGTCATCATCGTCGTCGTCGTCGTCGTTGTCGTCGTCATCGTCGTCGTCATCAAAAACATCTCCTGCTTCTTCCTCGTCGTTTTCTTCTTTCTCGTCTTCTTCTTTATAATCTTCGTCTTCTTTTTTATAACCTTCTTCATCATCATCATTATCAGCAGCAGAACAATATCAACATTATCACCACCATCCTCCTCCTCCTCATCATCATCAGTATTAGCAGCAGCAGCAGCATTATTATATGAAGACCATTTACTCAAAATAAAATAATAAAGATACAAAAATATACATTTTTTTAAATGTGCTATGTTTTGAAAAAAATGTGAATAAGAAATATACCCTCCGCGCAAAGATTTAAGACGCTTCCTATTTTAAATTTAGGCACATGCCTGCACATTTCAACATCTACAGGAGCGATGTGTGTGTTCTCCCTGATAAGGAAGCGTTTATGCGGTCTTTTAATAATGTTAAGTGTTTCAGTGAAAGTAAGTCATGTCTGACGCACATACTTAACTAAAAAAAAATAAAAGATTTCACTATGTATATTAACATTCGTTCTTCTATTAACCACCTGTCTGTTTAAAGAGAGTATTTTGAAGACTGAACTTGTACACTTATTATTGTAACACAGGTTGTAAAACTCTTCACAAGATGAAATGAACAGTTTTTATAGTTAACTAACATTTATATATTAATCGTTTGCTATAATAATACACTAATCTCGGTCAGCAGCTGGAGCGTGCTCGTCGCGACCGAGGCCAGGAGCCGCCTGCAGAAGATCAAGATCTATTCTATGGCTGGGATGTCTGGCACTTCTGCGGATGGCTCAGCAAATCCAGCTGAGTCCGTCACCCTCGAGTCGNCTGCTCTCTCTCTCTCTCGTCATGTTTAATCTTTTATTTGAAGATACAGGAAACCCTCGAAGACCACCACACCACCATCTCCATCAGTGGCAGTCCCATCTTTTATTTGATATTTCCGGATGACATTGACCTCATAGGTGGCAATATAAATTTGCTAGGCAGGTTAAATACGCTATACCGGCTGCTAAATAGGATATATAGGCTTTATGTTTCAACATGTGTATTTGATATTTATTTAACATGCCAACTATCTTACATTTGCTGCTAAATATGCTATATGTGCTAAATAGGCTGTATATTTTATCTTTCTTAATTAACTTGCTAAATAAACCTGTTAAAGAGTCTAAACATGCTAAATGGCCTGCCAAATATGCTAAATATTCTTCGTAGACTGTATTTTCCAAACTATTTATTTAACATGTTCAATATGATACATGTGTTAACTGAGCTGCTAAATATGCTGATCTGTTAATAAGGTTGTATATTTGATCATAGTTGATATACTTGATACATTTTATAAATAGGCTGTGAAATAGGTTAAATAGGCTTAATAGACTGTGTGTTTCAAGCTTTTTATTCAATATTCTAAATGTACTTAATATCTTTAAATGTGTTGCTTAATAGACTTAATGTGCTTAATAGGTTGTATTATTTATACAAATTTCTAATAAGGCTAAATAGGCTGATTAAGCTGCTCAATAAAAATGCTTTAAATAGGTTAAATAGGCTCAATAGGATGTTATATTCAAAGTATTTGCTAAACATGCTGAATATGCTTAATAGGCTAAATATGGTAAAAAGGCTATTTTTCACACACTCAACACAATTTGATCCACTTTGATCGAGTATGTTGCATACTGGTTTATAAATAGTATAACGTTCCGTTGTGTTGAAGCAAATTAAAAAAACAACACAGACGTGCTAAAAAAGTCAGCGCAAATATTGCACGTTTGATGCATTTAATAGGCTGCATATCAGTATTAGAACGTTCAGTTGTGTTGACGCAAATTATAACAAACAAAAATCCATCGGGATAGAAATCTTACATATTAACATTAGCGTAGTATCATATACACTACATCGTATATAGTCTTTAATATCATTAATAAATATCATAAATATTTATGATTTGCAAATTATATGCTACTAAGTTAATGTTAATATGTCAGACTTCAATCCTAATGGCTTTTTTAAGAAAATAAATAACACTACTTAAAATATTTGTGAACAAAACCCGTCTATAAATGCAATACTTCGTTTCGCATGTTTGTGTCATATACAAAATCAGCACTGTCTAAGACTATACTCATCATTTAATAGTGTACATTTGCTTCTTTTTTTTAACCATAACCCTGACATTATTTTATCTTGATATAAAAAGACAAAGCTTCTCTTGCTTCTGCACACTTTATGGCAAACACAATTTACAACTAAAGTATGTGCAGAGGTAATACGCATCAATTTTGCCAACATGCGTTATGCCGTAATGACATGTGTCAGGCCGAATAAATAGCGCTNTGCACACTTAATGGCAAACACAATTTACAACTAAAGTATGTGCAGAGGTAATACGCATCAATTTAGCCAACATGCGGTATGCCGTTATGACATGTGTCAGGCAGAATAAATAGCGCTCTCTATTCAAATATTTCAATCACGTTCATTCATGCTTCGTTATTTATTATGAAAACTGTTAACAAAAACACCAACTTTCATAGCAGTTCTAATAAGTCAACAGCACAGTTACGGTAAATGTTTNTAAATAAACAAATAATTGTTCTAGAAAAGGTCTCGTAAAACACTGCAAAAAAAACGTACACAATCATCGTCCGATTTTGTGCATTAAATATATGTAATATTGTTTAGAGTAGATACAGTACTTGAAAAATAGCTTTGGTTGTGTTTTCACTTGCGCATGTGCGGAGATGTAAACAACTGTGCGGGGTTATATAAAAATTTGCAGACGGTAAAACGCAGTCTAACGAAATGAAGCTATTTGGGCTTATGTTATTGTGTTTTAATATTAGTGGGAGTATTGGCATCAAATTGGTAGATCATAGATACGAAGATGTGTACGTAGTGATTCAGAAAACTGTTGCAGAAGATCCACGAATAATAGACAATATAAAGGTAAGGGTAATATTTATATTTATTTAAGAAATGTTATTCTTAAATATATATCTTATAATAAATATGAACCTCGCTCTGTGAAAAGGGGGTTTAATGCATTTACGTAAAGTGTCTTTCCAGATTACCCTGTGAAGTCCTCATAGGCTAATCAGGGACGGCACTTTCCGCCTAAACTAGATTTTTGCGAAGAAGAGACTTTCTTTAAACGAAAATTTATCGTAAAAGCGGAGAGTGTCGTCTGTGATTAGCCTGTGCGGAATGCACAGGCTAATCTGGGACGACACATAACGCGTATGCATTTAACCCCCCTTTCCCAGAGCGAGATTTATATATATAAAAAAAATCATCGAAACGGTTGATAATTTGTCAACTTCCACTAATGATAATGTTCATTTGTTTGACGATGATTCTGTTGCCTCTGCTCCTATCAATGATGTTCCATGAAACAAAGTTGAAAACACTTATGTTTGATAATATTCCTCTCATAGCCTTTGTAGCGTCCCCACATTTGCATAATTGTATCTACTTTTAAAGGCTAAATCTGAAACTTTTTTCCAGGAGACATTCACAACAGCCTCTAGCTTGCTTTTCAATGCGACTCACAGGCGAGTGTACTTTGGCAAAATCAACATCGTCATTCCAAAAGAATGGACTAACGTACCAAACACGAAACCAATCCCATCGATTAAACTTAAGAACTTCATACTGGTGGATGAAGGTCGAAATCAAAATCCATTTGTGAAATCAACAGAATGCGGCCAGGAGGGACTTTATATGTACCTGCACCCATCTTTTCTGCTAAAGAAAGGAGGGACTGGCTATGGACGAAAAGGTAATCATAATTTTGTGAGAGTGCTCTTTATGTACATGCAATTACACAACCTACAAATGCGTGTGGGTTGAATCATGGCTGAACATCTTTTTTCAACACTTTCAAACGTCTAAATAAGGCACATTACAAATATGTTTTGGTTGTATTCAGTTAGATAGTGAAAAACACCTTTGGGAAAAGATGATCTGAAGTCTTGTAGCTTCAGTAATCAACACGATGTGAAAATGCCTATGCATTGATAAGCATTGTAGTATATACTTCCAAAGACATTTTTTAATAATATGTATTTTACTGTTTTCTATTATTTCATGTAAATTAAATGAATACATTTACAGCGACCTTCACCAATGGTTTCCCGGTTATTATTTGCAATTCGTCCATGCATCAAAGTATAATAGCATGAAGTGCATAGTAGTTTTGTAACTGGATATTTCAGACAAGTATGAGTTAAATTACATATACTTTATTTATAATTAAACCTTTTATCTATTCAGACAAAGTGATTGTCCACGAATGGGGCCACTTACGGTGGGGACTGTTCAGTGAATACCACTCTTCTCCTAAGAACAAGTTTTACCTGGACAAAGGGAGATGGAAACCCACTGCGTATGTATAATTGATTTATGATTTATTCGTTTATTATAAATTGTTTTACGAACAAGTGAGAAGTGTACAAAGATTATAATTGTTTTGATAATATACTTGAATAGAAAACAGATGTTTTCATAATATGCTTGAATAGAAAACAAACGTTTGTATAATATGCTTGAATGAAAACTGACGTGCGCATCATGAATTTTCTTTTTTTTAATTTACTTTATTTATAAGTACAAAAAAACATTCATGTATATGCGTGTCATGATAACATTTAAAATATCTTAACTCACTGATTAAGCATTCCTTACGTACGTTATACTCTGCGAAAAGCATCTCCACCCAGAGGCATCGTAAACTTGCAAAAAGGTGGCGAAATGGATAGGCTGTCCGCCGTATAACGGAGAGTTACTCGGTTCGATTGTTATGTGTGAACGTACTTAGGTCTACCTCAAATACGGTTCTATCAAACGAATAAGAATCGAGAGCGCAATTCTTTCGGCGCAATCGACCTAAAATACATATGTTTTAACTAAACTTGCTTTTAATCAATACACTCCTATTGGACGTTTAACAGTTTGCGAATTAAAAATAAAAACCATTTGTATACACATACACAATTATGCTATGCAAACAAGACGACTTTTCTTTTTCTGCAAGATGCACCGACAAAATTCAAGGAAGAATTGGCATAGGAAGGTTCTGCTCAACTGTCGAAGAAATGTGCTTCCCTGAGTACGGTGAAAAACGAATGCCCTCCAACTGCAGCTTTTGCCCATTCCGTGAACAAACCACAAACGCATCGATCATGGGCTACCAATACGTCGAGTCTGTGAGTAGTTAAATATGTTTTATAATTGTACATACTGAAATGTATTGGCTACGATATATACAATTTTAATAAACAAGAGATCAATACGACCGAGTTGAAATCCGACATCGTTTAGAATAATGCGTTCAAAACTATTATCATAACAACGGACACCAAATTACGCAAGGACGTGTCTTAATTTATCTATAAATATGTGTACAATATAGACAAATTGGCCAATATCTGAAAATAGCAACTCGTACCAAACTCTATAAAATCATTTACGTATTATTTAAAAGTCTATATTATAATTATGTTCATTTGATTAAAAAATGAAATTAGTGCAAACACTTGTCAAAGCTGATGTATGAGTTCAATAAATGGTCACTAATTCTTTCAAAACAAAAATGCACATACCAGTTATTATTTATTTTATCAATTTATAAATATGTTCATAGGTAAACTTCTTCTGCGACAAAGATCACTCATCCGTCCCTGTTTGGCAAAGGCACAACACAAAGGCGCCCACGAAACAAAACCTGCTTTGCAATGGAAAGAGTGCATGGGAAGTTATGAGAGAGCACTCCGATTTTCAGAAAGGTAGTAATTGCAAAAATAATTATTGCACTTGACAAAATAACAAAATTGTATGGTCTTTGTTTAGTTTTACAGTTTATATTGCATTTGCTAATAAAACCATGTAATTTAATATACACAATTTAATATTCAATGTATATAAAATGTATAATTGCACGTAAATTACTATTGTAATTCCTATCTAATAAAGTACCAACCAAGATAAGTTTGCGTATGACAAATAGGATCTGACATGAGTTGTCATATCATACCATATTTTATTAAACGAGTTCAGGAATTGTGTTAGTAAGCAAGTAGTTTTGGCGAGCTTACTAACGAATTTCCTGGACGAGTTTAATAAAATATGGTATGATATGACAACGAGTGTCAGATCTTTTTATCACATGCTTTCAAACTAAAAAAAAATTACATCTTAATTGACCAAACACATGCTAATAGATCTAAAGGTTGTTTACTATCGTGATGTCATTTCATGTTGACGACGTCATTTCACCAAAATAAAGCTATGCGATTGGTTAGTTATCGATTCTGTAGCCAATGAAAACACGTAAAAATGTTGTATTACATATGTGTAATATTAAAAAATACGTAATGTCTGTATTACATTGAAAACAAGGTATAGCATGTTATAAAAATTACTATTACACCCCGTCCTTTTTATATGTTGGCTTCATTGGGCTAAATATGAATTGATTTACATACAACAAACACTATTCAATAGTTCACAGTACATTCACCTTAGTGTCAAAAAGCAATCGAGTAGTTATAATTAGATTTGATTTAAATGACTGGTCAGTGCATTACGCTGCGTATAAATCTATGCAACGAAAAAAAAACGTCTTACATGCAACGTAACAACGTCTCGATTCAGATATTTCGTTGCCGGCCGATACAAAAACAGACCCTGAGTTTGTCGTTCTGAAGGAAACTAACGCCATAAGGGTGTTCGTTCTTGATGTGTCTGGAAGCATGGATACAGTAAGTGTTGAAATCATTTAATAAGACTATTGGTCGTATGTTTTAGTAAGAACAATATAAATGACGGAACGTATTTGCGTAATACTAATAATATTTAACAACAGCAGTACAGTTATATAATATTCACATATACATGATATCTTTTGACTTTATGCCGTCAATGTTATTTTACTAAGTGTGATTATGATTTGTATGCCTATCTCTGTTTTCGAAAGAAAAATCACCATTCCGTATTGATGCCAAACAAACATATTCAAACAATTATATTAAAGATTTTGCGTTTTGGTTTTAGTCAAAACGTAAACAGTCTTAAAAAAACCTCTTGAACATATAACACATATTTCGCTTTAAAAATTAACCAAAAAAGTGCAATTTACCGTTTTCGTTATCAAAACATTTACTGTTGACGAAAAACCTTTTCAACGTCGATTTCTTTTCAATATTAAGCCTTTTTACAAAATTATACAATGGTATATTATGGCCCCACGGATACTTTGGGTTGAGATACCAAGTTATTCATATAGTATACTATCTAAATGAACTAATCATTTTAAATATGGTTCGAATCGATACTATTTTAGGAAGACAGAATTGGCCACCTTCATAGAACTGGTACTTACATAGTAGATACAGTTCTACCACTCGACAGCTGGCTAGGTATCGTGTGGTTCGATCACAACTCGAAAATTACTGCGAATATGACACAGATTTTCTCGGATTCCGACAGACAGAACTTGATAAAAAGCCTGCCTTCCAGTACGTCGGGAAATACTTGTATTGGCTGTGGGATAACAACAGCAATAGAAGTAATATTTTAAATGGTTTTGTTGGTATGGTTTTCCGGCAAGTGCAGTGCTTGATACAAACGCTTCTTACTTAAACGGTCCTAGATTGGTTAACTTTAAATAAGCTAGTTCCTCCACATTTAACAAGACCTCACCATCAAAAGTTAGGCTACGAGCATTTAATAAAGATTTAATCAATCATTTAAGCCCCATAAACACTCAAAATCAACAAATATTTCGTACAATATTTCGTAAAATAAAGTTAACCCATTAAAATCAGTATTCGTTATAGAAATAGCAAAAATGGCACCAGATTTGGTCTGGTAACATAAATACAGATATATTACGAAACATTTTATTCGTTGATTGTGAGTGTTTATGGGGCTTTAAATTCATATATTTTGGTGAGAGGTATTGGTGGCGCACCATATATATTGAAGTCAAATAATAAACATTCGTTAAGGAAAACAACAATTTATACAACGCAAACTTATACATTACATTAACTTGTGTTATATATGTAATCAGTTAAAGGGACTTGTTCACAGATTTTGGCATGTTTTGGAGTTTGTCATTAAATGCTATAAATTGATAAATTTAAACATCGGAACTAAATAGCTCCAGTATAAAACAATAATAAAGTTAAAGAAAGAACATTAAAGTAGTCCACACCAGGGCTCGAACCACTGACTCTTTGAGCAATCCTCGTAATGTCACAAAATATAACGATAACAACAGAACTCTCCAAATTATACAATCGTTTTGCGTTTGTAACGCTTTGTAATTTTCAGGATTTTAAATCGTCAATAGATGCACATAATGGATATTTTAGAGCATGGTAAATGTCTAGTATTACTGTTTCCTCGCACATATCATAACTACAACTAAAATTTGCAAATCTGAAACATTGTTTTTTTCAATCTTCAATGTCTAACTGTGAATGTTCTTGATTATTTCTACTAAAACACCGATGTACAACTTAGCTAAATAATCTCACAAAAGAACAATATAATTGATGAAAAAGAAGAGCCATACTGTTGAATGTTTTGGGGAAAAACATAATTTTTTTTTTTTTTTTTTTGTTTAAGATGCTGAAAGACAAATTCGGAACGGCTGAAAATGCAGAGATTATTCTAATGTCGGACGGCCAAGACGGTAACGATGCTCAGCTACAGAATGCAATAAGAATGGCGAATGAATCAAAAGTTATCATTCATACGGTGTCTATATCACAAGCAGCAGATGAGAGGATGATTTCTCTTGCCGAAAACTCTGGTGGTAAGCTCTACACGTACTTGGACAAAGGAAAGATAAGCTTTGCTGCAGTCTTTTCACAAGTTATATCGTTTAGTGTTACCGAAATGTCAACACAACCAGAAACGGTAAGTCGAACCTGAAAAATAATGTTCAATGCAAAATTAAAACCGTATGTCTATTTAAGTTTTTCGTTTAATTAAAATTAAAAATAACTTTCCATCTCCAATCTTGTTTTAAATAATTTAGTTTGGAAACATACGATTTCAAATTAAACTTAGTTTCTGTTACCTAACAACAACACGTACACAACGTCAAATATTTACAGATGCTGTTTAATAGCATCAACGTTCCTAAATCGGCAATGAGCTTCGATTTCAAAATGGAAACCGGAAGCGGTTTGAACACGACCATTACCGTCCTTACGAAACTGAACTCAAATGCCAAGCTGACGATGGAGGTAACTGGACCAGATATTACAAACTTCAAAACAGTTGATGGAACATCGCTGACATATATGATCCCAGGAGTTCTGAAGGTAACATTTATATCTAAACATGTATGAGTTTGAATACAAAATACACAATGATTACATTTTAAAACATGTGCCATTTCGAGTTCAAATATTTTTACATAATTTGTGTTGGACATTTAAGGCAGAAAAACGCGCCGATTGTGATTGAGTGAGATAAAGCATAATCCTGAAGTAGGGGAAAGTCACACCCGTGTATGTTTTTCTCAAGAAAAATCAATAAAAAAAAAATAAAAAAAATTGGATACAATTCTCATATTTAGACGAAATAATCGTTCATTTTTGGATTATACGCAATTAAAATGTATCCGTTTTGTTTAAACTCACAGAAAAAATAACAGTAGGTGTTTAAGTTTAAACATTATTCAAAAAGCCAATTGCTGTAGTGCATGTATGGTGGGAAACATGGACATAGTTGGCAAGTTTTAAAAACGCTGAAGTCCTAAATCAAGTATGTCTTGACATTTGACCGTGTATTTCCAACTTTGTCAACAATCACATGTATATTTTCTGTAGGCTGGGAAGTACCATGTGAATGTCACCTCCACTCAGGAAACAGCTTGGGACTTCACTG
Source organism: Dreissena rostriformis (assembly GCA_007657795.1). Lineage (NCBI taxonomy): Eukaryota > Metazoa > Mollusca > Bivalvia > Myida > Dreissenidae > Dreissena > Dreissena rostriformis. The sequence continues at coordinate 167,360 of VMBQ01000843.1, read as the reverse complement.
TAAGCTCAATGCCGATCGGTTCGGACCAGATCAAATCCAGAACAAGATTGTCACTGAATTCAATAGACTTTCATGGTGCTCCTACCGACATGCCCGTGGTGTATGCCGACATCACAAAGGGTTACGCACCGGTAACGAGTGTCGACGTGTTTGCTCTTGTAGAAGGAACTGGTGGCTTATTGTGCAACCTTTCTCTTACAGATAATGGACTTGGTATATGTACACCTTTTAGATCTTTATTTGCCATATCACAATGTCTACTTTTAATTGTTTATATTTACAGTTTTCAATTAAATGAGATTAATGACAATTTATTGTTAAATTTTAATATTGCTAGCACTAGGTTGAGCCTCAGCTATAACACGACCCGTTCGCTAAATACACGAGCCTCGCTCTGTGAAAAGGGGATTTAATACATGTGCGTTAAGTATCATCCCATATTAGTCTGTGCAGTCCGCATAGGCTTATCAGGGACGACACTTTCCGCGTTTATCATAATTTTCGTTTAAAGAAAGTCTCTTCTTAGCACAAATCAAGTTTAGGCGGAAATTGTCGTTTCTGATTAGACTGTGTGGACTGCACAGGATAATTTGGGATGACACTTTACGCTTATTTATGACCCCCCCCCTTTCAAAGAGCGAGGCTCGATATCGATAATATCGGTGATAATCTGGGCGAGTGTTTAAAAAATTGTCCTGATAATGTTTCAATTGGTAACGCATAATTAAATATACAACATTGGTGTATACACAATATAGTTATAGGGTTACCAATATTTCTATGTGAATGAATTTGTACATATTTTTAAAGAAGTTTTACAATGTGCTATTCAAATATTCCAAAGGACCCGACCGAATTCTAGACGACGGCACTTACTCCGCATTCATCCTTCCGGTCTGTATGGAAGACAAGAGGTTAAATCTGCGGGTGGAAATTTCCGGGAGTAAAGGACGTGCGCGGGTCCAAAATGGCGGATCCGGATCCATAGCAACAGAAGAACGTAAAGTCAATTAAAACATTAAATGATTTATGGCTCATCTCCCTTGCTTAAATGTTGTGTTCCATAATGGTCATGAAAATGAACCTAAAAGATAATCACGTCTCAACCATCATAAAGGCAAATGTTTAAATAATATAAATTAACTCAAGAATATTAAACTGGAAACATTTACACCAATTTATAAAATGCTTCGTGATTGATCTAACATAGAAATCACAGCATATTTCATATTTCTCGACATGACACAGTGACATCTATTTATTTCAGCTGAGATCACGTACGATGTGTTGGAGGACGATTTCCAAAGATTTTCCATCCCGGAGCCATTGTTTGTCCAGAACCTTCAAAAGGACATAGACCTGCCTCCAGGTCGAATAACAGACCTGAGTATCGTTCATATGAAGACGAGGAAGTCTTCTAACGGGGAGAGCAGGAATTTCACCATAGCGTGGACCGCTACCGGAAGCGACATGAACTCAGGAAAAGGTACACTTGTTTTACTCTTTCATGAATTAAATTGTTTATAAATATGTATACGATCAGTTTAGACTTAGATAATTATAATACCAGGACCGTGTCTTCTCCTCAACCTTCACAGTTTGTACTGCATTTAAATTTTGTGTCAGTAAGTGAATATCGCTTAAATGTTCTCAATGTGATATCACAAAAGTCTCAATGGTTTACCTTAACCTGTGATGTAACATTTTCTGACCTGTGATGTAACAATAACTGACCTGCGATGTCACAATCGCTGGCCTGTAAGGTCAAAATGTCTGACATGTGATGTCAAAATGGCTGACGTGTGATGTCACAATGGCTGATATTTGATGTTAAAATGGCTTAGTATAATGGCTGACATGTGACGTCACAATGGCTAACATGTAATGTCGTAATGTCTGACCGTTGATGTCACAATGTCTGACATGTGATGTAACAATGGCTTATATGTGATGTCGTAATGTCTGACCTGTGATGTCACAATCGCTGACCTGTGATGTCTCAATGACTTACATGTGATGTCACTGTGGCTGACGTGTGATGCCACAATGGCAGACCTGTGAAGTCAAAATGGCTGACCTGTGATGTCCCAATGGCTGATATGTGATTTCTTTAATGCTGACCTATGATGTCAAAATGGCTGACCTATGATTTCATAATGGCTGGCATGTGACTTCATAATGGCTGACATGTGCCATAATAATGGCTGGCATGTGACTTCATTATGGCTGAAATGTGATGTCATAATGACTTACCTGTGATTTCACAATGTCTGACCTGTGCTGTCACAATGGCTAACATGTGATGTCACTTAAGCTGACTTGTGATGTCACAATGGCTGACCGGTGATGGCATAATGGCTGACATGTGATTCCACGATTGTTTACCGGTGATGTCACAATGGCTGACATGTGACGTCATAAGAACCTAGCTGTGATTGCACAATGACTGAACTGTGATGTCACAATGGCAATATGTGAAGTCATAATAACTTACATTTGATGTCAAAATGGCTAACATGTGATGCCACAATGGCTTACCTTTGATTGCACAATGACTGAACTGTTATGTAAAACTGGCTGACAAGTGATGTCACAATGGCTGACATGTGAAGTTATAATGACTTACCTGGGATGTCACAATGGCTGACATGTGAAGTTATAATGACTGACCTTTGATGTCACAATGGCTGACATGATAAGTCATATTGACTTTCCTGTGATGCCACAATGGCTGACATGTGAAGTCATAATGACTGACATGTGATGTCACAATGGCTGACATATGATGTCACAATACTGACCTTTGATGTTAAATGGCTGACATTTGATGTTATAATGGCTTACCTTTTGACGTCCAAATGGCTGACCTCTAATATCAAAATGACTGACATGTGAGGTCAAATCGGCTGACCTGTGATGTAACAATGGTTGACCTATGATGTATCAATGGCTGACATGTGATGTATCAATGACTGACCTGTGATGTCACAATGACTGACATGTGATTCCACAATGGCTTACCTTTGATTGCACAATGACTGAACTGTGATGTAAAAATGGCTGACAAGTGATGTCACTATGGCTGACATGTGACGTTATAATGACTTACCTGTGATGTCATAATGGCTGACATGTGAATTCATAATGACTGACCTTTGATGTCACAATGGCTGACATGTGAAGTCATAATGACTGTCCTGTGATGTCACATCGGCTGACATGTGAAGTCATAATGACTGACCTGTGATGTCACAATAGCTGACATGTGATATCACAATGACTGACCCTTAATTTCAAAATGGCTGACATTTGATGTTTTCATGGCTTACCTTTCGACGTCCAAATTGCTGACCTGTGGTATCAAAATGGCTGACATGTGATGTTACAATGGCTGACATGTGATGTCACAATGGATTACCTATGACGTATTAATGGCTGACATGTGATGTATCAATGACTTACATTTGATGTCACAATGACTGACATGTGATGTCCAAATGGCTGAACTGTGATGTCACAATGTCTTACATGTGATGTCACAATGACTGACAGGTAATGTCATAATGGCTGACATGTGATGTAACCATGGCTGACAAGTGATGTTACAATGGCTGACATGTGATGCCACGATGGTTTAAATGTGATGTCACAATTGCTGACATGTGATGTCATAATGGCTGACATGTGAAGGAATAATGGCTGACGTGTGATGTCATACTTGCTGACATGTGAAGTCATAATTGCGGACATGTGATGTCTTAATGGCTGAACTGTGATGTCATAATGGCTGACATGTGATGTAAAAATGGCTGTCATGTGATGTCATAATAGCTTACCTTTGATGTTTTAATGGCTGTCATGTGATGTATCATTGGCTGAACTGTGATGTAACAATGGCTGAACTGTGATGTCAAAATGGCTTACCGGTGATGTCATAATGGCTGACATGTGATTTCACAATGGCTGACATGTGATGTCAATATGGCTGACATGTGATTTCATAATGGCTTACATGTGATGTCACAATGGCTGACATGTGATGTCATAATAGCTGACATGTGAAGACATAATAGCTGACGTGTAATGTCATACTAGCTGACATGTGAAGAAATAATTGCGGACGTTTGATGTCTTAATGGCTGAACCGTGATGTCATAATGGCTAACCTGTATTATCAGAATTTCTTACTTGTGATGGACTTGCATAAGTTGTCAAAATCTCTAGTTTCACTCAGTATGCATTTACATTCCTATAGCTTCTTCATACGACATCCGCATAGCAGAGGACATTGATACTATCCTGCACAACTTCACCAACGCACAGAGATTTGAATTGGGCAACGGAACACTCTACCCAAAACCGTCGGGATCAGCCGAAGCGATCAGAATTGCAGTGAATGCGGACGAAAGCTACACAGGCACTGCTTTTATTGGGATCGTCGCTGTGGATGAACACAATAAAGCTGGGAAAGTATCCAATGTCGTTTCAATCTTGGTTGCCAAGGGATTCCGTATTAAAGTTGAAGAGGTGGCTAATTATACACAAGGAATGTTCGATGGCAAGACGGATGTGGATAAAGAACCTGTAAATCAACAACCATCTCTGGTGGCTCATGTTTTCATTATTTTCTGTTTGGCTGCTATGTTGTCAGTTTAAGTGTTTGCGAATGAACACCCCTAAATTAAGACTATTACTGATAAATTTTGCTGGTTTACGGTGTAATGACGTCATTATTCCAGTGTAATTCTCTAGTTTGACTCTTTTAAAATGTTAATAAATGGTTGAAAAAGCATAAACAAAAGAAAAGTTGTTGGATGGGTGGAATATCGATTTAAATTAAGTCGTGATTATTTTTAATGATCACTCGGGAATTTAAATCAACATTCCACCCAATCCAAAAATATATCATCTAAATATCGTGTATTAATATCACTATACCACATTTATCTTTATATTAAATGACATGATATTTTGAAAACTTATTGAAATTGTATACACTAACCAATTTTTCTGATTGATCACTTTGATTTGTTTTATTTCTCAAAACGGATTAGAAGGCGGATAAGTATACGAAGGGAATATTCGATGACATAAATAATTGTTAACTGAAGACTCTGAAACGACAATAGCGCAATCTGCAAATCATCAGCAATCTCTGGTGGCTATTGTGATGTTGTTTTGTATCTTTTTATGTTTTGCTGTAGCCGTCAGTTAGGTTGTTAGAATATGAATAGCCTTTAATCTAGGCTATGATGGAGTCTAATATATCTATGCATAGCAATTCTACTGATATACTGATATGCAGTTTAAAAATGATAATAAAGAAGCTTATAATGTGCCTTGAACGACTTTATTTTCGAATTAATAACAGAGCTAACGGTGTGTTAAACCATATCAATCGCGCTAACAACATTTTCAGGGTTGATCGCGAACATTAATAACGCATTACCGGGCATTTCAACTCTAGTCACTTAATTTTGATAAAGATGTTGTTGTTTATTAATAACAATTAGTCATGTGGATACACATAAAAAGTGCCCTTTTAATAGTAGAATTATTCGCTTGAAACGCTCTGAACGTCTAGTAAAATGTATATTGATATCCCTATATATCATCACATTTATCTTTTGCTTCAAAGAGCTGATATTTTGTAATCTTATGAAAACTAAATGTGTTTGTTCAACGACTGAATAGATTATTTCTTTCTTTACCGAACACTGATTATTTCTTTGATGTGTGCTTTTTATGATAACTCATCCATTTGTTAAGATACTTTGTATACTGCATGCTACTTTTACAATATTTATGCGCCTAATACCATTATTAAAAATGTAATAAACGCATACACGCATAATGTTGACTTGTTCATTTGGTGTGGAATAAATAATAACACTATTCTTATCGTAAAATATTCAATTGACATATACTTTAAAGAGTTAGTGGTGTTTAATTTAGACTTTAACGCTATGGTTATTTAAGATAACGCCGATATTTTCTACCTTTGACAATGTGCATAATTATAAATTTACTTAAACTTTCTAAATTGAGCATTCAAATACATGATTTTTGTTCGATTCAAAAGCTTTGTTTCAAGCACTCACGACTGAACATAATGTTGCCGGATTTTTTTATAATTCCAATATGAACATAGCCGATTGCCTAAACACTACAAGAAGATACATACGTTAGCTCATGATTAAAGTTTGGTTCCCCGCATTGGAAAGGTCATTTGCAAAGTATTTGGGCTTAAACCGGTTGAAAGGGCCCTGAACATGACGCTTATCCTGGAATTAATCCCAAAACATATGTGTCGTGTTCTGAGAAAAATGGGAATAATGCTTGTGCGTAAAGTGTCGCCCCAGATTAGCCTGTGCAGTCCGCACAGGCTAATCAGGGACGACAATTTCCGCTTTTATGGATTCTTTCGTTTAAACGATGTCTCTTCTTAGGGAAAATCCAGTTTAGGCGGAAAGTGTCCTCCCTGATAAGCCTGTGCGGACTGCACAGGCTAATCTGGGACGACACTTTACGCACATGCATTATGCCTAGTTTTCTCAGAACGCGACTCATATCAGAGTGAATAAATATTACAAAGACAGTAATCATTCGATTTAAATACTAGTAAATTAGTTGATGGTTAAAACACACCAGGGCAACATAATAACGATTGTCGAGGCGGCACGATGAAATAAAATAAGAACTAGCAACAGCTAAAACCCGTCTTGATAACTCGATTTCTGAACTAAGTTTCATATAGTACAAATTCCAGGTAATCGCCGCAATGCGTCTAAGGAGGAAGTAGACATACAAGGTGTTAAATGCACATGGCGCAGCTAGGCTGTATTTGCATGATCGTTCACACACAAAAGGCTCTCCCATATCAACACACATCCACGCACAATCTGAAAACTCCTTACATATTGTGAAATTTTGTTCATAAGACACAAATACTTTTTTTTACAAACCAAAAATACGAATTAACCTTACGATGTCATGTAGTTTACTATGTACATGTTTGTGTATGTTTGTCGGGATAGTACATATAGTACCAATTTAACGAATGATAATTTGATATGAGAGCTGTTACCCTACCACTTGATATTGTACATTAATTTAATTGCTTACCTAGAATAAATAGAAAAAGTACTGACAGATGCAAGAGACTCGAGATCATAAACTAATACGCATATATTTCTTTTAATTATATACGAGTTATATCCCTTCTATCGATATACAATAGCAGTATAAAAAGTACATATCCTAGCTCTACATATCAGTGGTCACTAAATGTTCGAATTGTCGAGTTGAGAACAGATGCACTGAAGTACAAACACAAAACATATTTACACCACATTCACATGGCTGGTTGTGTATCGTTCGCATGTGCGGAGAAAGAAGGAGGAAGATTCACCAGATTAATTCGTATACGATTTGGGCAGACTACAAACTACTTCTGCTGCTGCTTCTACTCCTCCTCAACAAATGCATTTTATTTCATTTTAATAAAGCTTACATTTTGGTACCCAAACAATTATGATCTTGGTAATCTTGGTAATATAGAATTAAACGCAATGCACTATAATATAAGCTTGCACAGATTGTAGTCAAGTGTCATACGTACAATTTTAAGTCAAACTCTTTGCTCATACCTGAGATATTCTAGTTTGAAAAGTTTAACTACTTAATTGTTGAATAAAGAGCACCATAACTTATGTTTTTGCGACACGATCAAATAAAACCATAACGAGTATCAGCTACGGCTCTTCTTTGATAAAAAAGGTTAAGAATCATAACATCACATTGTTTGATATTCAGATCATCTTCGTGTAATTCAGGAAGGAGCAGATGTACAGTTTTAATAATATACAGGCCGCATTACATAGATTGATTATGTATGACTATCTTTAGCTAAACATATAACGTGCGAATTGTTTTAAAGGATCAATAGTTGTTCAGGCATTTCAATAAAAACATTATCCTTTAACTAAAAACGGAAAACATAAGTTAAGATAAAAGGGCTTGTTAAAATATTTACAAAAGTATCACAGACATAAGTGACATAGTTATTAAATGTGCACCGAATAAACAAGTCAATATCAATATTAAGCGTTTATTACACTTGTTATAATGATATAAAGAAAATTATATAAGTATAAGGAGTAACCCTAATATCATGCCATAGCGGTGTAAACAGTGAACCTAACAACATGTCATAGCATAATAAGGAGTGAACCTAACAACATGTCATAGCATAATAAGGAATGAACCTAACAACATGTCATAGCATAATAAGGAGTGAACCTAACAACATGTCAAAGCAAAATAAGGAGTGAACTTTACAACATGTCATAGCCTAATAAGGAGTGAAACTAACAACTAGTCCTTAAATGAGATACAAATAAATATTGAATTCTCAAAACACATACGCTGAACGCTTTTTTCTAATAACTTGAAAAATCAAATGCATAAACGCAAAACAAAGGCAACGGACAGTAAATAGTTAGCAAGACCCAAATCATTGCAAATGTTTATGTTTATTTTGATGGAAACATGTCCTTTAGAATAATGTGAACAAACAGCCGCTTTGACAGGGCAGATTAAAAAGCAATACAACTCGCATAAGTTTTAAAATCACTTGCAATCTTTAACAATAGTCATTTTTAATGAATATCTTTCGACATGTTTACGTTTATTGACAAAACAAGGCTATTATTGTAAAGATTCAACATCTAAAAGGTTTGGTCCAGATATTAGAATTTGTTTAAACAACTGGTTCTTAATTAATAATGTTTGAAGTTCTGTTTATTTATGAGCGACTACTGTTCACTCAAAATCTGAACCGGAAATACGAAAACGACCGAATCGCTATGGATCAGTAATTCTGTAACGTCTTAAATAAATATTTACATATTGCAAAATATCATGTTTTTTTCAGTTTGGAGAAATTAAAACATCAAAGTCACCGATCAGACAAATTGCTGAGTGTATATCATTTGAAAAAGATTGCCAAAAATCATGTCATTGAATACTAAGATAAATGTGATAGTGACATTAATACACAATATAATACATGTCATAAAGCTTTAAAGGCAAATTACAGTAACTTTTATAATCATTCATGCTGTTTGTGTTTGTTATCAATCAACAATGACCTTAAACAATAAACTCTTTATTTAAAATAAATAAAAATGAAGAGTGAATTGATAAGAAAAAGATGCTTATGCTCAATTTATGTTTTTCGGCCTACCTACACAACTTTTGTAGGAGCACTTTTTACCACATTTTTAATTCGAGAAATACCTGCGCCCAAATTTCAGTATGTTACAATTTGTGTTTTTAGCTACTATCATGGTTTTACAATGCGATCTAATTATCCGTAAGATATACGACTCTATCAAAGCCGAAATTAAACGGTATTCATGTGTTCACACTTAGAAGGACACAACAGCAGCCAAACAGAGAACGTTAAAAACACTACCAAACAGAGATGGCTGTTGATTTGCAGGTTGCGATGTTGTCGTGTCATAGTTTTCAACTACCACATCCACCTCATCCTTTAGGCCATCAAACATTCCTTGCGTATAATTAGCCACCTCTTCAACTTCAATACGAAATCCTTTGGCAATCAAGATTGACACCACATTGGAGACTTTACCAGTGTTATTGTTTTCGTCTACAACAACGATTCCAAGGAAAGCAGTGCCTGTGTAACTTTCATCTGCATTTACAGAAATAATGATGGCTTCGGCAGATCCCGAAGGTTTTGGGTAGAGTGTGCCGATGCCCACTTCAAATCTCTGAGCGTTGGTGAAGTTGTGCAAGATAGTATCAATATCCTCTGCTATGCGGATGTCGTACGAAGCGGCTATAGGAAAGCGTATGTATATCGTGTGAAAACAGAGTTATTGATAGTTAATGCAAGTTCATTACAATGTCAACGTATTAATATACGCACACTAAAGTTTAGTGCAGCTCGTACTGTGCAAATAGAGAAAACAAAACAAGACTGCCCTTGCAATACCTTTCCCCAATCCTTAAATGATTATATACATATTAATACAAATCTGTATTAGATATAAAGAAGTCAACGTCTTATACCTTGTCCAAAGTTCATGTCACTTCCGGTAGCGCTCCACGCTATGGTGAAATTGCTGCTTTCCCCATGCTGAGACTTCCTCGTCTTAATATCAACGACACTCAGGTCTGTTATTCGACCTGGAGGCAGGTCTATGTCTTCTGTTGGAGGTAGATTCTCGACAAACAATGGCTCGGGGATGGAAAATCTTTGGAAACTGTCTTCCAACACATCGAACTCAATCTCAGCTGAAACATAAGATGGTACTGTGTATGCCGGGACAAAATATGCTGCGATATTTTAGATCAGATCATTTACGAAGCATTTAAGATAAATATCCTTGAATTAATTGAAATTATTTCAACACATGGCTGTTGACAGTTATATATCTTATATATATTTCATTTTATTAAGGAAGATAAGTGATAACGCAGAGCATATTGTTTTTTTTTTAAATTACGTTCTTCAGTTGCGATTGCTCCGGGACCACCATTTTGGACCCTTGCACGTCCTTTACTTCCGGATATTTCCACCCGCAGATTTAAACGTTTGTTCTCCATACATTCCGGAAGGATGAATGCAGAGTAAGTGCCGTCGTCACCAATCTGGTCAGGGTCTTCGGAAGAGTTGAATTACACATTAATACATGTAAACAATCTCTAAATATGTATACAAATGCAATTACATAGTATTTATGGCAACCATATGTAATTTTGTATATACACACATATGCTATATTTAATCATGTGTAATTATGTTTTAATCGTATACCGGTTGGTTAACTGTTAAATATTAAGGACCTTTCATGACCAATCCACACACACAGTATGGAGTCGGGCCGGGAATCGAATTCGCGACATCGGACTTGACAAGAAATGCTTGTTAAACAATCATCAATATAAGAACCCCTATTCTCGAGTAATTCAGTTAATGGATCAAGTTGGACCCGACGACAAACCTGGTTATAGCAAGACAATATTGTACACAAACACAATGCAACGTAGAATGCGTGCTGTTGCAAACGAAGATCTAATAGTCATTCAAATACCTTGTCCATTATCTTTAAGTGTAAGGTTGCACAATTGGCCACTTGTTCCTTCCACAAGTGCAAACACATCCACGTTCGTTACAGGTGCGTGACCCTTTGTGATGTCGGCATACACCACGGGCATATCGGTAGGAGCACCATTAAAGTCAATTGAATTCTTTGACAATCGTGTTGTTGCTTTGATCTGGTTAGAGCCGGTCGGCATTGAGCTTACAGTGTAGTCCCATGTTGTGGCCTGTGTAGAAGTGACATTCACCTGGTAGTGGCCAGCCTACACAAAATATACAAATGCTTGTTGAAAAAAAGTTGAAATATAAGGTCAAAGTTCAACCAAATAATTGATTGAGGACTTAACCGTGGTTAAAACTCGAAATCCATGTCCATGTTTCCCACTATACATGTACTTCAGTAATGGAACTTTTGAATTATGTTTAAACTTAGTCACTTTCCGCCATTATTGTTTTTGAAAGTTTAAAAATAACTGATACGTTGTAATCACATACAATCGCAAACTAGACAAATATTATCTCTAAATGTGAAGAATTGCATCAACAGTAAATTTAACTAGTAAGTCTTCCTTGTTCTCGCTTATCGCAATATTCGCGGGTTCTCTTCATAACATTGCAAACACAAATAATACAAAACTATAAGTACTCGAAATGGCGCATTTTTAAAACTGACGTCATTGGATATATTGTACAAAACCCACATATATATTGACATCATTTTACCTGCAAGACGCCTGGAATCTGATACGTCAGCGATGTCCCATCCACTGTTTTGAAGTTTGTAATATCTGGTCCAGTTACATCAATTGTAAGCTTTGCATTGGAGTTAAGTTTCGTAAGGACGGTTATGGTCGTGTTTAAACCGCTTCCGGTTTCAATTGTAAAATTAAAGCTCATTGCCGTTTTTGGCTCACTGACGCTATTGAACAGCATCTGTAAAGTATTCGCGATGTGTCTTTGTTGTTGTAAGGTTACCAAACTTAATTTTAATTTGAAATCTTTTTTTTTGTATTCTCTGTTCTGTAAAACAACATTTCAAAAAAACAAATACATACGTCGTTATTTTTGGATTGGAATTTATGTTTCAGGTTCGACTTACCGTTTCTGGTTGTGTTGACATTTCGGTTACACTAAAAGATATAACTTGTGAAAAGACTGCAGCAAAACTTATGTTTCCTTTGTCCAGGTACGTGTAGAGCTTGCCACCCGAGTTTTCGGCAAGAGAAATCATTCTTGGATCGGCTGCTTGTGATATTGACACCGTATGAATGACAACTCTTGATTCACTCGCCATTCTTATTGCGTTCTGTAGCTTAGCAGCGTCACCGTCTGCGCCGTCTGACATAAGAATAATCTCTGCATGTTCAGCCGTTCCGAATTTGTCTTTCAGCATCTTAAACAAACAAAAAATAATGATAGCGATTTTATACGTTTTCCTAAATCATTCAAAATTATGGCGATTATTTTGTTATCAATGATATTGTTCGTTTTTTTATTTTTCGGTAAATTTAACCTCGGTGTTTTAGCAGAAATAATCACAAACAGTAACAGTGAAAAAAACTTTTAACATATTACAGGAATTACACAAGTTAATGTAATGTAAAACTTTGCGGTGAATGAATAGGGTCTTTCTTCGGCGAAGGTTTATTATTTTACTCCAATATGTATTGTGCGCCACCAATAACACTCACATACATATATAAATTTATGTGATTGCTAAAATCGTTATTGAAGATCGTAGGCTAACTATTGATGGTGAATTCGTTTAAATGTGAAGGAACTGGAGCATTTAAAGGAAATCCATCTTGGACCGTCTTAGTAAGAATCGTTTGTATCAACCACTGCACTTGCCGGAAAACTATTCCAACAAAACAATGTAAAACATTACTTGTATTGCTGTTGTTATCCCACAGCCAATACAAGTTCCTCCATCTGCACTGGCGGGCAGGCTTTTAATCAAGTTCTGTCTATCGGAATCCGAGGAAATCCTCGTCATATGCGCAGTAATCCTGGAGTTTGAGTCGAAACACACGACCCCTAGCCAGCTGTCGAGTGGTAGAACTGTATCTATTATGTAAGTACCAGCTCTATGAAGGTGGCCAATTCTGTCCTCCTAAAACAGTATCGAATTGAATCATATTAAACATTTATACTTCATTTAGATAGTAAAACTATATGATTTCCTTGGTATCTCTACCTTGGTCTGGGGCCAAAATGTATCATTATATAGTTTTGTAAAAATGATTATTATTGAAAAGAAATCGACACTGAAATGTCTTTTCGTCAACAGTATATGTTTTAAACAGGAAGACAGTAAAGTGTCCTTAGTTGTTCAATTTTGAGAGCGAAATATTTGTTATATGTTCAAGATGTTATTTATCGAATGTTATACTTTTGATTCAAGCAAAAAGGAAGTATATTTCATAGAAGTAGTTTAAATATATCAGTTGTTTATCTTTACGGAACTGTGATTTTTCCACCGAACACAGAGTTATGCATACAAATCATAATCATAGTTATAAAAGAAAAGAAATCAAATGATGAAAATATCATTTATGTGTGCATACAATATACGGAGATGCTCTAATTACATGAAATGAACACCTACTGTATCCATGCTACCAGACGTATCAAGAACGAACACCCTTATGACGTTAGTTTCCTTCAGAACGACAAACTCAGGGTCTGTTTTTGTGTCGTCCGGTAATGAGGCATCTGAATCAAGACATTTTCCTTTGCATATATTTATACGCAGCGTAATGCTGTAACCAGTCATTTAAATCTGAAGCTAACCGTAATAACTAAATTGTTTTATTTGAAATAGAGGTGAATGCAGTGTGAATCATAACATATTTAGTCAATGGAAGCCAACTGATAACAGGGAAGGGGGGGGGGGGGTAAAATTCATTTGTCATGCGCAAAATCATTTTGGTTCGCACTTTCTAAGTACGTAAGAAAATACAATAGTCATGATGTAGTAATACATTTCCGTTCAAATATTAATATTCTATACTTTTAATATTGAAATATGGTTATTAAACAACATGGTTGTATTAGCGTGCCTTTGTAGAGGCAATATACACTTTCAACAATACCAAACACTACTCAATTGTGAAAGTTTTTGAGATAAGTGCATGTATTATGTTCGCAATTACTTCCGTTCTGAAAATCGGAGTGCTCTCTCATTACTTCCCATGCACTCTTTCCATTACAAAGAAGGTTTTGTTTTGTGGGCGCCTTTTTGTTGTGCCTTTGCCAAACAGGGACCGATGGGTCATCTTTGTCGCAGAAAAAGTTAACCTACAAAACATTTATAAAGTGATAAAATATATAATGATGTGTGCATGTTTTTTTACCAGCAACACAAGGTCATAAATACGCATTAATTGAACTCCTGTATTAACTTAAATGGGTTTCAGCACAAAGGTCAATTTTTATGCAATGAACATCATACTAAAACGTAATAAATTCTACGTAAATGATTGTATAGTGTTTTGTGCTAGATGCCATTTTCCTATATTGACCGATTTATCTATATTGTACACCTATCTATAGATAAATGGAGGTGTGACATTGCGTAATTGAATGTGCGTTATTGTAATGGTTGTGAATAAACACTTCTAAACAATCTTGGTTTTCATCGGTCATTATGAAGTCTTGGTCACTAAAATTGCATATATCTCAGCCAATACTTTTAAGTATGTTCAATTGTAAAGCAACTTTAAATACTTACCGAATCGATGAATTGGTATCCCATAATAGATGCGTTTGCGGTTTGTACAGGTAATGGACAAAATCTACAGTTGGGTGGCATTTGTCTACCACCGTAATCAGGGTAGCAAATGTGTCCCTTGTTTGAGCAGAATCTTCCTATGCCAATTCGTCCTTGAATTTTCTCGGTGCATCTTCAAGTAAAAAGAAAATCGTATTGATTGTATTGCATACTTGTTTATTGATTAAAATAAAGTTAAGATAAAATCTATTTATTTTAGTTCGATATAATCCAAAGATGAAGGCGTTCTCGCGTCCGAGTCGGTTGCTTTGCGGATATCATTGGATATGTCATCTATTTTGCCATCGCTTTGCAAGTTTACCATGCCCATAGGTATATATA
>VMBQ01000843.1:126661-151636 GCA_007657795.1 Dreissena rostriformis | reverse complement strand
AAATATATATATATATATATAAATATATATATATATGAACATAAATATTTTGCTCATAAATAATTTATTTAAAATCAAGATGCGGACATCAGTTTTTTATTCAAACATATTATATAAACGAACAACATGTCTGGAATAATCATGAGCGATGTACAGTTTCCACTTTTTAATATTTTTTAAAATAATTTTTGAATAAAAAGTCGATCAATCATACATACACAGTGGGTTTCCATCTACCTTCGTCTAGGTAAAACTTTTTGTCATGAGAAGGGTGGTATTCACTGAACAGCCCCCATCGTAACTGGCCCCATTCGTGAACAATCACTTTGTCTTATTATACAAATGGATTCATGAAAAATAAGGTATACATGATTGAATTCATACTAATGTGAAATACCAAGTCAAAACACTTATATGCACTTGATACTCTTATACTTGTATGCGTAGAGGAATAAAAGAGCATGAACGGGAAACCAATTGCTAAGGTCCCTGTTAATGTATTATTCAATTAATTTACGTAAAATGACTAACGCAACAATGAAATAATTTCAGTTTAAGGAGTCATAAGGTACCACATGCTACAGTGCACATCAAAACACTCACATGCAGATTTCTGAAGCTACAAAACTTTATTTAAAAGAAATTCTTAAAGAGTGGTTGCGCTATGTAACTGATCTAATGTGTCTTATACATTTGTTTGATAGTCTTCAAAGAAACAGATGTTAAGCCATGATTTAACGCGCCCACATCCGTAGGTTGTGTATTTGCTTGTAATGTATGCTAATAGCAATAACACAAAATGTATGATTACCTTTTCGACCAAAACCAGTTTCTCCTTTCTTTAAGAGAAAAGATGGATGCAGATACATGTACAGTCCCTCCTTGCCGCATTCTGTTGATTTCACAAATGGATTTTCATTTTGGCCTTCGTCCACCAGAATGAAATTCTTAAGTTTAATCGATGGGATTGGTTTTGTGTTTGTTAAGTTGTTCCATTCCTTTGGAATGATGATATTGATCTTTCCAAAGTATACTTGCTTGTGAGTCGCATTGAAGAGCAAGCTAGAGGCTGCTGTGAATGTGTCCTGGAAAATAGTTTCAGATGTAGCCTCTAATAGTAGATTAAGTTATGTAAATGTGTGGACGCTACAATTTCCAGGGGATGAAAAGCTTTAACTTAAGTGTTGATGATTTTGTTTATTTAACAGCAGTCAAAAATGAACATTATAATTAGTGGACGTTTACCGATTAACAACCTTTTCGAGAGAACGAAATTGCTTGCGTGCGTGTGTGTGTGTATCGAAGACTATGAGGTCCTTCCGCGCCTGAATCTGCTTTATGTTTGGACCCGGCGTGTGTCCCAGCACTCCTTCCTAATAAACTGTCTAGACTCTCTAAAGTTGGGACGGATGTAGAATAATGGCTGCAATGTCCAGCTATTTAGTTCCACTGGAAGATTTTTTATTCTTGTTGAGGTCAAGTATTCAGGGAGGGGGAAGCCGGGTTACTCAAAGGAAACCTCAACTGTCCGGTACGGTGACTACAAACCAAACCCCACATGCTTCCCGGAACAGGGATTGAACCCGGGTCACCTAGGTGAGAAGCACGTGTAACAATTACTGCGCTTACCAGACAACGAGAAAATGGTTCATACATTTATTATGAAATATATTTCTTAAATAAATATCAACATTAATACTTACCTTTATATTGTCTATTATCTGTGGATCTTCTGCAACCGTTTTCTGAATCACTATGAACACATCTTCGTATTTATGATCAACCAATTTGATGCCAATACTCCCACAAATAGTTAAACACAACAACAAGAGCGCAAATAGCTTCATTCTGTTAGACTGCGTTTTATCGTCTGCTCAATTCGTCCAGCGAATAAACTTGCAGAGCTGTTTACATCCCCGCATTTGCGCACGTGACAGAGCAAGCCGATTGCATGTTTGTGTACGTTGTTGATGTTCTCTTTTCAAGGACGTATTAGGACCCATGTACTCTTGACAATACTTTGAATATGTAATGTACACACTATCGGGATTTGATTTTAGACGGTTGCTTTTGAAGTTTTTCACTAGACATTTCACATTACAATTATTTATTTATTTATTTTGTTATTATTTGTATTGTACGCATTTATCTTTTATAAATGTATTTATTTATGCCTTCCAACTTGGTTATTGCAAAGCGTTTAAGATCTATTTATTTATTTGATTGATGTTTTTTTTTAGAATTGATTATTTTTTTATAATCAAGAACACATTTGGCGTTATCGATCTGTTAACTTATTAAATGGCTTTGTAAATTGTTATTTTTGTTAACATTTTAACAATAATAAATAACAAAGCATCAAATGAAAGCGGTTAAAATAAATGAATAGAAAACGAGTCCTTTATTTTTTTTTTCAACATTTGTTGGCAGTGTACTCTGACTGGCACATATCGTTACGGCATACCACATGTTAGAACAAATTGATGCGTGCTACCTCTGCACATAGCTAAGTTGTAAATTGCGTTTGCCATTAATTGTGCAGAAGCAAGAGAAGCGTTATATATGTAGAACGCTCTGCTGCTCCGGACGGCCCATATATTAGTGCCAAATTATCTTTATATCCTCAAACTGCATCTAAAGTTGGTTTAATATCTTTAACAAATAATCTCAAGCAATCTCTCATATCTGATATTGTTTCTGGTTTTTGTTAATCAAGATTAAATTATATCAAGGTCAAGAAAGCAACTGCATGCTATTAAACGATGCATGTAGTTTTCGAGAGCGCTGAATAAAGTTGATTCCAATAAAATGCAAAACGAAGTAATTACATTTATTTTCTTAAAAACCAGCATGAGTGAATTCTGCGAAATTAGCATTAGCATTCGAACACATTAATTGAATCATACACAGGAGTCCTTACATCACTAACTATTATTATAAATACGGTCTAAATCGCTATTAAAGGGGGTTGCGCAAGATTTAGCCATGGAACATATTTTAACTTTATCTATGTACAATATGTTTATATGCGCATATTATGATGTTTGAAACTATGTCTTATAAAGTTGCAGATTTTCAAGAGAAGGGTTTTAAAAATATTAAACCATGTTCGATAATTTTCATCCTTATATGTTGTGCTTAAATTATGCCATTGAAATACAATAAAGCACAGCAAACATGAAATAGTCGAACTTAAACACAAACACAGTATGTAGGACACTCAATACATGCAAGATATTTAGGAACAACGGGATTGACGATCTAGTTTTTTATTAATTTAATGCTTTCCTTTTCGTTTCTTTTCTAAGCTTTTGTTATACCATCTCAAAGTGTGATATTTACAAGGTATGCATCAATCCCCGATATTTTGCATTTTAGTCTTCCGATTCGCTGTATTTCGTCACATATAGGTAATAAATGTTTCCATGTACAACTTTAATCATTGATTTTGGTAAAAACGTAGAATTAGGGCGTGTTGCACATTTACAGATAAAAATAAAACAAGTCACGTGAACCTATGTTTGTATCACATTTATAACGCAGTATTTGTATGTATTATATGTAAACAAATTATCATAACTATATGTTTTTGGAGGAAAGCACCCTAACTAGCGCAACACCCCTTAACCAGCATTTGTATGTTATTCCAAAAAATAATTCATGATATGATTCTTGATTAAATTAACAGCAGGGTTGCTTTTAGTCTGCAAACTTTTCTAAGATAGCCAGAAATCGTCTGCGTATCTCTACAATATTAACTTGGCACGGACCTTCATTCATGAATATATTTAGTACCGTTACGAACAATAGTTTCGTTTCCGTAGTGGAAGCGAAATTAATCCATTGAAGCGTACCTCACTAAGTACACTGGTCTGGTCTCATTTTTCTCGTTCAAAACGTGCTCAAACAAAACCCAGTGCTAATTAAGTAAACAACCTAAGCGTATATTCACAAGTACAAGGTCAAGGTTGTCAAGATATATTAGATCACATGATAATTACTTTCGAATTCGATCGCAGGAGACTCGTTTCAGTATTTGTCAAAAGTACCGTTATCATATCGTTATCATAAAGGAAACCTTATGTTAATTTATATGCGTTTATTGGTATTGAACAAATACATCAGGTACATAAATAAACAAAATTAACCTTAAGCTGTACCACAATCATGAAATATATGGCGTGTTCTGAGAAAACTGGACAAAATTCTTGTGCGTAAAGTGTCATCCCAGATTAGCCTGTGCAGTCCGCACAGGCTAATCCGGGATGACACTTTCCGCCTAAACTGGATTTTCGCCAAGAAGAGACATCATTTAAACGAAAAATTCAATAAAAGCGGAAATTGTCGTCCCTGATTAGCCTGTGCGGACTGCACAGGCTAATCTGGGATGACAATTTACACACAAGCATTTTGCCCAGTTTTCTCAGAACACGCCACATTTAACTCGTTCAAAACGTGCTCAAACAAAGCCCAGTGCAAATAAAGGAAACAATACAATCCTATGTTAACGAGTGCATGGTCAATATTGTCGAGCTATACTATATCACATGATAGTGACTTTCTAATTTGAACACGAGGGACTCGTTTCAGTATTTGTCAAGAGTGTTATCATATCGTTATCATAAAGGCAAACCATATGTTAATTAATATGCGTTTATTGGTATTGAACAAATACATTAGGTACATAAATAAAAAAAGGAAACTTAAGCAGAACCACCATGAAAGAAACCTCATTACAACACGTTGTCCATGACAAGTACACTTGGAAATTAACAAAGCATCGAGACTACCGAATGACAATCAGAAATAGCACACACCAAAGCACACAATCTGAACATGATGAATGTTTAGTAGTGTTGTACTAGCACATACTTATAATTCAATTATGAACAATCGATTATTAAAAATCAGTATTATTGGCCATATAGGATTATAAATACACAATCTACAACATGTTAACTTCTAAGTAAAACGTTCATTCATTTACTAGAACAAACGTAGCCCACGTCATTTCTTCCTGTTTACATAGATGCATA
Source organism: Dreissena rostriformis (assembly GCA_007657795.1). Classification (NCBI taxonomy): domain Eukaryota; kingdom Metazoa; phylum Mollusca; class Bivalvia; order Myida; family Dreissenidae; genus Dreissena; species Dreissena rostriformis. The sequence continues at coordinate 146,600 of VMBQ01000843.1, read as the reverse complement.
TGGACTTTCATATTTATCCGCAAGTGATCAGCAGCAGTCGTAAAAACGTTAATCATTGAGGACGTTCGGATATATAATATATCGAAACATGTAATTTGTTTAAATGAAAGCATATAGTGAAATATTAACAACTTTAAATGGACAAAAGAATGATCAGACACACAACGTGAAAAACATTCGCCACTAAATGTGGCTGATAATTGACAGGGCGCGCTGTTGTCATTTTAGAGTCTTTGTCCACTAAATCCGGTTTCTCATCGAACATTCCCTTCGTATAATTAACCACCTCTTCAACTTTGATACGGAATCCCTTGGCAACCAAGATTGACACCACATTTGACACTTTTCCGTAGTTGTTGTTTTCATCTACAGCCACAATCCCAATGAAAGCAGTGCCGGTGTAGCTTTCGTCCGCATTCACTGAAATTCTGATTGCTTCGGCTGATCCCGACGGTTTTGGGTAGAGTGTGCCGTTGCCAGTGTCAAACATTTGCGCGTTGGTGAAGTTGTGAAGCATAGTATCAACGTCCTCTGCTATTCGGATGTCGTATGAAGAAGCTTAAGAAAAATATATGCATAATGGGTGAAAATAAAGTTATATATATGTTATCATAGATGCAATATATTAGAAACGGACACCATATTTAATTACGGCACATAAGATGTAAATTTAGAAATAAAAACTGTCATTGAATGCTCATTCGTCCATTTTTTTAAATGGTCATTTCATAGTTATAAAGATATGATTTTATTATTATTTCTATCAACATGCTTCACCTCGCCCTACGTTCAAGTCACTTCCAGTAGCGGTCCATGCTATGGTGAAGTTTCTGCTCTCCCCGTGCTCAGACTTCGTTGTCTGAATATCAACGACACTCAGGTCTGTTATTCGACCTGGAGGCAGGTCTATGTCCCCGGGTGGAGGAAGGTTCTCGACAAACAATGGCTCGGGGATGGACAATCTCTGGAAGTTGTTTTCAATTACGTTGATTTCAATCTCAGCTTTAAATAAAAACACATAATTGATTTATGCTTATATTTCTGAAAGGATAACATACTTCGATACGTCCATAAAAAGTCAAGAAAATAAAACGGCATTCTATTTAACAGTTACTATCACTATCAGTGATTGATGGAACATCTATTATTAAAATTACTTTTACCAGTACAATCACATCTCATTCAGCTACAATCCAAACAACAACAAACACAACAACAACGACAACAACGACATCCACAACAAAACAGACACAACAACTACTCTTCTACTACTTCTTCTACTACTACTTTTACTTCTACTACTTCTTCTACTACTACGTTTACTTCAGCATTCGACGCCGCTATTGTTACAGGCCAAATAGTAGAACAGAATAGAACAGAATATTTAAATAGTTTTGGGCTTCCATTTTGGGTAACTAACTATTGTTAACAAATATTGCGTACGTTCTTCTATGGCGATTGCTCCGGGTAGACCATTGACGACCTGCGCCCTTCCGCCAGTCCCAAACGTCTGGACCTGCATGTTCACTCGGTTGTTGTTTAGACACTTGAGGGGAATGTATGCGGAGTATCTGCCGTCATTTGCCACAGCGTCCGGATCTTAAATGTGTGATTTGTTGTTTGATATTTTAACATTTGTGATGATCTTACTTTGATTTGAATGTTACAACTTTGCACACTTCTACTGCTAAGGTATAATGGCAAGTGTTACGTTCAATTATTAATAATGTATACGACGCACATACGTTAAACAGATATTTGTCGACAGTGCTGTTTGTATATAAAATGCACGGGAATAAACAGACAACATGTAATGAGATGTCATAAACGAATTATGTTTCCAGCTTAAACTAGTATAACACCCATAGTGACATGCATTGCAATATATCGAGACATGGAACAATTTGTATACGAGACGCACCAATTTAAAATATGGCGGAATCTTACCTATTTGATGGGAAAGAAGATCGTAAGTATTACTTATTATATTTTAATAGCAAAGAGGTTTAATGTACGACACATACATATATTACATACACTAAAGTATTTTATATAAAGCTAGTCCACCGTCTCATAGAGACTATCACAAATGAGGTGCAAAATGAACGTTAGCCTGTATAAATGTATATTGCTGTGCCTTTGAGAGTACATGTGTGTAGCTGTTAGGCTAAACTAATAAATGTCTTGCATGGCGAAGCAAATAAGTGACAGGAATTTCTCAATAAATGGAAAAAAGAAAACGAATGAATACCATTACTTTTAAACAGAACGCTATTTAAGTATATGCAATAAAGCATCACACTGATGTACCTAGGCCATCATCTTTAAGAGTAAGGTTGCACAACGCAGCATCTGCTCCATCCAACTGAGCGAATACATCTTCATTGACAACTGGCGCGTTGCCCTTGGTCACATCGGCAAAGACAATCGGAATAAGATTGGGGTCCTTTTTAAAATCAAGTCTGTTCGGAAAGATTTGTGTCTTAGTTATGAGTTGACTTGAACCTGTAGAATGCGTATTTACAGTGAAGTCCCATTGCGTTGGCGTAATTGAATAAACCGTAACAGCGTATTCGCCAGGCTGGAAAGTTAAAGAAAGAAGGCTGTATGATGCCATTGTCATATGACGAAAACGCTTACACACAAAATGATTTGAAGATTTTATTTGTAACAGTACAATGTTTGAAGCACAAAATTGCAAAATATTATTAAACAATTCTGTGTCATTATAATACTGAAGTGTTGTTTGTATTTTTTCACAATTAAGAATATAATTATATAAAAAAAAGCAATTCTGTTTACTTGTAGGTTTGTTGCATAAGTTAAAGAAACATCTTCCGTCACCATTTGGTACGTTTTACGTTCGGGTGGAGGGCCCATGACGACCATTGTGATGTTTTCTTTTGCGGCAAGTTTAGATAAGGCAGAGATACTTGTTAGAGACCCACTATCACCGTCTACTGTGAATGGGATGTTAAAGACATTGGTGTCGAAATCGATACGCTCTGATGTCAGCTGTAACATGACATATATTTAATGTCAACGCGTTGTGTTTGTGTGCAAATGTTTACCATATGGTGATAATGCAGGTATGCTAGATATATACGTGGACATACGTACTCGTACACACGTACCATACATATATTGTGGATGCATACTCATTTCAGAGCTTTTTACATGCATTATGACCTATAATAATGACACTAAGATTTTACAGAACGTGAACAATTAACTTGTTTTTCATATCTTAATATATGTAAAAAAATGTATGAAGCATTTACTTAGTAAACGTCAACATGAAAAGTAAACGTCAACATGGAAACTTGTTTTTCTTATATAACCATATTACATGTTTTGTTTATTTAATATTGAAGTTGCCTCAACAAGTTACATTGATTGTATGGTCTGATTGATATAGGAATAGTTGACATACACTTTATAGGGTGTTGTGTATCAATGTGATTACCGTAACAGCTTTTGTCGATTGCTCCGTGAGTCCACTAGAAATAGTTTCGGAAAACACAGCCTCAAAGCTTAGGATCCCTTTGTCTAAGTAGTTGAAGTATTTACCGCCAGTGCTGACGGCAAGGTCGAGCATTCGTTTGTCGGCCTCCTGAGATATCGACACTGTATGGATGGTAACCTTATCCTTCTTAGCGTTGAATGTTGCTTCTTCTAACTTCTTTTGGTAGTTGTCCTGTCCGTCAGACATCAGAATGATCTCCGCATTTTCAGCGGTGCCAAATTTCGTTTTCAACATCTGTTAACATTGATTGATGTTAGTTGTTGTTAGACATCTTTTTTGTTGTTTAACACGCATTTATAAGGGCAAATTAAATGTCTTTATTATTCGGATCAAAGTGTAATTGAAAGCCCTAGTCCAAATGGTTTGATTCATGTTTTATTATAATGTTGTTATTTATTTTAGTTAGATTGCATCAAAAGCCTACGGCTTATTTGAAACGCGCACGAATCCGTTTCCTGGGACAAGAACCAGTACTTGGTGTCTTTGGGGTCGAAAGAACGCTCCCACTGTGGGGATCGAACCCGTGACCTCCCGATCGCTAGGAAGAAACCATATCTAATACGCCAAGGCAACCTTATTAATAATGGTGTTATTGTTGATTAGCATAAAAGGATGATGATGATGATGATGATGATGATGATGATGATGATGATGATGATGATGATGATGATGATGATGATGATGATGATGATGATGATGATGATGATGATTATGTGAAAAAATGTCAAAGATTGAAAAATACATGCTACCATACGACGCTCATTTACCTCCAGTGCTTCTTGTAATCCACATCCTATGCACGTGTCGCCGTCTGCAGAGTCCGGTATGCCACCGACCAAACTCTGCCTTTCAAAGTCGCTGTTGATCTGCGTGATAGGGGCATCCTCGTTAAACCAGACGATTCCCAGCCAACTGCCGAGCGGAAGTTTTTCGTTTATTATATAGGATCCAGTTTTGTGTAGTTGTCCGATTCTACCATCCTGAAAAGGATTAGAAAACGTACAATAGGACACAGTTTCAATATATGCATTCATTTAAATTAACAGTTTAAACCTTATGTGAACAGGATTTAGCATTCAATGTGACTTGTGTTACAAATTGCAGATGGTTTCTGTTGTTTTATAAGTTTTGTCGTTGCTGTTCGGTAGCTATTTGCGTATCATTGAACTACGTGTATAACATATTAAAATGTTTATGTTCAATATATTTAAATTTAGGAAACACTTTATATATCAAGAACGTCGAACACTCATTAAAATGATCATTTTTAGAATTATCACGTTGCATTTTAACCTTCAAATGAAAACAACGAGAAGCAGATTATTTTATTTCAAGCATTCTTCATCTTCACAAAACAAACAACGATGCAGACAACCGTAAAATGCGAATTTAACCATAAACATTTTTTTGGTTTTTAAATTAGAATATATATTGGTGTCATTAAAATGATCCAGTTCATGTGCATGCATAGTTATCAACAACATCTTAACTTAAGTTCCAAGACACACGCATGAAAGGTTCATATGTACGGGTTTTACGGTAAACTCATGAAAAAAACATGTCGACTGTCTTACTGTGTTCATACTCCCGGAAACATCAAAAACAAACACTCGGATTGCATCTGTCTCTCTAAGAACTTCAAATGTTGGTGTCGTGTTGGTATCGTCGGGGAGTTGGGCATCTGCAACTTGTCAATTATATTTAATTACATTATGTCGATAATGAGTAAAACCTGTTAATGAAACATTGATTATTTAATAGTTTGTTTGGATGATGAATATACATTCTCACAAAAGTCAAATATTTGTAAAAATGCAGTAACAATTTGTTTTAGTTTTTTGAAGCATGTGAATGTATGATTGCTTGATTGTTTTTGAAGATAAGCTGTATATGCTTAAGGCGCAAATACGCTATCTGTTCTGTTCTGTTACATTTGGTTGGTAATATTACATTGTCATCATAACTGGAATGTAGTGTTACCCGGAGGGCTTCTACAAGTGCCATATGGTATGATAGTAAATGGAAATAACGGTGAAGCATAAAACGGACTTTCAGCAACTTGCTTTGAATTCGGTGTATTCATAATGCAAGATGAGTGTTTAACCCATTTATGCCTAGTGGACTTTCCCATCCTTCTAAATTGGACCAATTTATTTTCAAAATTAGGGATGTCTAGTATATTTATTTCTATATTTAGAATATTTCTTACAGAAATTCCTTTTAGCAAACAGCGTAGACCCTGATTAGACGCCGCATCATGCGGCGTCTCATCTGGGTCTACGCTGTTTGCCAATGCCTTTTTTCTAGACGCTAGGCATACACGGGTTAATAAGAATCTATTAAATCATGTCTTGGACATGGCTTAACAACAAGAGGTCTTGTAAAACAAAATAAAATAAAAGTACACTCAAAAACATAATAGAGTGACATCTTGAAAATCGATACGTTTTACTGCTTTAACCTCAGTGTTTGTATTCTTACATAATTCTTTTACATATATATATATAAGTGTTTTTTTTATAGATCGTATATAAAGTATTGTAGCTTGTAGTGTTTTCTCATTTAAGGAAAGCTCTTTAATGAGTGAGGTCTTTGGGCATAAAGTGTTGCCATACTCGGCTGTACAGATAAAGCAAAATGTAACCGACAGGAGGAGTTAAACATTAAGACTCTGAACTATTCGCACATAAAGAGGACACAACGTTGATATACCTAATTGAAAATCGGAGTGCTCTCTCATCACTTCCCATGCACTTTTATGATTGCACAGGTCGTTTTGTTTTGTATACGCATTAGGGTTGTGTCTTTGCCAGACTGGGACCGAAGGGTCATCTTTGTCGCAGAAAAACGCCAGCTAAACGTAAGGTGAACAAAAAAGCGTTTACAAAGAAACCAAAACATTCTGATTATAACACATAGCATTTTCGTTTTACAATTGTTCAGCTGAGTAACAATAAAAAATAGTATTTGTCGAGTGACTTGATTGGTAACAACAAGAATAAATTCTAATAAAGTTTGGCGTTTCATGCATCAGTTAAAAACATAGTCATAAGCAATTGGTGATTGCATGGCATGTACATTGCGTTATAGTACCGATTCACGTCCTTTTACTTTTTGCTAATTAAACCTTGCAAAGAACTGTTTTATATCAATGAATACTATAATAGGCATTTAGAAATACACGTATTGGAATAGTTCTACCATAACGCCATACCGATGACACGAATTGATATGATAGTATAGATGCGTTGGCCTTCTGAGCGCTGCTATGATCGGGGCAAAATTTGCATTTATCAGACAGAAGTACATCTGTATTGCTAAGATCGCAGCTGGCACTTGACGGTCCTGTACATGTCTTCTTCTCTGTCACTTTTCCCGTTATGTGTTTTGAGCACCTGANTGTTATTTAATAGCAGAATTGTTTTGAGGTATTAACTCTTTGCGCGCACATATATTTTCAGTTTCAAATTTATATGTAACAAGTCAACGTTAGAAGAGTGTATGATGTTCAGATTAAAATTCATATTGAAAACTATTTGAATCCAACGCTTATTACAATACAACTATTCATATATGTCGAACTGTTTTATTCCAACTAATTATTATTACATTAGTAACATTACTGTATTAAAACTAATACAAAGTTTTTCATGAGCCCTATAAATTGTGCCTGACCTTTACACAGCCACCGTTCCAGGAGATCCAAAACCACTGAAGTGAACTGCTGGTAAGTATAGAGCCCTGCAAAAAAATACACGTGCTTTATTGTCGTCCCAGATTAGCCTGTGCAGTCCGCAAAGGCTAATCAGGGAAGACACTTTCCGCTTTAATGGTATTTTTCTTTTAAAGGAATTCTATTCTTAGCAAAATTCTAGTTTAGGCGTAAAGTGTGATCCCTGATTAGCCTATGCGGACTGCACAGGCTAATCTGGGACGACACTTAACTCACATGCACTAAGCCCCGTTTTCTCAGAGCGTGACTCAAATATAACTTTGGGGTTTTGGTTCACATATTGTGATTTCGTTATCATATATGACGAAGGAAAACTATGAATCTAACGCATTCAACGCGCCTCTGTGAAAGTTAACGACCGAAAAATGTTGTATTGTGACTAGTGTTTTTTTACTATAAAAAGCTGTACAAGCGAAACTAATGGACATTTTAATTACTATATTTCTTATTTTTCCAGTAAACATTGATTCGAGTTTTCAAAGGGGGAATATTAAATTATTGCTACAGACTCCCAATATATAATGAACAGTTTTATAACAGTGTAAAATAACACTAATAACATTTAGAAATCTATAAGTGTATATACCCGATATTATCGTTGTGTTATTGCGTAATAATTCAGCATTCTCAGAAAAAAATCTTAAAAGTCGCGTAATCAAATGAAGTCGGTGAAATTGTAACCCTGAACCAGGGGATTAATGAAAAAAGATGGGTTCTTGTGTTTGTTTTTTTCATTTTAAAATGTGGATCGCTAACACAGCGAGATCNAATGAAGTCGGTGAAATTGTAACCCTGAACAAGGGAATAAATGAAAAAAGATGTGTGCTTGTGTTTTGTTGTTGTTTTTTTTTTCATTTGAAATGATGTGGATCGCTAACACAGCGAGATTTACTGTTTAAATGTATATTTACATAGACAAGTAGGTTAGATGTTTCACATTCGCGGTGAGGGGGTGAAGATGGTGGTGAGGGGGATTGTTGTGGAAGAATATAATAATGACTTACATAGTAATTGACCNGACTTATCATTTCCGGCCCAAAAAGGAATATGATGAAGAATGACAAAAATGAGATTTTTTTAACAATATTTGAATATTATTATAATAATATACTATTTTATATCAATATTCATACATTTCACTAACAAATAATGAAACTTCCTCTTAATAAAATAATGTACTTCTGAGAGCTTCACTTCATTTATTCCATTGAGAGCATGTTAATAATTCAATTATATATTTGTTTTTGTTTATGTAATTTCCTTTTTAACTCCTCTGTTGATGTTGACAGTTCGAGAGAAGGCCACAATGAATTTCGTTTATTCCCTGCTTGCTTACGAATAAATCCGTTACAACGGAAACTAAAACGCACATGCTTGTCAATGTTTATTCTCTCCCTTTGCGAAATGTACTCATATAGTGATGACGTAGTGTGTTATTCGTTTGGCGACGCAGCACAAATCTTTGGATACCGTATAAACACTTACGTCATTCAGAAAATGCAACCAATGAAAAACGTTTTACATTATTGGAGTATTCCTTAATAATTTGGTAAAATTTAACTTTTGCCTTGAAACTTTTCTGATAATAGCTTATGGAATTCAAAATTTCGCCGTAATTTTATTACCGGACACGAGGTCCTGCAATATAAGAATCATTTCCGGATTTTTCAATGTATTATCGGAAAAATCCGAGGACCGACGGTATTTGGAAACGACTGCTTCGGTGAATATTCATTTTAATCGTGGTAATAGAAAAAAAATTACATATGAGGCCATTTTTGTTGACGTTTTTTTTATTAACACTCGGGAAATAAAATTTGATCAAACATCCAAACCAATAACACAAATATTCTTTAATCTAAGTAGAGTGTATTAAAGGAACCTTGAAACAAAATGGTTGCAGATTTGCACATTTTCGTTGTAATTATGTTATTTGCGTGGAGACAATACTACTAAACATTTACCATGCTCTAAAATATCCATAATTATTCATTTTTGACGATTTAAAATCCTGAAAATGATAAAAACGTTACCAACGTGAAACGATTGAATAATTTGGAGAGTTCGGTTGTTATTGTTATATTTTGTGACACTACCTGGATTGCGAATATAAAGTATAAAATACAAATTGCCTTGTATCAACATGAATGGCCGAGTGGTTAAAGCGTTAGACTTTTACTCAAAGGGTCAGTGGTTCGAGTCAAGCTTTGGATAAAAAAAAATCCTTTTAAAACATGTATTTCTTGTTTTATACTGGAGCTCTTTAGTCCCGATGTTTACATTTATCAATTTAAAGCATTTAATGACAACTTCCGAAACATGCCCAAATCTGTGAACAAGTCCCTTTAACAAATGTGTAATTGTTGTAATGGCCATATTTTGGAAAACACAAAGCATATGCTCAAATAATGTCTTACCCTGGTCACAGTTTGTTCCCTGCCAGCCCGGTGCGCATGTGCACGAATACGCGTTCAGAAGATTGTTGCACGTGGCGCCGTTCCTACAGGGGGCAGGTGCGCATTCGTTGATATCTGAAATATAAACAAAATAACATTTATTGCCTCAAAAATTGTATTTTTATAGTGTGGTTACATTGTTTTGTCTTTTCAATCGCAAAGCTGATATGCGTTGCAAGACCGGGCGGTAAGTTTTAAGCTATTGTAAACTACAAAGTAAAAAAAGATCAATGCCATGAGAATTTGATATGTTACCCCCGCATGTTGGTGTGGAACCCAACCACGTGCCGTCAGAGCACGTGAGCGTTGCCGACCCTGCGGTAATCTGGTACCCAGCATTGCAGGAGTAGGTGGTGGTGGCGCCATGGTCAGTGCTCGAGTACTTGGGGCTACCATTACTGGTACCCGGTGGAGCGGAACAAGGCCGGTCTAAAATTTAATTGAGACTATTCATATATTAATTTCACAAATATAATGTCAGGGTTATAGAATATCATTTTACTCACACTTGATCTCGGATCACGTTTTTACTGAGCTGTTTCTAAGATCCTATGGGTCAAGAACACATTTAGGGGTCATGAGTTCTTGGGCTCCTGCTCATTTATATCCTTGTAGTATACCGTTATGGTGGTTAAGTAAGACTAAACTCAGTTAGTTGTTGGTATAGTTGTTCATTGGTATATGAGCTGTTAGAGGGAGTATGCACGATTTTTATATGACTGTGTTAAATTGTAATATATTGATAAAAAATATGTTACAATAACACAAAATAGGCAAGAAAAATTATACATTGAAGACGAATTTCATAAAATGCAGCAAAGACAAGTTAGCGCTGGTTAAAGCCGATGCCGACACTTTTACTCGTATTTGTTAGGAAACAAAATTGTGTCTTTGTGTCGTATGAACGAAGCTGCACTAAAACTAAATTTAGATTCAAATCGTACATGCATGATATACATGCTGGCGAATTTGGCTGGAAGTCATTTTCGATTTCAAATTTAAATATCGCGCTTATTCCGCATTTTTTCGACACATGTTCTTCTAAACTTTTATTTTAATTTATATTGAAATATACGTATAATAAGTTTTTTACACATTTTAAATAAATTCATAAATATTTGAAAAAATCGTACAGTCTCACTTTAAAACGGAGCGACACTTTCCATTTAAATTGGATGTTCGCTAAAAAGAGCATTCCTTCGAACACATAATACCATAACAGCGGAAAGTGTCGTCCCTGATTTGCGGACTTCATAGGCTAATCTGGGACGACACTTTCCGCACATGCATTAATACCGGTTTTCCCTGAGCGTTACTCATATGTATATGCAATATACTACCAGACCCATGCGTCCATAAACCGTAGCGTCCATACTCACCCGGTAGCGGCATGACGATAATCCCCGTGCTGCCCCAGCCGAAGCTGAAGCGGATACCGTTAACGCTGTAGTTAATGCCACACCACTGCATTATCTGAGACCCACCAACGCTTGAGCCCTTGCCCACCTAATGAAAAATGCATGAATTTGAGCCTCGTTCTGGGAAAACTGGGCTTAATGAGGCTAATCAGGGAGGACATTTCCCGTTTTTATGGAATTGTTCGTTTATATGAAATCTCTTCTAAACGAAGATCCAAATAAGGCGAGAAATGTCGTCCCGGATTAGCCTGTGCGAACAGGAACGGACTCGACATTATCTAAAGCAACCAAATGCGCTCGTAATAATCGAGCTTAAATAAAAGGTTTAAACATAATTAAAACGACGGCGAGATCACGTGTAAAAACATGAAACTGTTTCATCTCATTAAAAATTAGTCTTCATTGAAGTTTATGCTCGACCTTTACCTTTACAATTACAAAAGACATTCATGCCAAATAACGTTATGTTATTTAATATCAGAATTGTTTTGAGGTATTAACTCTTTGCGCGCACATATATTTTCAGTTTGAAATTTATATGTAACAAGTCAACGTTAGAAGAGTGTATGATGTTCAGATTAAAATTCATATTAAAAATTATTTGAATTCAACGCTTATTACAATAAAAATATTCATATATTTCGAACTGTTTTATTGCCACTAGTTATTATTACATTACTGTATTAAAACTAAGACAAAGTTTTTCATGAGCCCATAACTTGTGCCTGACCTTTACACAGCCACCGTTCCAGGAGATCCAAAACCACTGTGAATATGAACTGGAAAGTATAGTGCCCTGCAAAAAAATACACGTGCTTTATTGTCGTCCCAGATTAGCCTGTGAAGTCCGCAAATGCTAATCAGGGAAGACAGTTTCCGCTTTAATGGTATTTTTTCTTTTAAATGAATTCTCTTCTTAGCAAAAATCTAGTGTAGGCGTAAAGTGTGATCCCTGATTAGCCTATGCGGACAGCACAGGCTAATCTGGGACAACACTTTACGCACATGCACTAAGTCCCGTTTTCTCAGAGCGTGACTCAAATATAACTTTGGGGTTTTGGTTCGTATATAGTTCAATTTAAGAATAACACATATTGTGATATCGTTACCATATAAGACGAGGGAAAACTATGAATCTCACGCATTCAACGCGCCTCTGTGCAAGTGAACGTCCGAAAAATGTTGTATTGTGACAATTTTTTTACTATAAAAAGCTGTACAAGCGAAACTAATGGACATTTTAATTACTATATTTCTTATTTTTTCCAGTAAACATTAATTCGAGTTTTCAAAAGGGGAATATTAAATTATTGCTACAGACTCCCAATATGTGATGAACACTTTTATAACAGTGTAAAATAACATTTAGAAATCTATAAGTGTATATATCCGATATTATCGTTGTGTTATTGCGTAATAATTCAGCATTCTCAGAAAAAAATCTTAAGAGTCGCGTAATCAAATGAAGTCGGTGAAATTGTAACCCTGAACCAGGGAATTAATGAAAAAAGATGGGTTCTTGTGTTGTTTTTTTTTTCATTTTAAAATGTGGTTCGCTAACACAACGAAATCTACTGTTAAAATGTATATTTACATAGACAAGTAGGTTAGATGTTTCGCATTTGCGGTGAGGGGGTGAAGATGGGGTGAGGGGGATTGTTGTGGAAGAATACAATAATGGCATACATAGTATTCGACCATGTTGTCAGTTTGCGGCATGTTTCTGATGGCAGATCTACTGTTACCCCATCCACCAATTACGATCTCTACTGTGTTGCTACGGAATTCGGCGTTGTTGTGCTGAAGGAGAATGTGAGCATCGTTGTTGCCTGAAACACAAGTTACCCACAGATGGGAGTCATTGTCGGCTCAGGTACAACTAGAAAGTACCCGGGGTACGAAAAATTATACTAAAAGTGCCCCGCAGTTTTGAGGGTGGCCTTTAAGCGTATTTTCCATACCCGGGATTCATTGTAGTATTCTTAAGAGTACCCGGTATACTTTTAAGCAGTACCTAAGCCGACAACGACCAATGGAGCATATATGTTAATTAAACAAATATGTAGAGCAAATCGAACTTTAAAATTTTAATGCATATACGACGAAAGAAATCTGTTAAGACTTTCTGGAATATATACCTTGGATCTGGAGGGCAATACTGGTCATACTGCTAATTGTCAGCCCATCCTTTACCGGATCGAACTGTTTATAATTATAATCGTCGGAGCAGTTGTACGTCCGACTAGCACCTGTGGAAAATGAGAGTACATGTAGTCTCGTTATTCAAGTCATGCTTACGTCACGTCTATGCGTGACGTCATACTACATAACATTGAATTAACATTGAATTAAGAAGGAAAAGAGAAGTAACATAATAAAACATAATAAAACATGCGTTCGTGATGACTATGCGTAATAGTATGTTTTAGGCTCTCGTCTGCAGACGAATTCGAGTAGGCACACTGTCAAATTATGTGTAATGTGATCATGTGACTGACGAATGTGAAGTCATTCGTCATTCGTCAGTGTGCTGCCTGCAGACTAGTCATACGATCAAATATATTTTACGTGACGTATGTATGACGTCATTCGTCCGACTTCCGCCCGCAATGCATTCCTGACGTCATATGATTTATGTGTGGTGCAAAATTGAGTTCATACAGTAAATCAATGGAAAAGCATCAATCAAGACTGACGCGAAAGAAAGCATATTTTAAACGTCTAAAAATTGTTTTTGTAATGATTACAAACATTGTAACAAAATCTTGTTAGGTGTTCAAAAAAGAGAATTGGGTGTCCCATCATTTTTTTAAAAGGAATATATTTAATAAATTGACACACAAATGAAGCTATAAACAACCATAAGCGTTTCAAATATTCTAACTAATATAACTTATAAAATTGAACACAAACCCTGTAGACGTTGCATTTTTTTTATTACGGTTTTTGGATCAAAACCTATAGGGACAATTTTCCGAAAATGTGTTTTTTATTTTAATTAGATGTTTTTACAGNTAAGCAACCATAAGCGTTTCAAATATTCTAACTAATATAACTTATAAAATTGAACACAAACCCTGAAGACGTTGCATTTTTTTTATAACGGTTTTTGGATCAAAACCTATAGGGACAATTTTCTGATAATGTGTTTTTTATTTTAATTAGATGTATTTACAGTTCACTGACTTACTTTACCGTTATGATGGTTAAGTAAGACTTAACTCAGTTAGTTGTTGGTATAGTTGTTCATTGGCATATGAACTGNGTTTCATGTATATAGTTGACCATTTTTATTTTAAATTCATTTTTGAGGCATTAAAAATACCGGTCATTTAAGTAATTATCATTGATCAATTTCATGGTAAATGACTTTATTCTATTAATGCGCGAACCCACATGACTAACCCACGCTATGTCAAATCTTAATCTTAAATTAAGGAGACGGATAAATGACAAGCAATAATCAAAGTACTGAAGGTACTGATGGGGCGATTTTGCTGGATTTTTTATAACCATGCACTTCACATTGAAAACTTAAAATTGCTTTATTTTAATAAAATGTGCATTAAATATATATCTAATGATTCATCAGAGGAACCAACACAATTCTGCAACAGCAAAAAATATTTGCGGAGAGGAGTGGGTGGGGGATGGCTTTTTATCTGCAATATGGGCAAAAAGTATACTTTTTTATTGGAATGCGACCAATATTCGACCCAAAACCGTCAAATTGAGGTCATAAAATGATAAGACTTTAAGGGGTTTTCCTGCTATTTAAAAAAGGCCGTAAAACGGACCCGAGCCCAAACCGAACGGACCCGATCCAAAAAAACGGGTTTTCCCAATCAGCAATTATAACACAAAGCTTTGGAAAGTGATATGGACACTAAACGCAAACTACATAGAAATATATTAATGTATAGTAATGAAAATAGTTTCAAACTAAGTTAGTTTACTATTTTAAAATAGCATGCTTTTAATGAAATTGTTAAGCCGCGTCATTTAAATATGTATTATGATTTAAAATAAAATCATGCTCTCTTTTGAAATAATCTTTTATTAATTCATATTTATCAGTGTAACACTGTTTATTTTACGTTATTTTGTCCTTTTGCCCCAACTCAATAAAAAAAATGACAGCTTAAAAAAAAGTAATAAAAAAAATGCTGGCCCGATGGAGGTTTACTGTTTCAATCATTACGAAGAAAATATGATATGATATAGGGTGGCCCCAATGATGAGCCAGTTCTCCAATCACCTTTCAATATTTTTTTTCAACATGTTCTTGAGAAGTTTATTTCCGAATGTACATAATACTCCCGTCACGACGGCCTGGCGTCCTTATTATGAACATAGATGTAAGTCTTTGGAAAACGCCGATAGTCGTGGTAATAACCCTAACGTGTTTGTCTTTCTTTGAAATCAAAATACCGTCAACAATCGCGACGAAGTCTTTCTTTTTGTTTCATTCGCGTGTACTTTGAACAAGCCCTAGGCGATTTTACTGCGTTTATATTGCGATCTCTTGGCGTTCTAGGCGCGATCATCAGCGACGTCGTGTATGGCGTCGACGCGTTGTTCTTGGCGTGACTTCCAACACTCTACTGGGACCATTGAGGCCGTTTTATCAACATATCTTATCTTAGGCGAATCTTATCTTAAATCCAAGACAAACGGTTTCATTTGCGATCAGCCTACAACCGTTTCATGAAGGCCGTCGTAAAAGTCGAGTCGCTGCTATGAGTGTTTTGATTTGACAGCGACTGCACTTCGAAGGGGGTCGTAATAAGAACCACATATAATTATTTGGGAACTCAAAATGGTTGAAAAAAATATTAACATGAGGAAACCTTTATCATCACAAAAATGTGCTTAAGAAAACAAAACAAATATAATCGCTTATCGCCTCGGTGCCAAACACATATTCTGTATACAAAACTAATAAACGCAAGTCACTTTTGTGGAGAAAAACTTATAATCGCAAACTCGTGATATGCAACACCTAGCAGCGCAAAGCACTTACCTGAGACAGCACTTATCAGCACCAGGAGCAGTGCCGCCTGAAGTGTTCTTCCCATTCTGAGACGTCCAAGTTAGAGTACCGGTAGGTCAATTCCGGTTGGGAAATCTTTAAAGACGTGTTAAAAATGATCAATGATTAAGAGGAAAAGAGTTAATATAAATATGATTAGAAGATTATGTTAAAACCTACTAAGAATAAGATGATTATGAAAAAGTACATACATAAAAATACGAAATATTATTTATTGTTTTTGTTATAGAAAAATAATAATAGTAATAATTATAAGTATTATCATTATTATTATTGTTATATTCATTATAAGTAATATTATTGTCATCGTCATTTTTTTATTATCACAATACTTATCAAGTTGAAAGATGAAAAGAACGTGTTTTGAATTTACTGCAAGTTTTACATATATTGTTCATAATAGTTAACAATTAGCCAATACAATTTATAACTAAATAAATACAATATATTCCTCTTATTTTAATAAAATACTATTGCACAGTTTTACCTTCTGTCACCTGCAAAACCTTCTGAGACTATGCCCTAGCGCCGGTATTTAAATTGTTATGTAGGATTTAACCTTTCAATCTTTTAATCAATTTTAACAATGCACATAACTACATATCATTTTGTGCCAAACAAAACACGGCGACAAATCAAAACGGAAAATACCGGAAACGTGTGTGCGTTACCGGCTAATACCCGAAATGGCACCAGATCATTTAAGAAAATATTGACTCTTTTGAGGTAAGTGTGTTCTTTTAATTTCACAATAATGTACGTAAAGTTTACACATTTTACAGAAAAAAATATTCCGCGGAACAACGAAAACATTAATTAAGTAAATTGATCGTGCTCAGTAACAAAAACGACAATTCGAAGTTGGAACCTTCACCGTTCAAAAGTTTATGCACAAAGCTATTAGAAACGGTAGTAACATGCAGATATGTGTCCATATAACCAATGAAATTCTGACTTCTGATGAAAATAATCCAGCATAATTCTTGTGATGTCATTGTCATTTTGAGTGAAGATTTAGTTTGTAGAAAATCAAGGCTTGTTTGTGTCGATTGCTGGCACCGAATAATTCATGAAATATGCACCGGATAATAAGCAAACGCAATCGACGTAAATATATTATAATTATAGTGTATTTTCGACGCCGCTTATATCGTAAAGAAAAATTAAGATTTGTTTTTTATTTTAGTTCAAGCACATTGCCTCACAAACATAAAGGGTGCACATTTTACCACTATAACCATCAAAAACCGATTGCATGCTCGTAAAATGTATTCATAATGTGTGTTAAAGTTATGGACCTGTTATTCCTCGTCTCTCAAACCTTAGTACTTGCATTGTACCAATAAGCTTAATATGTTTTGGTATTTATCACAATTTAGAAATACAAACGTCTAGTCGCCTTTTAATGGTGGACACTTTTGTTGAGTTATTATAAAACTGTATTATGAAAGATGAAGTTGCTGTTATGGGCCAAATTGGATACGTGACCTCTTAATTTGAAATAGACCTTCGATTTAGGAAAATAAGACGTGTCTTAACGTAAACCGTCTCCTCATGGTTTTCCTTTGTGGTAAGTTATTATATAATTACACGACGAATGTCAACGTTACAGCCCGCACATGTTGTTTTAAGGCCAACATTTTACCTTGGATTTAAAGGACGTATGCGGCAGTTTAGTTTCACGCAAATTTGTTTTTATTGTAACACCGGTTGCGCAATATAGGTATGCGTTTTCGGATACTGTAACACCGGTTGCGCAATAAGTGTATGCATTTTTGGATTTTCGAATAAAAAAGAGATGGATATCAAATATTGGAAAAACACCAATAAATCAACTATTATGAAGCAACGGCAAATGATTAAACAATATTTGTCATATAAACTGTACAATAAGAATCGACCATCATCTCTAAGACCACACAAACCCTTTTTTATAGCGTGATTGTAACGGCAAGCATGAGTCTTAATACGGGAATACATCTTCATAATTGGAGATGCTTGTGTCGAAACTTAGGCTTATTTAAAAGAAAAGCTTTCCTGCGCATTAAAGAACGTGTTATTGAATGGTCATTTGTTTTGAACATGTCACAAACATATACTTTAATATGCATACATTAAAATTAAAATGTCAGGTTCATTTGATGTTATGCTTAACACTTACTCTCAATTATTTTATAATTTTAATTTCTCACACATTTACTAAGTAAATCAACTTTCATACATTGTTGTTTGATATATTTTATTACATAGAATCAATGATGAATGAAAAGCCTTTTTTCACGACGCTATACTACTTCTGGATCAAGTACGGGTGGGAGGCATCTTGCTCGACGTGCTAATAGATACACGCGAATAGTATTGTGTTTTTCGTTCGCATATCATATTTCTCTTTGATGAATTTGATTAGAACAAAATGTTTTGTTTATGATTTGTTAGCCCTTAAAAAAAAGATGAACAACAATACAAATTATGTCTGTCCGATCGCTAAGCAATGTATTTGAAAACATGCGGGTACCGCACGTGCAACACATTTATAAAACACAAGTCACATCAAAGAAAACGAACGTCATCTAAACCATTCTACATATTATTAATTATTTGGGTCTTGATTAAAATGAAATCTACTTTGCATTGGCATACAGCCAAACAACGGTCAAGTCATGTTAAGAATTACAATTAATACCGTTGATATGCCCCTTTAAATGAATTGCTCACATCTTGTTTTGGATGCTGTATTAACCTACTTTTACTGATCTGGATACACATTACTTGTGATTTATTTAAATCTTACTCTACTTTTGCTTTGGCATACATTTACTAGTTCGTGTTACAAACTTGTACATGTATATTGTTTTGATTTGCTGTTGTTTTTTACTACATGCAGATAAACTTCGATTGTTAACAAACGACCCAGGTGACCTATGTTTTTCTGTTTATATTTTTATAAAGTAATAAATAATAAAACATTTAGGTAAGTTTGGACAAAATCTAGGTATGGGAAAGACTTAAATAATAATAACAGTAACATGCATGGAATTAATTTTCATATGTGAAATTCTGTTGTTGTTGTTTTTCATAAATTAATGCCCCGAAAAATCCATTTATGTTTTTTTTTATGAATTTGCAGTAAAGTTAAATCAGTATTATATATACAGTGAGAGATATAAGTTTTTTCAACAGTTTTATCACTAATTTACACGATTTGGGTGTGTTTGCCTTATTTTAAATTTATACGTATGCTAAAATAGGTATGTTGTTTTAGTGCGAATAAAAAAATAACAACACTGGTGACACATGTTTTTTTATTTTATTTTTCTATCCACAACAGCTGGTTCTAGCTCATTACTAAAATGATCAACTTCTAAGTACAAGAAAATGCATTGAAACTGCAGCATACGTCCTTAAAGGGACTTGTTCACAGATTATTAAAATGAGAATTTTTTAACTTTATGTCACAGATTCAAGAAATAAATAAATAATGTACATCAGTGTGCGAAATACCACTTATGACGCAGACTTATACTGAAAATACACTTTCGTTTACGAAAAATCATCGTTAGAAATTGATAAAATTATAAAGCGTCTCAGACGCGAAACGATTTAAAAATTCCGAGTTCTTTTGTTAACGGTATATTTTGTAACATAAATGTGGATGGTTATACAAAGTATAAAATAAATGGCAACCCATGTGAATACGGATGGTCAGGTCTGCACATAATGTAGTCGTAAAAACTCAAAGACCCGAACATAAAC
>VMBQ01000843.1:62750-124930 GCA_007657795.1 Dreissena rostriformis | reverse complement strand
GATTTCATGTATAATCCATTGCCGTATTTTATGGTTTCGTTTGTTATATCAATATAATTGTTAAACGAAAATGATCACGTAATTGAAGCTGTCTGCTATTTTTAAACGAGTTTATTATAAATATGAATTATTCTAAAATATTGTCCAGTAGTGAAATGTTTTTTATTATCAACTAAGATAGGTTTGGTTTAATTGTGACCGTTCTTTCTGACAAAATATGTTATTTTCATTCCGAAGTTCGAAGTATACCATAAGCTGAAATACCATCATGTTCTATTAACAACCGTAGTTTGCATATTAACGTGGATTTGTTGACAATTTCGCTAGCCATTCTCGACATCTCGTGCGTTTTGCAATGTTTTTGTTCTGATATGACCCGATGCCATTTCGCGTATTTGACCGTAACGCACACATGTTTCCGGTATTATCCGTTTTGGTTAAGCGCCGTGAAAATCGTTGCCAAACTTTCAAATTTAAGCGTGCGTTATAAAAGAATTAAATACCAATGTGAACTTGTATGAATCCGCTTGCTATAGAGACTTTCCGGTCATAGCAAACACTTCTGCCAATATATGTAGAGCAGATCTATCGCTGCCAATTCTTTGACTTATTAAAATATATTAAACACTTGACAAGACTGTTGAAGGGATAAATTATTACTAAATAAGATAATCATGCTTACATAAATCATTTTGTTGACCCAATCGGACCACAGAAGGAGAGCAAATGTTCGTAGTTCCAAAGAGTATTCAATATAATCCAATTAAAAACAGTTCCACTAGCAGCCAGCTATGTCCGGTTAGCTGATATAATTAATAAACAGGCTCTTCTGTGCCTTGTCTTTGCCGCTTTAGATCTACCTCTGCAATTTAAGGACCCCCCCTCCCCCTCCAAAAAAATAAAACAAAATAGCAATAATAATAATAAATATATAATAATAAACAAAATAAAAAAATAAAACTATATAAAAAACGCAACCTGTTTAAACTATTTATTACATAACTTGAACGCAATCGTTTTGAATATATGTCCGCCTATTTGCAAAATACAATGTGCAAAAAAATGTATGGCCACAAAACACTACTTCAATCCTCATGTAAATCAGTGTAAATCTTTAACTTTAGAAAAACATTAAGTCAAGATTGAACACGTATGCCCCTCCCGTAATCTTACATTTTCAAAAGAAGCATTATAAGCTAGCTGCATTTAAGAAATAAATAGAACTGTCACTGTCATGCCTTAAATATCTCCTCCACTCTCAACCGAATGCCACTTTGTCAGATGGCATTGGCAATTTAGTTTTAAAAACATTTTTGTTATTTAATAATTCAATTTGAAACCTGTTACGTATAACTCATATTATAGTAAAGCCGAAATTTCAGCACAAAATTCACAAGGGCAATAACTGTGAAATTATGAAAGCATAAATAAATTTAAATGATGTCTCTTCTTAGCGAAAATCCAGTTTAGGCGGAAAGTGTCGTCCCGAATTAGCCTGTGCGGACTGCACAGGCTTATATGGGACGAAACATTACGCACAAGCATCATGCCCAGTTTTCTCAGAACACGACACATATATCTACCTATGCAATGGCCCCAGTATAGCTTGCAAGCTATTACCTATCAACAATAAATGTTATACATTAACAAAGGTCAAGAACTCTCCAAAACTGGTAGCACGAGTTATTGTGGTTTTGCAATTAACATCTTCTGAAGGAGGTCTACATACATATCCAGTTCCAAGTTGATACCTCTTAAAGTTTTCAAGATATGCTTCAGACAAAACCTTAATTTAAACATGAACAAAACGGCAATGTATAGTTTGAATTGTATATTCAATTATCGGCACACACAACTTTTTTTTTATTCGGCTTAAAAACGACACTGTTAAAGTTATGTCAAGGGTGCAATTCACGGGTATGGAAGTAGGAAGTAGTAAATCTTATCAACAGGTCTGCCTAGTACACAATTTGTTATGCTTTATTGTAAAAATAATAAATTATAAATGGTATTTTATTTATGCTATCTTTCGAATAAATAGAGAAAAAAGATAATATAAAATTAGATCAAGTTCATATTTCCTTTCATCAGTATGTACAAATTGTTTTGCAATTGAAACTTTGTTACCAACCGGTGAATTAATTCTTGGTGGAGTTGATAAATAAGCTCTAAATAGAGATCTTCTTTCTATAAATATCGCTCGGCTGTGGTAAATAAACTCATTTCATTAATGCATGTATTTATTTATACATGTATTTAATTTCTGTTATTCTAATCCATTAATATTGGTTTGGGGAACAACGGACCGCTGGCTACTAAAAGGGCTTAGTATGCTCAGTTTACTAAGACATACGCGGTGTTTTAATCCCAAAGTGACCTGATCAATGCAAAATACCACTAATCTTATAATTTTGTAATCGTGCCCGCATAGAATAGGTAAAACAGGTCAAACTGAGAATAAACAAAGAAAACATATATTTAAATAACCAGAACAATTGTATGATTAAGGTTTAAAGATCTTTTGCCACCTGCAAAAAAAAGAATGATTTTGAAAAGGCCTTCTAAAATATAAACATTGTCATCGAAATAAAGCTGCTTATAAAAATGTGTTTTTTTTTTAAATTATTAGTGAAACGACCATCACTGTGGCCACGCTTTTCATGAAAATTTTAACTGATTGTCTTTACACAGCAAACAATATACACCATTTGAGGCAAACAATATACACCGTATGATACAAACAATATACACCGTATGAGACAAACAATATACATCATATAAGACAAACAATATAGACCATATTAGATAAACAATATACAACATATGAGACAAACAATATGCACCATATGAGACAAACAATATATACCATATGAGACAAACAATATACACCGTATGAGACAAACAATATACACCATATGATACAAACAATATACACCGTATGAGACAAACAATATACACCGTATGAGACAAACAATATACACCATATGAGACAAACAATATACACCGCATGAGACAAACAATATACACCGTATGAAACAAACAATATACACCGTATGAGACAAATAATATTTACCATATGATACAAACAATATACACCATATGAGACAAACACTATACACCATATGAGACAAACAATATACACCATATGAGACAAACAATATGCACCATATGGGACAAATAATATACACCATATGATACAAACAATATACACCATATGATACAAACAATATACACCATATGAGACAAACAGTATACACCATATGAGTTATTGAAATACATATGCAAAAATCGTTAGTGCATAAAAGACAGTTTTGCTTGCAGTTTGTGTCGATATCTTAAGATTTAAGAATAAATAATTGAATACGTCTGAAATTTCTGACAAAATGTTGACAGGTTGAGAGAATAACCGTGTACATGAATGCTGTTCACATCGATTTTTTGCCCAAGAACCCAGGCTTTTAAAATGAAGTAAGTCTGACGTATTTCATATTGCCTTAATCAGTATAAACACTGTCTTTTATGCACTAGTTGAAATTCTTAAGAACAAATGTTTTAAAGAGTTATTTGAACAAAAAAACTTACCGGTGTCTTTATATCCATAAGCGTTCAATTGTCAACCCCACAAAGCCACGCGATCCTGCACCCTGATATGGGATTTTCAATCGGTAATCGTATGGGTCCCATATGTCCAACCCATATTGAACATATATGGGTCATACGGGATGCATCTTGGTCCTAAAAGGATAATATATGGGCTGCATTTTGGTTCTATATGTGACCGATACTGGATGCAAATATATCCATTATATTGTAAATTATCTGGTATATTACTTTAAAAAAAAACACAACAGATTTCAAGATTTCGAGCTTGAATGCACAGTGAAATTCGAGTAACATGGTGATTTGGGCTGGCATTATGACCCCAGTTTGTGTACATAATCTAGAACACACAATTACAAGCATATATCTTTATTATTTACACAGTGTACTTCATGTCTATCTTGTCTTGGCAACATAAATGTATTCCAGCAAAGTGTCAAACATTGACACAAATTAAAATCTGGCATCGCGTAAATACATTACAAATGTAACAAAGAAAGAAATGTTATCAAATAAAACATGTTAAAATATGTTCTATACACACAATATGTGCACACTCTTATACGGCATTGATATTGTGAGCTTTTTACGGAATAAATATTGTTTTTTGCATGTAAAATTGTTGTATGCATTTGAAATTGTAAAAAACATCTATTGGTCATACATAAAACACGTTCAAATTTTACATAAAACCTTTTAAGATCAAACAACAAATGCCTAGAACCTTGTTCTCACATACGAGCGCAAACAAAATACTTTTATAATAAAATAAATACATTCCATATTATTTTTTATTAACAGTGCTGCCTCATGTGGGGGTATCTGGGCATGCCTGTATGGGTGTGTAACTATATGTCCTATGTGCGTCCAATATTGGCTCGCCAAAATGAGCATGCCCATACACTGACAATATGGGTTCAACATGTGCTAGTCTAACATTCAGAGGAGCTTCTGAGGGACATGGCACAAAAACTTGACAATTACGGAAGGTTCTCCGGTCGCAAAGAAGTATGTTTACTAATATTTGTAAGTACAGTTTAATTAAAATTGTTTGTTAAAGACAGTAAGCACATATTGGCGCTGCAGGTTTCGGTTTACAGTCGTATTTTCTCTCACGAGTGTTCATAATAATTGCTGATTTCACAAGTTGTGTAAGCTTTGGAGAATTAGGCAGGATTAACATGTGTACAAGATTTAACGATCATAATGTATCGTTTGAGATTTGTCGGCCAATGTCGGTCATTTAATGCCAGGATTAATAAACTTACTACAAGGCAAGTCCGGATTAAATCCGGATTACCCTAATAATAATATAGGCGAGAGTTTTCGTGTACAGCGGATGACCTTGCAATATTGATATGTCCTCAAAATAAACTTCTGGTGTTAAAGGATTAATTAATGATTAAGTAATTGTATGCCATATTTCAGTTAAGGGGTGTTGCTGCAGTTTTGCTGATTTTTTTCCATCTAATAACTTTTGCTCAAACATTTATATTCAAGTACTACATACTAATACTATATGAAAAATGAAATAAAAACNAGATATCCATTATATTGTAAATTATCTGGTATATTACTTTAAAAAAAACACAACAGATTTCAAGATTTCGAGCTTGCATGCAAAGTGAAATTCGAATAACGTGGTGATTTGGGCTGGCATTATGACCCCAGTTTGTGTACATAATCTAGAACACACAATTACAAGCATACATCTTAAATATTTACACAGTGTACGACATGTCTATCTTGTCTTGGCAACCTAAACGTATTCCAGCAAAGTGTCAAACATTGACACAAATTAAAATGTGACATCCCGTAAATACATTATAAATGTAACAAATAAATAAATATTATAAAATAAAACATGTTAAAATATGTTCTATACACGCAATATGTGCACACTGTTATACGGCATTGATATTGTGAGCTTTTAACGGAATAAATATTGTTGTATGCATGTAAAATTGTTGTTTGCATTTAAAATTGAAAAAAACGTCTATTGGTCATACATTAAACACGTTCAAGTGTTATATAAAACCTTTTAAGATCAAACAACAAATGCCTAGAACCGTGTACTCACATACGAGCGCAAACAAAATACATTTATAATAAAATAAATACCTTCCATATTAATTTTTATTAACAGTGCTGCCTCATGTGGGGGTATCTGGGCATGCCTATATGGGTGTGTACGTATATGTCCTATGTGCGTCCAATATTGGCTCGCAAAAATGGGCAAGCCCATACACTGACAATATGGGTTCAACATGTGCTAGCCTTACATTCAGAGGAGTTTTGAGGGACAGGGCAAATAAACTTTGCAATAACGGAAGGTTCTCCGGCCGCAAAGAAGTATGTTTATTCATATTAAAAAGAACATATTATTAAAATTGTAAGTTAACACAGCCGACAATATTTTGTGCTGCATATTTCGGGTTGCAGTCGTATTTTCTCTCACGAGTGTTCATAATCATTGCTGATTTAACAAGTTGCGTAAGCTTTGGAGAATTAGGCAGGATTAACACGTGTACAGGATTTAACGATCATAATGTATCGTTTGAGATTTGTCGGCCAATGTCTGTCATTTAATGCCAGGATTAATAAACTTACTACAAGGCAAGTCCGGATTAAATCCGGATTACCATAATAATAATATAGGCGAGAGTTTTCGTGTACAGCGGATGATCTTGCAATATTGTTTTTTCCCCAAAATGAACTTCTGGTGTTAAAGGATTAATTAATGATTAAGTAATTGGAAGCCATATTTCAGTTAAGCGAACAGTATACGAATTATTAGTGTTAATATTATATAAAAACATTTTTACGAGCGATTAGAAATCATAATAAGCCGATTATGAGTTAGTTACAAGAGTTCATATTCACCGATTTTGGAAAAATGCCATACGAAGTTTAACTTTGGAGTGCTATGAGGTTCAATATTTGTGAAATGCTTTAAATATTTTGATTTTGTTTTAAATTGCTATTGTTTATTTGGACATGTTATTAATTTCAATATCGTTAATTCGTGTTTAAAATTCTTTTTTTATTTAATTGTTATGTTAAGTTGCATTTCTGTTCACCACCAATAGTCTATTTTATTAGACAACGTATATGCTATTCGTTTATCTGTTTGTTTACGCTTATTCCTAAATATCGAAGTGCAAAACGCCAATTGGAAATTGCTTACGAAACCTAAGTTTTAGTTAGTTTGAGACTTAAATTCGTTTTGTTGTACACATTCTGACTAGAGATGAGTCTGAACATTATTGGATGACCACGAAACAAAAACATCCCAATTTCAATCTTAGATTTAAGAATGTGATTCAACATTTTGAGTCGGCTTTATTGCACAGTTATTTGAAGCTGTTAAGTGGCGGACATAGGTTTACATTAGTAATATACATTGCTTCAACGATAAATAGGTAAACTAAACAAATAAAGAAGAATGTCTTTTTTTTTACAAAATGCGGCCGTTTAAATGTTTGCGTTACATTTATGTGTGTATGATGTATATATATTTGGTGCAAATGTTGGCACAAAGGGTAAGCTTGTTGATGATGAGATAACAACTCTTGGAGTTTGAGAGCAGGCAATACTGGATCATTCAAGAACCATAATTCAGAAGTGCTTCAAGAGATCTAGCTGGTTATCGAACATGGTCGAGTTTATATGCCTACAAACATTGACACTAAGTGTATTGATGTAACGACTAAAATATTCGATTGAGAGAGTATATACAACTAATTTGCAAGTTTCGGATAATTCAAGGAAATAATTAAAATGCTTCGGGTGATCTAGCTTGTTATAGTTTACCTAACATAAGTATGTTTCTTCTTTGCGTATATACACTACACAGGTCCGTTGATTTGAATAGTGCCCGGTGAAGATGCGCGCGCATCTAGTCAGCGGACGCTATTCGCGCGCATCTAATAGTGCCCGCTAGAATGTTGTCCAAGTTTCACAACGCAAATATATTTCGGTTACAGTTTCTTTGTACGAAAACTTAATAATTATCAGTCTAAAATCTATATTTAATGTTATTACATGGTTACACATTGGTGATATGTGTTAATTGGTATTGACATATATTTGCTACACAATGTTCGGTATACTATAAGAAATAGAAAACCTCACTTCGGGCCCAATGGCAGAACAGTGACCAGCCATGCAGCCCCGAATAGTATCGACCTCAGCCTTCGGCTTCGGTCCATATACTATTCGTGGCTGCCTGGCTGGTCACTATTCCGTCATAGGGCCCTCAGTGAGGTTTTCTATTTCTTATATAGGACTTGGACGACAATATATTCTCCACAACTCTAACACAGAGCTTCTTGATGATTTGATTTTAACTATTTGAATTAGTGATCCGACAATAATAATTTGTTGTTGTTTTTTTGGCAATTAAAGAGTGATAATTCAGAAGTGCCGGAGGTGATCTTGCTTGTTATGGAACGTTGCAACATATATGCATACAAACAGTATCACCATGTTTCATGATGACACGATTTAGACTGCTGGAGTTTGAGAGCAGGCAAGGCAATTTAATAATCTGATTTGTTTATATTTTATCTCCTATGATGAGCGAATATTCCCCTAAATGAAATTACAGCACACGAACGCTATGACGTATTGAATACATTAACATGTAATGAGATAATACTCATTATGTGCCTACCTTCAGTACTAATTATGTTGACATTTTATGATTTTGATGTACCGGTATTTATTTTATTAAAACTATGAACTTCCTTACCATTGTAAAAATTATCAAACTATTATGAAACGCAAAACGAATTCGCGATTATAAAATGCAGTTCTTAACGCTATAGCAAAAACATAGTCACGTTAGAATCGCAATATGATTAGCCTTATCGTTGCTTATCGGTCATTTTGCAACGTGTGTCATTTAATGCCTGGATTTCAATTTTTGTGTAATATCTACGCATAAGAAGTCTAAAACGTGTATTTGGTCTGTAAACAACGATATGTTACACATTTTGTATTTCTTCAATAAACAGTACCTTCAATTTAAATATTTGTTTAAATATTAAATTGGATTAAAAAAAAAACAACAGCAACAACACAACTACAAAAACACAACAAAATGGAACAATTTCAGTGTTTCATAGTAGATGTTGAAGTAGAAGAAGTAATAGTCACGACAGCAGCAGCAGCAGCAGCAACAACAGTAGTAGCAGCAGCAGTAGCAGCAATACCAGTACATTGTTCTGCCCTGCTAGACGCAATTACGTACACATTTTTGGAAACAGTTTACCACTTTACCAGTTTATTACTGGCATACAATGTTTTAAAATACAGTAGATGCATTTTTTTTCTGCATAGCGTAAATCGATTTTGTTTGTTCGGGGGTACAGATGCGACATGTGCATGTTTTAATTAATGTTGTTACCACAATTAAGTGACTCGTTCCTAAAACTCGGTAGCGAATAAGTGAGTCGGGGTAACGATATAGCTAACTCGTGGGAACGATCTATTCACTCGAAGTAAAGACATTACTTATTCGAGGGAACGATTAAGTCGCCGTACCGACTTACTTAATCGTGGGAAAAAGATAACTAGATTCAATCAATCAGAAAATATGCAGTTTAAAAAGGATGTTAAATAAAACGTATTCTGATTGGCTGATAATGGCGTTACCAAGAGTTAAATTTCTTGTTCCAAACCGCTACTATGTCGTTCTCACGATTAAGTAAGTGTTTACCACGAGTGAGTTTTGTCATAACAACGACTTAGTACACGACTAACTTTATTGTGGGAACGAGACTGTTTTTTCATTCACCGTTCTTAATAACGAGACCTCATTGGGTTCAGAATATATACAAGAAGCGTACTTTGACAGTTAACGATAGCTCTTTGACTTCGGTTTGTTTAGTCCCAAAAGGAGAGTACTATTCCTGCAAATGGAGGTCCCTTGGTTTAGCTCCATGTAAACGAGAATTCCCTGCTTTCAGCATTGTGAGTTATGTATGGAGAGTACTCTCTTTAACTATACGAGAGGTTTTTGGTTCATGATTTTATTTCTATGATGAGAGATAGAGAGAGTACTCTTTATTAAAATACATGGTAATTGGTTTCAAGTTATCTCTTTTAAATAAAGACCTACAATGCATTAACAAAGGATTTTTATTATTGCAGTATGCTAACTAAAAACACAAATAAGAAAAAAAACTTAAAAAGTTAAATTAAAATAAAACCACAATGTGTGAATGTTTATTAGAGAATTAACGCAGAAAAATCCAAAATAAAGCAGAATAAAAACACGTGCAAAGAAGAAGGCAATAAACGTAACTATATACATAAAGGATACAATTATTAAAAGTGGGTATATACGATCTTTGCTTTTTATGTAATAGATCAAATGCAAATGAATACAAAGCTAGAATAAAACTTCAGAAGAAAGGGCACCAAACGAAATTCTAGTTTTAGACATTGAAAAAAAAAGAATGTATTTGTACAGTCGAAAGCTATTTTATGTATCTTAGAAATGTACACTGTATGGCATTAAACCCCGTTTTTCCACACCTCATTTAATGTATGGTAGCATTAATAGATACTTTAACTCTCACATATTTATGTGATGGTTTTAGACTTAGAAAATACATTACTGGTATTTAAATCGTATATATCCGCTTGAATGCATAAAATGAATAACGCTGTAAAAAGTTTATGAAACATATCACAGAGAAAAACAAATATTAGATAAATAAAGAAGTTTTTTTTTAAATAACTACAGGAAAGCAAGTACATAACAAACAATAGGAACACACGACTGAACGTAACAGAATTCAAAGCAAACAAAACCAAACACGTTTTTTTTAGATTACCAGTCCTACCATAAACTGCATAGATTTTTTTTTTAATTGTAATTTTTGGTTAATTTAATGTATGTTTTTTTTTTCTTCAAATGATTCAAAATCTTGGTTATGCAAAGGGAATTGAGCCATTGTTTAAACTCTAAACAAAACGATTGAGCAGCATTCCCAGGGCAACTGCGACCAGCGACATCACGGACACGCCTCGTATCCCTGAAATAGACATTCATTCATATACATGTACATTGTATGAGCCTCGTTCTGGGAAAACTGGGCTTAATTCATGTGCGTAAAGTGTCGTCCCAAATAAGCCTGTGCAGTCCGCTTTTATTTTATTTTTCGTTTAAGGAATGTCTCTGCTTAAACAAAATCCGTTCTAACCGGAAAGTGTCGTCCCTGATTAGCCTGTGTGAATGATAAGACTAATGCAAATGCATAAAGCCAAGTTTTCCCAGAACGAGACTTATATACATCAAGATTTGGTAATAATGGTCATTTTCTTGATGATTAAAACAAATATATGAATTTCAAATTATTTTGTTGTGTCGTTCTTATGGTGTTTTCTTCTTTATAGTATGGGGTTGTCTTAAAAAAATTATTCAAAGCATATTTTTAATACTACCTTCAAAGAGCAAGCAACATTTTTGTTATGATTGTAACGAAAACGGATTTATATGTTGCATTTGGTTAATCTGTAATGTTTATTTTATAAAAAAAAAAACANGTCGTTCTTATGGTGTTTTCTTCTTTATAGTATGGGGTTGTCTTAAAAAAAATATTCAAAGCTTATTTTGAATACTACCTTCAAAGAGCAAGCAACATTTTTTTATGATTGTAACGAAAACGGATTTATATATTGCATTTGGTTAATCTGTAATGTTTATTTGATTTAAAAAAAAAACACTAACGTAAAACCCCAGGTATTTGAGATACATTTGTCGGCGGCTCATTTCTATTCAATAAATATTGCAAAAAATTGAAGGCCACCATGCGTCATAGTGACCGCCCTCCNTAGCTAAATTACATACAATAAACTAACGAGAAAACCTATGGCCCGGGTATTTCATATACATTTGTCGGCGGCTTTTTTAATTGATGGCCAACTCGCACTATAGTGACGTCCCTTTCGGCCCCAAAACAAGAAAGTCATAGTAATGCCATAAAAAAAGGAGCCACGTTCTGGGGAAAATGGGCTGATTTGTTTGTGTGTAAAGTGTCTTCCTAGATTAGCCTGTGCAGTGCGCACATGCTAATCAGGGACGACACTTTCCGCTTTAATTTTATTTTTCGTTCAACAAAAGTCTCTTCTTAAAGAAAATCCATTCTAAGCGGAAAGTGTCGTCCCTGATTAGCCTGTGCGGACTGCACAGGCTAATCTAGGAAGACACTTTACACACAAAAAATCAGGGATGAGACTTTCCGCTTTACGAAATTTGTCGTTTAAAGTAAGTGTCTTCTTAACAAAAATCATGCGTAGGCGCAAAGTGTTATCCCTGATTAGCCTGTGCGGACTAAACAGGCTAATCTAGAAAGACACTTTGCGCACATTCATTAAGCCCAGTTTTCCCAGAACGAGGCTCATATATTCACGTGGCAATGAGGATGGACTTTTTATTCCTTTTATTTAAACGAGTATGACAAAACACGCGACTTACCAGCGACCCCATTGTCCGCGCACTCTTTGGTACATCCGGCCCATGCCTTTATCTCGTCACTTCCGTCCTCGCAATCCTCAGTACAGTCACACTTAAAGTCCTTCTCGATGCACGTGATTTTGCCCTTCTTGCACGTGAAATACCCGACCGGGCACGACTAAAACAGACGTAAAATGGTTAACTGTAATGGCGATCTTTGATTTGTTATACAACATTAAATATCGGCTTTCGCCTCGCCTGGTTTTTTTGCCCTCCCTTCGCAGACGCAAGCAGTTGATATAAATGTTGTATTATCACCGGAAAGTGAGGCTACTCTGTATTTTACTTTTGTCCAAGACTTACTCTGCATTTCACCAAATTGGGCGATGGCAACAATTTGACCCAAGTGGCTTAACATATTCAATTTGGCTAAAATTGCCTTCAGAAATACCCATAAAATATCCAAATTACCGGTGTAACAAGAATTTTGCCAAATTGAGGCGAAAATTTGGCTACAGAAATTTTTGAGCCAGGGGAAACCCTTATTCAGTGCTTATGCGATTGTAAAATGTACTTGGTTTCCTTTTCCATATCGTTGGAACCCGAGGTATATACTGATTCCTTTGTCACCGCGGGGACACTATACAGCACATTTTAGTTCTCATAAATATTCATGAAACAACTAATGACTTATAAGATTGCACTAACGTTCAGATAATA
This sequence comes from Dreissena rostriformis, assembly GCA_007657795.1. NCBI lineage: Eukaryota > Metazoa > Mollusca > Bivalvia > Myida > Dreissenidae > Dreissena > Dreissena rostriformis. Next base: position 112,143 of record VMBQ01000843.1, on the reverse strand, counting down.
ATCGAATGAAATCGGGGAAGCAACGATCATTTGATAGAATAATGATAATTACGACAGAAGCGTTTTGATAATGGTTGTTACGCTTCGAAAACTACCTGCTTGTAATCCTCCCCGTAACCAAGATTGGCGGACGAAATACACTCCTTCAGGTTGCATTCGGACTTGACCATGATCTCGCCGCTGCACTGCGCTCCACCGTTGCTAGGCGACGGGTTATTACAGACGCGCGTGCGCATTGTTGTCCCGTTCCCGCACGTGACGGAACACGAGGAAGGCGCAGACCAGGCGCCCCATCCTCCGTTCACCTTAACTTTTACATAAGGTATGTGCATGAATAATAAAAATGAGCACGCTCTGGGAAAACGGGGTTTAATGCATGTGCGTAAAGTGTCGTCCCAGATCATCCTGTACAATCCGCACAGGCTAATCAGGGACGAAACTTTCCGCCTAAACTGGATTTTTTGCTTAGAAGAGACATTCTTTTAACGAAAAATTCCATTAAACCGGAAAGTGTCGTCCCAGATTAGCCTGCGCGGACTGCACATTCTACTCTGGGATGACACTTAACACACATGCATTAAGCCCCATTTTTCGCGAGCGAGAATAAAATATAACGCATTTCACTTTCACGTAAGCGGGATAAATAAATGATCTTTTATTTATTTTCAGGGTTTCATGCAACTACTAAAATGGATAATAACATGGACAGCCAGTAAATAATATCGCGGAATTATCACGAAAAGGGGTTATTATTATCATAACAGTTACCAGGACAAAATAAAATTCATTTCATTTATACGTAAAGGGATCAACAAATCATTATTTATAACAAGGATTCCGTGAAACCACTTGAAAGGATAATAACATGGACAGCCAGTAAATAATATTGCGGAATTATCACGAAAATGGGTTTTTATTATCAAAGCCATTACTAGGGCAATATACGATGCATTTCACTTATACGTTAACAGAAATAGCAAATAGTTAGTTAGTACAAGGGTTTCAATTTGAAACAACTTAAAAGGATAGTAACTTGGACAGCCAGTAAATAATATCTCGGCATTATCACGAAACTGGGCTTTTATTATTAAAACAATTACCGGGACAATATACGATGCATTTCACCTTTACGTTAACATTATTTACAAATCATTATTTATTAGAATGTTTCATGAAACTACTTAAAAGGCTTAACATGGACCAATAAATCTTTTCGCAGACTTATCACGAAAAAAGGCTATAATTATTGTCAAACCATTAACCGGGACAAAATAAATTGCATTTCACTTATACGTTAACAGGATTAACAAATCATTATGTATTGCAAGTGTTTCATTAACAAAAAAAAGATAATAACATGGACAGCCAGTAAATAATATTACGGAATTGTGTTATAACAGAAATGGGCTATAATTATCAAGGCAATTACCGGGACAAGCACTTCCGCCGGAGCATGCCTGCTCATCGAAGTTGGCACCGGGGCAAGGTTTACCACCGTAGTCTGGTGGCGGGGAGTCGCACTTCCGGTACCGCCGCTTAAGTCCGGACCCACATGTGACGCTGCAACCCTGATAAGCCGCCCACACTCCCCAGCTGCCGTCCAGGGGTTTGCCGATCTCTGTGGAGAAAAAAGGCGCATTTTAGGAATCATTTTTAAGGGGCTAATCAACTGCTTACAATGTATCTTCAAAAATAAGATTATCTATTAATATGTATTTATAAAATAGTTGCTTAACTGAACAAATATGTCTTAACAATAAAGTGCATTAGATCGTGAGTTCGAATCCAACTAGAGACAATCGAAAAAGGGCATTGTATATGTGTTCTCTACATGATATATTCTTAAAAAAAATATAACTAGATAAATATTCACATGAAAAAGATGTAATTNCACAGGCTAATCCGGGATGACACTTTCCGCCAAAACTGGATTTTCGTTAAGAAGAGACATCATTTAAACGAAAAATTCCATAAAAGCGGAAATTGTCGCCCCTGATTAGCCTGTGCGGACTGCACAGGCTAATCTGGGATGACAATTTACGCACAAGATTTATGCCCAGTTATCTCAGAACACGACACAAGATAATCAGGAATGATACTTTCCGTATTTTTTCAATTTTTCGTTTAATGAAAATATTCGAAAATCCAGTGGAGGCGGAACGTGTCGTCCTTGATTAGCCTGTGCGGACCGCACAGGTTAATTAGGGATTACAATTAACGCACATGCATTGAGCCCAGTTTTCCCAGAACGAGGCTCAAATCAGCCCATTTACTTCAATATAACTGAAATAACCCTTTTCGGAAATCTTCTAAGCCAAATGTACAACGATCTTTTTATTGTTTAGCACTTGGATCACATGAATATTCATATATTGACGACGAAAGACTTGAGGTAACTAAGAATTGCACGAGAATACATTCACCCAAGTAAATTGAGTCATGTTCTGAGAAAACTGGGCATAATGCATGTGCGTAAAGTGTCGTCCCATATTACCCTGTGCAGTCCGCACGGGCTAATCAGGGACGACACTTTCCGTCTAAATTGGATTTTTACTAAGAAGAGACTTCATTTAAACGAAAAATGTCATAAAATGCATTATGCCCAGTTTTCTCATAACGCGACACAATAGGTCATTGTTTTTGTTCCCAGTTCGAATAAGCGGACATTTGTTTTAACAGGGTTTAGAATAACGACTTTTTTTTTAGCTTTCAGCCGACGTTTGACTATAATGACAACCTTTAACTGGTTTTTATTCGTGCTGGGTCTTTCTCTTTCCAGAAATGTGTTCAAATCTCTCGTTAAAAAAAAACACATTTTTTACTGGTTCACATTCCAAAAAGTATAAATAAATCCCTTCTGGTAATATTTACAGGTTTAAAGAAGAAAAAAAGCTTTCAAGAAAAAATAGCTGACAGACTTTTCTGTCTTCATTTAAATTTCGGATCTCCATTGTAAGAATATCTCCTGCAATATTTCTGCAGACATTCTTGGCAACGTCCCGAAGACACATGAGCTCCAAAAACTCCGACATTAATGGTCAACAATCGGATAACTCCGGCATTCATCGACAACNAACAAGAACACGGATTTGTCTTCCTGAATACATGTTTTACATTTAAAGCAGTCTATTTCCCGGCAAACACTTACGGTAGTCGCAGTTGCGAGATGTGAATCCCTCCTCGCACGTGCACGAGTAATCGTTGAGCAGGTTGTTGCACGTGCCATTCTTGCATGGCTTCTGGAGACATTCGTCGATGTCTACAACGTAATAAGTACATGAAAATCAGCCCATTTACTTCAATATAACTGAAATATACCTTTTCGGAAATCTTCTAAGCCAAACGTACAGACATCTTTTTATTGTTATGCACTTGGTTCACATGGCTATTCATGTATTGACGACGAAAGACTTGAGGTAACTTAGAATTGCATGACAATACCTTCATCCAAGTAAATAGGTCATTGGTTTTTGTTCCCAGTTCGAATAAGCGAAATTTTGTTTAAACAGGGTTCAGAATAACGACTTTGTTTAGCTTTCAGCCGACGTTTGACTATAATGTTGACAACCTTTAACTGGTTTTGTCATGCTGGGTCTTTCTCTTTCCAGAAATATGTTAAAATCTCTCGTTTAAAAAAACAACATTTTTTACTGGTTCACATTCCACAAAGTATAAAAAAAAATCCCTTCTGGTAATATTGACAGGTTTTAGAGAAAAAGCTTTGCAAGAAAAATAGCTGACAGACTTTTTTGTCTTCATTTACATTTCGGATCTCAATTGTAAAAAAAAACTCCTGCAATTTTTCTGCAGACATTCTTGGCAACGTCCCGAAGACACATGAGCTCCAAAACTTCCGACATTAATGGACAACAATCGGATAACTCCGGCATTCATCGACAACAATCGGATAACTCAGGCATTCTTTGAGAACAATCGGATAACTCCGGCATTCACCGACAACAATCGGATAATTCCGGCATTCATCGACAACAATCGGATAACCAGCGGAATGTAAAAAAACAACAACAAGCATTTGGATTACAATAATAATCATACAGTGAATTATGAAGATTTTCTTCTAAATACATGACACTTAGATGCTTTTCTTTAGCGCTTCGTTCTGTGAATGTATGTTTCGTTTGTTAGTTTAAACCAATTTATTTCAGCTCAATTGCATCGAAAGCCTAGTGCTTATTGAAACGCTCTTGAGTCCGTTTCCTGGGTAGAACCAGTACTTGGTGTCTTTGTGGGAGATCAAAAGAACGCTTCCACAGTGGAGATCGAACCCATTGCGTTCAGCTCGCTAGACGGACGCCATAACCACTACGCCACGGCAACTTTCTCTTGTTGAAAACCGTATAAATAGCCATTGTTATAAATGTATTTGTTTCTAATCAAGAACGTTACGATTGCTTTACCCTTTTTGCAGTTGGTCCCTTGCCATCCAGGCGCACAGTCGCACGTGTACGCGTTCAGGAGGTTGTTGCACGCGGCTCCATTCTTACACGGGGCTGGCGCGCACTCGTTCACGTCTGGAAAATATCACACATTAACAACCACAACAACATTACTTATAAACAAGGACGGGGACCGCTACCAACTCTCGCACACCTGGGACCTTACGTTAACATCGCTAACCCTGAAAATTAGCGGTGTTAACGGTCCCCAACAGTAGAAAATCATTCTGCTGATGAAGTCCCTAGTACACTGACGAAAGCTCCAAGTATGGCTTTCAATATTTAGTGTGTGTAAATTGACAGTTTAAAACTTATGAGATTATCATGGAAACCACAGTCTAACTTTCATCGTACATGACTTATATGTGTCGCGTTCTGAGAAAACTGGGCAAAATGCATTTGTGTAAAGTGTCGGCCCAGATAAGCCTGTGCAGTTCGCACAGGCTTATCAGGGACGACACTTTCCGCCTAAACTGGATTTTTGCTAAGAAGAGACATCATTTAAACGAAAAATTCCATAAAGCGGAAATTGTCGTCCCTAATTAGCCTGTGCGGACTGCACAGGCTAATCTAGGATGACAATTAACGCACAAGCATTTTGCCCAGTTTTCTCAGAACACGCCACATATAAGAGGTCTAGAGGTTATCAATTTCTAGCACGATGCGTGCACGGTTTTCTTAGATTAAGATCTTTTTTTTTTACAATCGTAGCCATCACCACTATAACAAAATATAAAAAAAGAAACGCATTGAATATGGAGAATTCATAGTATTGAATAACTAAGTCACAAGGTGGAATCTTTTACAATTCAGATGAGCGCTGTAATGCCATCATGGTCCTTTTGAAAATATATAGCGTTGCGATGTCGGCGGTGTTGTATAGTCTTGTATAGACAATCGTCCACATGTCTTAAATAGTGGATAAACAGATAACGCCGTCATTTTTTTCTCCTGGCGTTGAATCTGGAGTTTCAATATCCATATATTGGATGATATTAAACAAATGAAGAATAGCAAAATGTTTTAAAGCGAAAATAACCTTTTTGTTCAATTGAAATTAAGATTGTCATCAGATCTGTTGATATTGCATACGCGAGCTCAATGCCTACCTTGGTCACAATGTTGCCCCTGCCAACCCGGCACGCACGTGCACGAGTACTTGCCAGGAAGGTTGACGCACGTGGATCCCTTCAGACACGGGGAGTTCAGGCACTCGTTAATGTCTTAAATAAAAATATTCCGAAATATATTTTTATTAAATGTCTTACGACAAAATGTATCAAGCACGAGCGAAATTACCTGCTATTTGCTCGATGTTCGTATGTCTGGAGAATATTCTAATGTCGTGTAGAAATTCCTACGTCGGGACGATATTGCAATGTCGGGTCGATTTTCCTACGCCTGTGCGATTTTCTCATGTCGGGCAAATTGTAGATATGTCGGCCCGATATTACTAGGTGAGAATAGTTTGTTATTTCAGGTCAATAGTGCAATGTCGAGTCGAAATTGATAAGCTGGGTTGATATTTATATGTCAGGCCGATATTCCTTGGTGGGGTCAATATTTCTCTAGTAGGCTGATATGACTCTAATGTATATATGATAACATAAAAATACTAATGATAGTTTATTAAAGTCTCATCAGCGTAATTGCATATACTATGTATGTTCGTGTATTTAACCTTTCGGAATATCTATTACTCAATGATTCGTGCTACAATGTGGTACAATTGGTTTTTACAGGCATCTATTCACAAGTTAAAAATCATGTTGATTTTGTCATTCAGAAAAGCACGTCCCAAAAATGTTCACAAGCAAGCAGAATATATCTTTATCACTCAGCTTGAAAACAGAACAATTTCTAAAACTATGAAGATATGTTAACGATTCCATTTTTGGAGGTCCGTGGGTTCTTACCTTCGTCACAGTTGGTTCCCTGCCAACCGGAAGAACAGCTGCACGTGTACGCATTGAACAGGTTGTTGCACGTGGCTCCGTTCTGACACGGCTGCTTGTTTGTGACACACTCGTCCACATCTATAAACAAAAGTGCCATTAACACAAATATACGCTTCAAGGACTGGACAAAATCTCAATCGATTTCTATTATTGTACCTTTGATCTTAAAGTGTGACCTTAACCTTCGACCTAGGGCTTTTGCAAAAGTGGGCATCACCCAGTATGTTGTGTACGTACTCGCACATTTCTTCAATGTTATTCCAAATTCCTTAATTTGCTCAAGACCATGTTTTGACCTTTGACCTTTATTTGTGACGTTGACTTTAGACCATGCGACCTTGAACGTGCGTGTGCCCTTCCGTCTGAATATGCTGATCACTTTTGCAAAGGTATTTACACATCCAACTATGCTGGATAAATTATGCTCAGGACAAAGTGTCAAGTACTAATTTCATAAGTTCGACCTTTTACATTGAATTGCTGATTTTCGTTTGCGATACAGCATGTTTTCACGAAGATATCTTTTTTGAGGTAACTGGAAATACCTTAACTTGAATTCGATTTTGACTTTGGAACTTGACCTTGAACCAAGGAACCTGGGTCTTGGGCGCGACACTGTGTATCATCATTCTTATAACTAATGACATTTTTTTTAAAGCAATCGGTCGCCCACCTTCCATTCAAATAACTTGACAAAAGAGATCAGCAATATCAGACGGAGCTCGGGTGTTCCCATAAAATAGTCGTTTTGAAAAACGGGCGTATAATAATTATAATAAATAATATGTTAAGTTCCGTTATACCGATTAAATAGTATATTTCTAACATATCTATTAACTTGCTCATAATCAAATATACTACGATATGAAATACCAAAATCGATCTATTAATATGATATTAAACACATTTCTAAATCTGACTTTACCCTGGTCACAATTGATCCCCTGCCATCCCGACACACATGTGCACGTGTACGCGTTCAGGAGGTTGTTGCACGTTGCTCCGTTCTTACACGGGGCTGGTGCGCACTCGTTCACGTCTGCGGTGAGAACGAACAGTTTTAACTTCGGTTTAAAGCATTATAACAGACGTTTAGTGTGAATTAAAGGGATACTACTGTGAAGAACGGTTAAATATAAATTAAATAATAAAATATGTATGATCTTGAAACGATTTAGTACGATATGAAGCTCTAATGTTAAATGTTATTATATATGAACAGTAAATATGTACGACCTTAAACTGTGGTAACGCTAGGAAATGTATTCCGTCTGTGACAACATATGCACTATTAATGTAAAGCCATATTTGTAGTGGTATACATTTTCAACCTAATACTTTTACTTATCATATGGTTGCTTATCAAAAGGTTTACAGTAAAACGATGGGATAATGCAGCGAACATAAATTTTTAATATTTACTTGTCTAATATTTAATCGATGTAAGCATTGATTAGCAACTGTCTATACGTTAACACGTAAACGCTTTCGACACTCACCGACGTCACAGTTTGTTCCCTGCCAGCCCGGTGCGCATGTGCATTTGTAACCGCCGAGGGAATTGGCGCACGAGGCTCCGTTCTTGCACGTGTTCAGCACGCACTCGTCGATATCTGTACAAAAATATAAATATTTAATCTTGCTTTAACACGCCGGGTATGCGCATACTTTGATGACGGATGGCACTTCGATGACCGAGAACAACAAATGCCACGCGCGAGAGGTGAATTCTTTAGCTTTTTTTGCATGTATGTTCTGTTCATTTGGTTTTCAGACACGGAACATTGTTTGGGTGATTAATGGTATAGCACTTCGTATTGCAAAAAAAAAGAAATTCGCGGAAAAAACAGTGAATTATAACAGCGATAAAATTCCATCGATAATCAGCATGAATTGGATGATCAGTACATATTTTAACAAAATAAACATACTTGGAAATTAAACAAGAACGTTAAAACTATTCGAAATAAAAGATCAATGTGTCAATTAATGTTACAACATGTTACATTTTAGTTTCCTAACGTATTTGAGGAAATTCAAATGTTTTAAGAATCGCATGCACATTTTTCATGGTCACTTCGTTTACCGATCATCTCAATGACAATGGCACTTTCATTCCTGATTACTGGACATTTTTTTCCCAGATATAACACACTCTTTTTGGTGAATCAAAAATGCAGAAATCGCTACGGAATAATGTTATAGTAACAAGGCAATAAATAAAAATGTATGTACTTAAATTAAAAACGAATTACCGAAACATTGTCTTATCCCTCTTAAATATGATTATGATTTTGTATGAATGTGAAAGATAAATGTGAAACAAATTCGATATGTCTGATGAGTACAGTCTATATGACCATATATTTTCCAGTTTTCGAGTCACCCGACCGCCGGATCTACGCATAGTACACGAGTTTAAATATTTTTAAATTACGTTCTATGTAGCGAAACGGTCGATCTAAAGCATGTATCTTTATGTCCTAATGAAGGTATTACGGCCATTTATTATATATTAGATAGCATGTCATGAATAATCACTGTGCTTAAACTGCCTCTCAGAGATTAATATCAGCATGATATTTTTTATTTTATTGAGATAAGGTTTAAATGTTACTTAGCACGATTGTATTGTTTCTGCTTTTTTCATTTTGTATTTATTTTCAAAACAAGATTTGACAATCATGAAGACACATGTATACCGCATGCTAAATTCTCAATCATTTTCTTCATCAATGTTTATATACTAGATAGTCTTCTTAATTAATTAATGCGCATGTTTATGCAAGTAGCAACAGTTTTGTATTTGCATCATTCTCACCAAGTCTTTTGTTACTTTAATAAGAAAAAGAACATGAGACAAATAATAAGTGTTCGTTATAAACAAATATTCTGTAGCAGTATTATCTTCATATAGTTTTCTGGAGATGCTTAAAGATAGGCGATTGATTTGCGCAAATTGTTCAATACAGCTATAACATTATCGTTTGAGTTAAAGTTCTTGTTTTAAAAAAAGTGTGTGCAAATAATACAGGCAGATACCGTATTTCAAATTATCGAATGTTTTTTATGTGCTACACGTTTTTTTTACGAGACTTGAGTTTATTAATAATATGGTATATACGCACACATTGCTTGTTTGAATTTTGAAATTTCAGAGCAGATTACCAGAACAGAACAGATTACCGTAACCACGTGTTGATTATGATGTTAAAACCATAGACCATATAGTTTATTCAAAGTTGAAAGTGCTGTCGCGGGTTGATAAATATTGTTTACCTTTGTTTTAACAAATTATATTGTTATTTTTTTTTAATTGCTCAGCAGATGATGATCATCGCATATATTTTTTCATAATTGTAGGTTTCTATTTGTGATCAACATTCACTGATTGGTGTTAGCTGGTTGGTTTGTTTTTAAAGTTGCTCATACATATTTCAAAATGAAGAGAGTAATCGAGGGTCATTGGATGTCGTCAATTTATAATTGTTATCCGTTAAAAGTGTTCATTGTTTAATAAAAGCAAAAATCACTGTAATATTGTTTTTATTTCTTATCATCAGATGTATAACATAACTTATGATCATCTACAGAATTATACATTTTGCGTTGAGGCACAGAATAGTTTTAAAATGATAAGACATTTGCGTTATTTTCTTATATATGTATACAATTAGTTTGAGAAACTTAATGTAAATTGCTCACTGTCCGCATGTTCTCACACTTTCACAATGTTCTCTCAAATTCTGTTTCAAATGCAAAATATTGTTTGAAGTATAATGATTTATAACAATGTTAAAAAAGAACAACACACTAAAATCATAATTTGGTCATACCATACAAAAACAGGTAATATTGATAATCTAGAATATACATAAATGCATTTCAGGTAGAAGAAAAAACTCGGTTATCAGAGTGCCCAATTCGTTAAAAGATCCGTAAGATGAAGTGTCCTTTATCGGTAATCAAAGTGCCAGCAACTTTATGTATACCACCTATTAAAACATATTCTATCTTTGTTTGCATTTCATTGAATACTATCAAAATTTCAGTATTTGAAGCACATTAATTACTCTACGTGCTGGAATAGCAAACAATTTCATGCAATTTGTCTAAGTAGTTTTATTTTGTTAAAATAGTTACTGTTCATCCAGTGTATGCTGTTTTCCGATCGAATTTTCTATTTTTGTAGCAAAAATATACCATTCTTCAGTGAAATTTTGTCTTCCCAATACAAAAGGATACACCATTTATCAACTCGACCATGTATCTTGTCTTAAAAACAAATCTGTAGTATATAACTTAAAAAAAAAACAACCTGAGGAACTTACCTCTCGCGCGTGGCGTTTGTTGTTCTCTGTTATCGAAGTGTAATCAGTCATCAAAGTATTCGCATACCCGGCGTGTTTAAGGCATATAACAAATAGTATGAATACTTCACATTCAGATAATATCATATGTATCATATCATGTTTACTGATTTATTGTATAATGAAAAGGACGTGAACATGTTAAAACAGTATTCCAATATCAATGGTTTCCAATCGTGACATAAGTGCATTTTTGGTTTAAGCATTAGGCATAAAGTCACGTATCAATATATTGATTGCTTTATACAAATAGCGATATAATCGATGTGTGCTTTTGTAAGATATTAAAAAAATATGTATACAACTTTCTTCTAAAATTCGTGTGGAGACAGAAATGTAAAAAAGTATCTTAATATTTTGCTTGTAAATGTGACTACTGACTTCATGACTGTGTATTTATTTTTTCATTCAAGTAAACGAGCGCTCGTTTAAATAACGTAACGTCTTACCCTGGTCGCAGGGCGTTCCTTTCCACCCGACAGCGCACGTGCACGTGTAAGCGTTCAGGAGATTGTTGCACGTTGCGCCGTTCTTGCAGGGCTGGTTGTTGGTAACGCACTCGTTTATATCTGTGCAAAAACCATCGAGCAATTTGCAACTAACAAGAAAGAACTATTTTAAGCTTGATTGAGAACGAAGCCCAGCATTATACCATATCAAATATCTTATCAACCGTACATGAAAACAAAAGAAATGATAACACTCCTTGAAACCTACAAGTTCAAATAATGTTTTTCGTTTTAAATCATTTATCAAAACCTCAATGTTTTTATTTAAGAAGCGATAGGCCTTTCTTGACCTTTACCGTACCGACAGGAAAACCCAAGTGATTAGGTATCTGTTCATGTTTAATAAAGTCATTTTCTTTTACAAATATTCGTTCTTGAGTAACTAAGCGGAAACCAAGCCCTACTCCAATCTAAAATAATGTGTGTTTTTCCTTCAGAAAACATAGGCGAAGGCTACAGCCTTATAAACAGTTTTGTCAACCATAATTATCAGAAAACTATGTTGTTATTTATTTTGCTATGTTTATACGTCGTGAAATATACTCAAATTGGATCTTCAGCTGCCCCCAGCAGGAGAGAAACCTTATAATATCATACGTTCCTTTATTTTCGACACGGAACTTATTGCCAAAACATTAAGGGTAAGAACAAAGAAAAAAGAAACACAAGTACACGCATACTCACACATTAATAAAACGTGGGTCACCGTCTTGGAGAAGTCAATGCAAAGCATTGGGTGTTTGAACCCGTTCAACTGAACTCCATACTAGCACTTTGTCGTGAATTATTCAAAAACACTAATACACACAATTGATTACGTTTAAGCGTTATTCGCATTATTTTGTTTATTAATTGCCATTAAGCATAGCATTAAGATCAGATGTGTTAATTTCGGTGAATGATTAAATATTAAATACACTAGTGGTCATAATCAAAATATATTACACACTACTGGCTACGTAAAACACACGTTGATCCATAACAATTCGTGGAATAAAATTCCATCACACACGAAAAGCAACAACTTTCCAATGCATATTGCAAGTATGTAATATAAAAAAATCCGTATTAATCGTTTTGCAGACGAAAGAAAACCGCGCATAAGTTCAGATAATGTCATACCCTGGTCACAGTTTGTTCCCTGCCATCCCGGTGCACACTTGCACGAGAACGCGTTCAGAAGGTTGCTGCACGTGGCGCCGTTCTTACAGGGTCCAGGCTTGCATTCGTCGATGTCTGAAAAATACAAATGTATGTGCATTTTTTGATGAAACCTGATTTCTTACTTTATTTTTGCAAGATAGGTGGAAACGACAATGTACTTAAAAAAGTATGTAGTTACGGTCCGGCGAAGAAAGGTAAGCCCCGTACTTGAGTTTTTTGCCTGTAAGTTCGCCCTTTGTAGCAAAAAAAGGTCTCTCTATCTCTCTAGAAAAACAAAACGCAATATTTTCATAGCAATAATAAAAATGTTTTTACCAATGACAAATGAAAATTCATGTTGAATAATAATAGTTTAAAAGCAAACAGATGTAATTCAGCTACAAAGACGCACACATTATGCCACTTTGTGCCCACCATACTCATCTAAATACAGATTTGGTTTAACTATTATGACGTCATTTATATGATGTAATGAAACATGGAAACACGTGTTGTGTGTAAAATACTCTCATTAATTGTCATAAAGCATACAATACCAAGACATAGGATGGATCTTCGCTGTATGATCGAAAAAAGTTTTCTTTCGTGGTTATACCAAAAAATATTTTCATTACAACAGTTTGTTTTTGTTTTTTCTCATACCACGTGTGTTATAAAATTCGCTGATAGATCTACTCAAATAACGAAATCTTGTACTATGTTGGACGATTCGTAAGTGGCTTATGTGGCGTGTTCTGACACAACTGGGCAAAATGCTTGTGCGTAAAGTGTCATCCCAGATTAGCCTGTGCAGTCCGCACAGGCTAATCCGGGACAACACTATCCGCCTAAACTAGATTTTCGCTAAGATGAGACATCATTTAAACCAAAAATTCCATAAAAGCGGAAATTGTCGGTCTGATTAGCCTGTGCGGACTGCACAGGCTAATCTGGGATGACTATTTACGCACAAGCATTTTGCCCAGTTTTGTCAAAACACGCCACATATTGTGGACAAAACGAAGCATATTGTATGGTCAAATAATTTCCTACCCTGGTCACAGTTTGTTCCCTGCCAGCCCGGTGAGCATGCGCACGAGTAGGCGTTAAGAAGGTTGCTGCACGTGGCGCCGTTCTTACAAGGGGCAGGTGCGCACTCGTTGATATCTGAAACACGTTTTCTACTAAAATCCATGGAGCGTCTTTAAATTTTTGTTAATATAAAATGAATAAGTTCTAATATGTTTCTGAAAACAAAATTATAAAGAATATGAGGCCAAGGAACTAGGTTTTATAGCTAAGCGAAGTATATAGAAGAAAATGCTACTTGTAACGCCTGTTTTTCGCCCTTCAAACATTTCAAATCAATGAAAATATTCTGGGGATGTTTGGCCATACCCTGGTCACAGTTTGTTCCCTGCCAGCCCGGTGCGCATGTGCACGAATACGCGTTCAGAAGATTGTTGCACGTAGCGCCGTTCTTACAAGGGGCGGGTAAGCACTCGTTGACATCTGAAAGATATTGTCTACTTATAGAAACGTAGTCTTTGAGTTTAAGTTCTTATACAAATCATACGTTTTGTCACGTAAAGCATATCAAAACATGTACACAGAAAACATAATTAATTATTTCTAAACATTCATAATTTAGAGACATTATTGTACAAACGTTATTTCTTAACTTGGTTAAAATATTGACATGGCCTGGCGCAAATTCTTGCCAGATAACATTTCCCTGCCCTTGAAAACGTCAATTTACTGTCATCCATAGGGTTTTAATTGCACTTGAATTACCGGTCACTGCATTAACCGATTTTGGCTGTCGCCGGTCCAGGGGCATTAATTATCGGTCGACATCACATGTATTGTTAATTGTTGTTATAACCTTTTCATTGGTGTTCCGCACTAATGATATTTACGTGGTGCAATTTCATTGGTTACCTGGACGGCCAGCGAATAATTTGAATACGTATTAAGTTCAATTAGTTACTAGAAGCTGAGACAGACGGACGGAAAAATAAGAACGTCCGAGTCATGTAGCCATTAACTGATAAACTGTATCTTATATAAGTCAGAACGCACTATACGAGCAGACATGTAATTTCACGATTGATAACTATCATGCTTGAAGCCCATTTTGGGTTTCGCTAGTATATTGTTGACTACGATATTACTGGACATTGGAAAGTGTTTGTTAAGTTAAGAAACCACAATAAACATCAATGGGACATTGTCGATGTGTTTGTTCAATTGAATAACGCTACAGTTTAAACAGGTTTCTAAATATAATATAACGATGAATATGTGGCATATGAATTAGGTTTTGTAGGTAAGCAAAACATCGGAAAGATAATGGGATATTTGAAACACCTGGATTTTGCCCTTGCTTTAAACAATTCCAATCAATGCAAATATTATGGGGGTGTTTGGCCATACCCTGATCACAGTTTGTTCCCTGCCAGCCCGGTGCGCATGTGCACGAATACGCGTTCAGAAGATTGTTGCACGTGGCGCCGTTCTTACAGGGGGCAGGTAAGCACTCGTTGACATCTAAAAGATAAACAAAATAACATTTATTACATCAAAAAATGGAGGAGAATATTATGTACGAACTAATCATGCCGTTAAGGGCCGGCGAAGATGCATTAGCTCCGTAGCATATGTTTGCCTGTTAGTGGGCTCTAAAATAATATACAGTCTTAAAACACACTAAAGAGTTTAAACATATGTTTTTGTTGGTGAAATTTACATACCAAACAAAACACACTATTTGTTCCATCTATATCAAACAATCGTTTACCAGAGACAGTTACATACCTTGACACCTGTAAAAGTATGCTGAATATTTGAATATTCAAAAATCTGTTTACTTTTGATTTAAAGCATAAACATGACATTCGCCTACAACGACGCACATATTTTGACACCTTGTGCCCACTTTACTCATATCCTAGTTTTAAATCACCATGACGTAATGAGTATTGCGTAATAAAAACCGATGGAAAAAAACATTGATGTGAGGGCTACGCTCGCGGATTTGTGTTCATTCATTGCCATAAAGAATAACAAAGAAACGAACACACGATTTGTCTGCGGTGAATGATCGAATATTTATTTCAACCGTGGTCATAAAAAAATATTTGCATGANATTATTTGCGACAAAAAATGGATTGTCATGAAAATAAAAGATTATATATTTTATTATAGTGAAAATAGATCGCTGAATACCAAACAAATTACTATTTTCCATTAATAGGATTAAATAATTTACTTTATTTCAAGTAAACAAATGAAATTCGCCTACAACGACGCACGCATTATGACACTTGTGCCGACCATACTCATCTAAACTATTTTTGAATCACTATGACGTCAAAATCATGGTGTTATAAAACAAAATGAAAACAACTCTTTTATGTTTAAGCAACTATCGCGGATTTTGATTCATCTATTGTCCTAAAGCATACACATAAACGGACAAATGATTGGTCTTTGGTGAATAATCGATTATTTGTTTCAATCGTGGTCATAGGAAAAACTATGTGCATGAGAGGCCCAGAACATTGGTTGTGTCGTTTTTATTATGACTCGTGAAATAAAATGTGATCAAACCAAAACACAACTATTCGTTATACTAAGTTAGTGCATTAACAAATGTTAACTATTCGTTATGGCAGTATATTGAATAAGATAGAGCATATTACAAGCTCAAATAATGTCCTACCCTGGTCACAGTTTGTTCCCTGCCAGCCCGGTGCACACTTGCACGAGTACGCGTTCAGAAGATTGCTGCACGTGGCGCCATTCTTACAGGGTCCCGGCTTGCATTCGTCAATGTCTGTAAGATACACACGTATGTGCATTTCAATGTATCCTAATTGCCTTCTTTTGCAAGATACAATTCAACCAAATATATACTCCAATAGCAAAATATCCTTTAAACTAGGTACACAGATGTACGCATATTTTGCAATTCGTAATTGCGATGTTATGGACTTAACAAAGCATAGCCTATGCTCCAATACTTTCATACCCNAATTCAACCAAATATCTACTCCAATAGCAAAATATCCTTTAAACTAGGTACACAGATGTACACATGTTTTGCAATTCGTTATTGCGA
Organism: Dreissena rostriformis; assembly: GCA_007657795.1. Lineage (NCBI taxonomy): Eukaryota > Metazoa > Mollusca > Bivalvia > Myida > Dreissenidae > Dreissena > Dreissena rostriformis. Next base: position 95,582 of record VMBQ01000843.1, on the reverse strand, counting down.
TATTATGGACTAAACAAAGCATAGTCTATGCTCCAATACTTTCATACCCTGATCACAGTTTGTTCCCTGCCAGCCCGGTGCGCATGCTGTTTAAACAGGTATTTATGAATAACAAGACATAAATTATGTCAATTAACTTATTTTGTATGGAAGTTTGTTGCGTTTGCAATCATAAGGGGCTGGAACGGTGTTGGGATAGTATAAAATAGTGAGTTTAGACCGAAAATTAAAAAAAGAAAAAAAAATATATAATAATAATAGTAACAAGGGTTTCAACTAAAAAAAATCTATTCTCTGACAGCCATCGATCAAAGTCCGTTTGCATTGTCATTAAATAATACAAATTAACAATTTCGGCATGTAGACGTAGCTTAGACATAGCTCTTTCCAAAAACAATAATAACTTATAGCACACGACATTGAAAATGCTATTTTAAAGAACATAAACACTCAAAAATTGTATCTTTTTTTTACTCTACCGAGAAGTCGCAACACGGCGAACACCTATATTCACGCCGTAAACATGTGTCTAGAACGCATGTGCGGTCCTTTCCACACATGCAATCGATAAATAAACTGATATTTTGCCAGCTTACTATGTAACCATATGCGAAGCATGCAACCGATCTATAATTTCAACTTATTTTCGAAATAGATTTTACGTTTTATTCATAAATGCATCCAAATGGAGTGTGTGATGCGTCTTAGTATAGAGGTCACAATAACGTAGTGACGTCACCATCTATGTATAGAATGGGATATGTTTATATTTTACGTCCAATCGAGACTGGGGTATTTGAACTGAAGGTTAAATAACACTAAATAATGGAGTCATGTAGGTAAATTAATCAACATATTTTACTCGAAGGCAACTTTTACAGGTAATACACATGCGCTGGTTTGATCTGTTGAAGATGTTGATAGGGTACTGACCCCGCATGATGTTAAACAGTGTATTCAATTTCAGAGCTCGTCCAATATTAATTTACTGATCCTTTAGCACACCGTTCAGGTCAGTAAAACGCCTTTTAACGAATAATATGATGACAACAATGTTTAAAAAAAAAATCAATATAGGCTTGTTTTGTAGATTGTTTAAACTTGTTAAATTTAAGGAAATGACAACATGTTGCAGTCTAAATTAAAAATCATTGATGAATGGTAAAGTAATAAATATTACCAGCATTAACCATATTTTACCTGCCACACAGGTCGGGGCGACGTCTGACCACCCCGACCCAAGGACACACGTTCGGGTGCTCACTCCAGTCAGTTTGAACCCCGAACTGCATGTGTAGGTAGCAACAGAACGCAGAGCTGTACCATTTATGTAAACTGCTCCGTTTGTGGGATTTGTCAAATCGCCCGTGAACATGCAGTCTATAAGCACATAATACTAAAATATAATATGTTGGTATTATTTTTTTATTTAGTCAAGTTTGCTATAATGTGCATTTTCAATATGAATAAAATCCAAAGTTTCATTTAACTAAAAACAAAAAAAAAAACAACAAATGTAATGGCATTTTACTTAAAAATCAAAAAGGTATTGTAATAAATAAAATATTGACCTGTGTTTTATATGTTTCTTTACATTAAAAGCACACAGTCATATCATATGATGAGATAAAAATGACATCATTGGTCGTTTCGGTTGAACAATATTGTTTTGACTCCTTTTAAGTACAGATAAGTTGGCAATACTTGTTTAATGACTTGCCGATTTGTGATTTTTTTTTCAAAAGGGATTACTGATTTGTATGCACGTGTATCTATACAATTAACATTAACAAATCGCTAGCGTGCCAATTTTAATGACAGAACTACAGTATATACACCTAAGAAAATATATTTTTATATTTGATTATTTAGAGTTGCTATTTCTTTTATTTTGTCATATTCCACATATAATACTACGGACATCATGATACTTTTTACTCAAACGATGCATATATACATCTTTCAAACATAAGATTATGTTTCGAAAAGTATGAATTTCATGATGGATTATCATATAATTAATATTTTGTATAAACGTCACAGACAGTAAATATATTTAATTTTATATTTAAACATGTTTTAGAAGATTTCCAAAGGACACTTTCTCTGGCGCGGAAAAATCAGAAGTATTAGTAAAACCGTCATGAATACAATATACATAAGGGACTCATATGAGTCGTGTTCTAAGAAAACTGGGCATAATACATGTGCGTAAAGTGTCGTCCCAGATTAGCCTGTGCAGTCCGCACAGGCTAATCAGGGATGACACTTTCCGCCTTAATTAGATTTTTGCTAAGAAGAGACGCCATTTAAGCGAAAAATGTCACAAAAGCGGAAAGTGTCGTCCCTGATTAGCCTGTGCGGACTGCACAGGCTAATCTGGGACGACACTTTACGCACATGCATTATGCCCAGTTTTCTCAGAACGCGACACATATGCCTAAGTGCACTACTGGTAATGGCAATGAAGTGGTGTACAATTCTGAATCAAGTGTGTGACCCTTGTAGACTTGAGTTCGAATACTACTTGAACCGTTCATTGAAACACATTATGTTGACACATGTGTTTGTATCTTTTATTGACGATTCACAAAATATTGTTGCTTCTTTAGATAAATGCATGTGTCAAAAGTGGGAATATGCATGGTGTTAAAGTGTCTACCGTTCGTGGCAACTACTTAAATGAATGTAAAACAAACATTTATATCAAATTCACACACCCACGTGCTGGCCCTTTATGGATAGCAAATATATTTTGAGAATGCCCTTCTAAAAAGTTATGCAAATGAAAAATAACCAACACCTACTGTGCAGCAAACCTTGCCAAAAAATCTCAGAAAACATGTATTTGTTATAACAAAATATATCAACACATGTCCCAACATATCTATGGGAGCGGTGTATGTTATTGTATATTGTTGCACACACTAAACAACGGAGTAAATAAGGACCCAGGACTGATAGACAAATGTGTTGTGTTTTGAGAAAACTGGGCATAATGCATAAGCGTAAAGTGCCATCCCAGATTAGCCTGTGCAGTCCGCACAGGCTAATCAGGGACGACACTTTCCGCTTTTGTGACATTTTTCGTTTAAATGACGTCTCTTCTTAGCAAAAATCTAATTAAGGCGGAAAGTGTCATCCCTGATTAGCCTGTGCGGACTGTGCGGGACGACACTTTCCGCCTTAACTGGATTTTCGCTAAGAAGAGACATTATTTAAACGAAAAATTCCATATAAGCGGAAATTGTCGTCCCTGATTAGCCTGTGCGGACTGCACAGGCTAATCTGGGATGACAATTTACGCACAAATTATATCCAGGTTTATCAGAACACGACACAAATAATAATACAAGTTACCCCTGTTGCTGTAGACACTGATTCTCGACTTTCTCGACTTTCCTCCGCATTTCTTTGTCTTGTCCCCGGGACACTTCACATTACAATCTGACTCGGGCTTTTTCACAAGTGGCAGTTTGTTTCCACAGAAGCACCCTTTGCCGAACTGCATTTGAAATTGGAACAATTATCATTCCAAACTCACACGTTTAACACATTGTGTATGTATTATAATAGTTTTATCATACTTATCATACGTTTGCTCAGTTAGGTTTCGATTGTTGTTGTCAATATTTCTAAGTAATTGTTAAAGCTGCTATTACGCCATATCGAACGCTAACTGCTAACTAAGGCAACCGTTTGTGTTAACTTTGGCAACAATCTTCATTTTTTCGTAACATTCCATTTAAATATTTTTTTTACACATTGTAGGTTCTTGACTTATGAAAAACGAATTGACCTGCGTTGCTCCTTTTTTTTAATACTTAATTTGTATAAACTATTAAAGAAATCGATAAATCAATACAATTTAATAATATATTCAGAATTAAAATGTGTACATAAATTTAAAAAAAATGTTTAAATTGTTCAAATATAATTATCCAAACATGAATACATATTCCAGGAACACGCACACATTTTATAATAAGTACATATTACAATCGCATTCAAACGTAAGACAGAGTTATTCTCCTGAACGAAAAACGTACAGATGCAGGTTGTCGAAACGAACGTTGGTTTTACGCAATTATAAAGTATATAAGTAAATATAAGCTCCACCAATTTGACTATTGATATTTCGTTTATCATTAAAATCAGATTGTGTGGCCGAAGGATGTTAAATATATTTGAATGTATAATTATTTCAAAGACTTGTTCGGTGGTAATTAACAATCATATCGATCGGTAATTCGATGCTAAAGCTGGATTACCCTTTTTAAGATTGGGCTAGCATTTGATATGTTCAAAGAAGAGTGTATTTTTGCACGCAGTTGAACATGAACTGAACAGTTCACAAAGGGGATAACTAGGTTGATACATTGCTTCATGGACTTGATCAATTTAATCCAGACCGGATAAGGTTCCTACTTTAAGACATTTATTGAAATCGATGACATTTTCCTGTGATATACACATTAACTGGTGGAACATGTAGATACTGGTGTACAGAATAAAGATTATGGGGTTGTTTTATTAATTTAAACATAAAAAAATAGGCGTGTTTGTGCCGTTAAACTCAAATGTTTTCGATTTTTCATCGAAAAGGGGTGGGATTGGGTTATCGGTGTTTAACCGCAGAGTTTGCGTCAATAGCTTATTAAACTGAATCAAAGTGATTAAATGCAAAATACTTCTAAACAACTTGCACATTTTAATATTTGCATAAGCATTGGACAATAGTTCTACGTAAAAACAACGTTATTTTATGTCTCAAGTTTCATGCTTATATACACTGAATGTCAAATATAAAGAATATATGAGAGAAACAATTATTGTAACTCCGATGTTAGAAACATTGTGATGACCCATTCAATTAAATGTAAATGGTAGTAGTTATTTGCTAACCTGTACACCACCAAAATTGTAGTCCCTGCATCCTCTCGCACACTCCAAGGGCGAGTTTGAAGTCGAGTCGGGGTACCTGACACTCATGGCATGTGTCTTATCGTCGTAGCATCCAAGGTATCGAAAAGCTGTAAGTCAGATAACTTTGTCCATTGCTTATAGGAAACGCAATTATCTCACACTTTTCCTTTATTAAGTTGTTAACGCATTGTAAACTCCTAAATAGAACGTTGGTATATACAAAATAACTTTGGTGTAATATATATATTAGATACTTTTAAATTTCATATTCTTTCAAATAGTTAAAAGTAAATAAATCATGAAACGTAATTAAACGTATGTTTGTGTCCTGTTTGTTTAAAAGGTATGCATAATGTAGTAATAAATATAATATTTTCTTGTTACAATATTATGTAGCCTTTTTTTAAGAATCAAGAACATTGGTATAACTTCCACTTTTTTTTAATTCTCGAGTTTAAGACATATCAACTGTATTTATAATAACATTATAAGTTATAGGCGATTGCTCCGCATGTTATGGGCTGGATTTTACTGCTTTACTAAGTTCTTGGCAAACAATCATCGACAAATAATTCCGGTATCTTCTTATTTGGATGTTGTTGCAAAAAAANGAGGCATGTGTTTGGAACACAACTGGCGAACACGCTGGCCACGATGCAGGATGTAACAATAACGTGAACGAACATCTTAGAACTGAAACAAAGTTAAAATGATTATCCTTTGAATTTGTTGTATTTTTAATTTAATATATCTTAATACACAATCCCTTTATTGTTGTTATAGCAATACAGATTGTATTTGTAAATATCTGCTATTTATTGCTCAAACCTCCACTACAATTTAATTAGTCGATTATAAATGAAAAAGTATAGAGAAAACAACTAGAAACTAACATCAACCAATGTTCTTTATTATTCGTTATGTTTATTTGATACAAAACCACTAACCTCATACTTCAGAAGTAACGAAGAAGAGTTTTCCCTAGTGTAACTAATGACTGGCAATATATACTCTTCGATAAACATCTATAATGGAAATGAATTACGTGGCAAAATACCTTCGATAACAGATGTGACCGGATTTTCAAAGAATTACGCCTCCCGAAAAAATCAACTATTTTATATGTGTACTCCTTGCATGGGCTGCCATTAGTCATGTAAAACACTCAGTCGTATCAATCTTATTTACGATAACAACGTGTTGTTCGTCAACAAAATTGAACATGTCGTGTAAAACGGTATTACATCAATTAAATACTTAATAGTTCTGTTATTGAGACAGATGTTGCTGCGTATCCATATTGTTAAATTTTGTCAACCTGTCAAGATTGGCGTTTCCTTTGTTGCCTTGCTTCGAATTACTTTGCATCAACTGCAAACATGTTGCAGCGTTACATATGTTGAAAGCTAGATATCATATTATGACATTGTTTAGTATTGTCATTAGCGCATTTTCATTGAATATGTAATTATGGGGCTCCACAATAAAGAACTATGGGGCTTTAGTGTAGCTGTTTACGAGCTTCAGCTTTTTTAACGTCAACAGTGTGGTTAGACAAACAAATAAATATTATTTGTTTTACAAAATGCTCTGGATTCGCTTTTTATTACACAAACTATGTGAAACTATAACGCGAGATAAATTATAAAAAGCAATTTAAATTTATGTTAAAACACATCTGCAACATGTTTGTTTAAAGCTTAAATAGTTCGCAAGACAATGACATCAATGTAGCAAAGGTAATGCTTCTCGTACAACTAACCCTCTTCACTCCATTAAAATCGCTTCCAGTACGCAAAATAAATTGTTCCTTCGTGACGGTATTTTAATATATTTACGAATTAAGGTCAGTTACAGATTTTTATTGTCGAACAATAGTCTACAATATTGCTTGGCCTTTTAGCTGTAATACGTTTGTTAAAAATATAGTATTTATACTATAATATTTTATAACAGGTACATCTGCATACAATGTAAATAGCGGACACTCTGTGTAAGGTTAAACAAAAAACTAACTACAAGTCACAAACTATTTTCATAATAATGCACGCATAAAACTGCTGCCACTTTATAATCAAAATCACACTCTTCACATTCGTATTAAAAATTCAGTTTTGCGATCGGAGGCTTGACAGCAGTAGATGATACTTTCTTGGGGTAAGTGGTGGTTTCCTTATTTGGCAAAGGTTGTCTAAGTCAGTTTCTGTATTGATTACATTGTACATGTTCGCTGCGTCCACTGCCCCTATACTTCACAAACAGCTTGTCTTCATAAGACCAAGCCTTTCGACACGGCCCTTCTCTTTGAGACGGAGGGATGCTAGAACATATGCGTAATGTAGTGCCCTTCAGTAGTTAGACAGAGTTTAATGTTGACTAAACAGTAAACATGGTTAATTTCTCAGAAAAAGCAACATGCGTCATTCCTGCAAGCTGTGTAAAATGTGGTAAAGTAATTAGCAATATAGTATTACATCTGAAACGTGACATGCACATAGCTAATCATGCTTCTGTATGACGCCCAATGCGCCATAGGGGCCACTGAACATCTGTGTTCATCATATCTATTTACATGTTCACCAGATATGCATTGTCATAAAAAATATTGAGCACCTTACAACGGGTTTTATAAATGAATTATTGATCGATTGATTTTATTTGGTAAAAATATGAACATAACATAGTTACTACATAATGCAGACAACAAAAAATATATGATCACAGCAATATACATAGTAAACCATGCAATGCACACACAATACCAAGGATAACACAAAAAAGAGAAAAATGATTTTCACTTATTTCTATTGTGGTCCTCGATTTCCATTGTGGTCTAAATTGAATACGGCACATGTTGCATCGTATGTTACCGGAACTGTTAAACAACATGACAAGTTTGTTACTTATATTACACACATTTACGTATCAGCAAAGTAATCTAGATATTTCTGCTATTGAAGCATGTACTCTGCGTAGGCTGTACCAAAATAAACTGTTTAAACACGAATTGCAGACGCATCTGTACGGCATTAAGGCGTAAAACAAGCTCTCTTGGCTGATGTAAAGCTATGTTTTGAAATGCTTTACATACCACGGTGTACCAAAATTAAAATTATTTGCAAATATATTATATTGAACATGCCCAATTTTGTTTAAATATCGATCCATAAAATGACTCCAATTTAGTTAAAGAACATATTTGCATGACGCTTTAATATAATATAAAGTAAATGAGACATAAACATGGATGCACCCATGACTTATGTTTGCACATACATTGTATACAAAGAGTATGTAAACCAAACTCTAAGGTCATCATACTTTTTTATTGTTTCCATATAGCAAACAACAAACTGTATCATGCAGATATTTTACCTTTGATCGGAATTTAGTTTTACATTAACCCTAAATCCAAGGCAAAAGCGCATCAAACAATAGTTATCATTTGGGTCACTTTAGTTCAAACTTGCATGAAAATAGAGAATATTCGGAAACAGCGATGTGCAATATGGCCATATTTCAACTTTTCCTCTAAAATGTAACCTTGACCTTTGAGCTTGTGGTAAAGGTGTTGACTGGGTGTCTCCACGCGGTGATAATTTCCGGAGAGTAATTAAACATTTCCTAGTATTCATTATAATGCTACATGCCGGACAAGCTCTATTATTTCCATATTTGAAATGTTGAACTCTAAGTGCGATGTTGACATTTGGGACATAGGTGTCACACGCAATAAAATCTACACACGTCGATAATGCATGGTATTATTTAACCTTTTGACCCTTAAGTAAGATCTTGACCTTTGGATATAGTTTTGCACACCAAACAAACACTAAACGTGTTGATGATAAATGGTAATGTTTAACCTTTTGCTGACAATATCAATGTATTTTTCAAAGGTATTGCTTATTTTTGATACACCCTAATTGCCGTTTCAATGTGAGCCGTATACGATCCCCATCCTATCTACTGTATAACATAGAGCTGTCTCGACTATTCTTAGGCTTTGAAATATAATGCTCAATACCCTGAACACACATACATATTTAAAGTTGAAAATCGGTAGTAGTTGTATAGTACATGTAAACTTAAAGTTGATTTTTTAGATTAAAACAATAAATGTGACACTATCAGGAACCTATTTAACTATTTACCAATTAATTTAGTTTAATTTAGTTTGAAAGCAAGATATGCATTAAAGCTCTTAACACACACAATTAAAGAAAAAATCTTTTTCAACCCAAATTATTGAGCATAAACCTTTTTTAAAGTAATAATGACGTTGACCTAAATATCCAAAAATGCAACCCATCCTTGACATGCATGTCAGCAACTTAACACACATTGTATCACATTTTATTAATCCAAACTAAAGTTATCGAGCGGAAATACTTTGTCTGTTTTCATTTACAGTGAACTTGACCCCACTGGTCCAAATGCAATCCCTCGTCAAATCATCCTGTAACCTACATACACATAAACTTAAGCACAATATCTCCATCCTAAATGAAAAGAAAAAACTTGAATTTCCTGAGTACAAAAAGAACAATAGGGCATAATTCTTCTAAATTCTGCTTCATTGCAGCTCAGAGTTATGTGCCTTTGTCGTTGACGTCACATGGTGATCCCGACGACATGCTTGAAGTTTCAATTTGATGCCTTAGTAGTTACAGGGATATTTACTTGTTGCATGCAAACTTTAAAATGAATTTCAACTTCAAAGCAAACTTAAAGTTACTTTTGAAAGAACAAAGTCATGGTAAAAAGCAAGTCAAACATATACGTCTTAGTAAGTGACAATTTTATAAAGACCCTGTACACACATCTATTTTTTTTTGTTTCTGTATCTGTTTTTTGACATAGAATTGAAGAGTTGTTGCATGAAAAATTTAAAGTGATATCGCAATATTTTGTCAAATATTTATGAATTTATATAAAATGTGTAAAAAAACTTATTATACATATATTTCAATACAAATTAAAATAAAAGTTAAGAAGAACATGTGTCGAAAAATGCGAAATAAGCAAGATATTTAATTCTAAATCGTAAATGTCTGTACAGTCGAATTCGCCATGTATAGCATGCGTGTACGGTATGAATCTAAATTTAGTTTAAGTGCAGATTCGTTCATACGACACAAAGGTACAATTTTGTTTCCTAACAATACCTTTTCATACGAAACGCGATCACTAACATCTAAAAGATGAATCTTCGGTTATTGTAGGAAATTATGTACGATTATCTTCGTCACTATCGGCCCGGGGCGCTAATTTGTCTTTGCTGCATTTTATGAAATTCGTCTTCAATGTATAATTTTTCTTGCCTATTTTATGTTATTGTAACATATTTTTATCAATATATTACAATTAAACACATATACAAATCATATAATCTTCCTTTAAGCTGAATGTTTAAGAACAAAATGGGTATATATCAGCTACATGCAGGTCAGAGTTGTGGGCCTTGGCGAGTGACCTTGCAAGAAGATCTCAAATGCATGTGTGAAGTTTTAAATGAATATCTGTAGTATACATATATACCTGTTGCATGCATACTAAAACCTGAAGTTCTACTTGCACGCAAACCTTAATCGGACATATATAAGTACAAAAGAGGACAATTCTTGTAAAAAGCTGGTCACAGTTATACATCTTGTTCAGTTAATGTCAATAAAGGCCCTGGACACATATATGACATTTTATTTTCTCATCTGTAGTACATAAACCAGAGAATTACCCTGGTGCTGACTCTGACATTTGGGTGAGTAGTATAGCTGGGATAACTCTGTGAAAGCCATATTTAATACACTATTGGTGTTAACTGACCAACATGCATATGCATAGGCTTTTGAAAAAGTCTGAAGTATGAAATGCGGTCCTTATTCATTTTTTATGTATGTGTAGTTCACTTAAAATATATTTATTTAGAATTACTGCTGAAGAAGAAAACCACTCAATTGTGTATGGGTACAATAGCTGTTTCCTAGACAATGACATATTCACAAGACCCTACATAATCAATTGTCATTAGTTCAACAAAATCGATCTAATAACAACCAACCAAATCTCAGCTTTATTTCACCGCGTTTTAGCACTCTATTCGATTGCTTATGGATCTACCTAAGGTTTTGACCACCGCTTGCCCAGAGTGCTAAACCCAAGCGAAGAAAAGTTGTTATGAAGTTAATTTTTATTGATAAATTAACGAACACATGCATTGCAAGATGTAATTTAGTAAAAAATAAAATGTATTGAAATAAATCAAGCTTTTATTAATAAAGTTAAGCGATGTATAAAAACAACTCAAAACCGTTTGCTTTTCTGATAAAAATTGTGATAATCATGTAAAAAAGATCACCTTTTGAAACTTTTGTAAAATATGTTTTATACTGCCATGTTGAACACAGTGTCTAACAGAATGCAGTTTGATTGGCGACTAACATGCAAGTGACCGAACTTTATCAGATTTACGTCTAACTTGTAAACATTAATGTGTTCAATCTGCAAAAGAAAGATTACATAGAAATTGGTCTATGCAAATCGACTTGCACGACGGGCTACCTACTTTGGAAAATCACTGGCCCCTTCTCCTCCCGCCCCCTCCCAAAATGTTAACCACGCGAGGGCAAGCAGACGTCAGATTAAATAATTCTCTGTTGGTATTTTAGAATGGTGCTTATTTAAATAAATGTGATATCATACAAAAAAGCTCATTGCTCAACTGGGATTCCAAGATACTGTTTGCATTGTTCGATATATCTGCACGTCAAGTTGTATTCAAGATTGATAAGAATCAATTAACTAATATAATAAATAAAGTGGGTATTGCATATTTAGAAGTCTATCATGCTTGGCATCAAACATTTTAGAGCTCGGCACCTACTCTTTTTCAAAGCCTCGTGTGACAAATTCCATCTGTATACAATACTGAATGTATATCCTTATTATATAATTAGACAAGCATGTAAGCAAATATATGGAGTTCTGTCGTCACACTCTTGATGGGGATTATATTCGGAACACAGTACAAGTCAATCAATCCATGGCTGTGTATTAGAACACATGTCTGGGTAGCAAAACTATCATACCAAGCGATATATTATGCAAGTTTTTCACAGATAAATGTTCAGCATAATGCTGCGTATGTTTTGTAACCATGACTCTTATTCACTACACATTGAATATACATGTATTGTGTTGCGGAGATCCTGATATAATCATAAAATTGTTGATTGATAATAAAGTATGTGCAAAGTGGCAATATTGTTTGTTTTAATGTGTCTAAAATGTCTGGAAAATACCGTCGATATGCCTCTTTAAACCAAATATAACTACTATGATACTATGATACGAACGATTTTGACAATTGAACATAACAGTGTTTAAAATTGAAATCACTTACAATATAGTAAGCTTTGTAATATTGAAAAGACTGATCTCCAATTTTTATATTAAACTTTGATCTATTTGATTTCATAGTATATTATCTCTGCAGACCAGTAAAAATATGCAGTTCGACAATATTTGTGTCATATATTAAGAAGATTGCTGAAAGGATTGCTGATAAATAAACAATTTGGGAACAATTAATGTAAGAAACCTCGTCATGTAATAAATTGCAATTATGGAAATTTAAGTAAACTTTGCAAGTATTTTCCACTTAGTTACTTGATTTAAATATGCATATCTGGTTGTATCATGTGTTAGCACAGCTGCATAAGTTAACGTTAAAAACAAATTACACGGCCATTCTTCAATAAACGCGAATCTACATTTACTCCTTTCGCCGGTAGAGACATGTACCTTGACTTTTATATCACAGATATCACAATAGAAATATTACAGTCCACTAGTAAAAAACGATAGTATATTAATATTACTAAGGAGGAACTAGCTTCACTTCGAAAACTGTCCCAGGATGATAGCATTGTTTTCAAGAAAGCCGACAAATCTAACACTATTGTGATTATGAACAAAATATATTACAAAAATGAAGTTTTACGTCAACTAAACAATGAGACTCATTACAAAAAACTACCCCGTGACCCGTGATGCGTTACCACTCGATATATGGTCTCCATTTTTCTACAATTTACCTAATATTCACAAAGAAACAAATAAAAATCTTCCGCTGAAATAACCCGGTCGTCCAATAGTGTCAGCATGTAATTCACCTACGGAGAATATTTCTAAATATATAGACTCTATTCTCAAACCATACATGTTTGAATTGCCGTCTTTTATCAAAGATACAACGGACTTCATAAAAAAGCTCAAAAATAATACAGTCAACAGTAAAGAAACCTACATCGTCACTCTAGACGTGTCATCGCTCTACACGAACATCCCACACGACGATGGAATCAAGGCGTGTGAGGAGTTTTTGCATAATGGCAACATTAATCGCAACACAATTTCTAAGTTGTTACGACTTGTACTTGAAAATAACTATTTTCTATTTGATGATGAATTCTACTTAAAAAAATGGGTACCGCTATGGGTAGTCCAATGGCGCTAGCATATGCCTCGCTATTTATGGGAAAACTTGAAAAAGACTTCATTAAAATATGCGAACATAAACCGACACTGTGGTTTCGCTTTTTAGATGATATATTTATGATTTGGGACCACTCTTTACAGAAGCTTGAGTTGTTTATTGAAGCATTAAATCGTTTTCACCCCAACATAAAGTTTACGTATTCAGCTTCTAGGAAAATCGTATCTTTTCTCGATGTGACTGTTTCTATTAATAATGACTTAACACTTCAAACAGATATACACATAAAGGAGACCAATAACCACCAATATCTTGACTATACGTCATGTCACCCTAAACAGTGTAAGGACGGTATACCATACAGTCAGGCGAAGCGATATAGACGTATTATATCGGATAACAACAGTTTTAAATCGTCACTTCAAGACCTCAGGCATCATTTCAAAGAGCGAGATTATCCGGATAAAGTTATCGATTGTGCGTTTGAAAAGGTTTCTGCTCTATCTCAAGAAGACGCATTACAGTCCTGCAATAAAGCAAAAACAAAAGTAATCCCATTTACAGTGGAATATAACCGTCATTGCCAAACATAGGAGCCACAATAAACAAGTATTGGGACATACTTAACCTGTCACAAAAAGAAGAAGTGAGAAGTGTATATAAAACTTATAAGCCAATACTGGCGTTTAAAAGGCCTAATTATATTGGAAACCGCATTACACGTGCTCAATTTACAAACAGTTTGAACAGTTCACGTGCGTCCAGTGCCTGCGGAAGAACACGTTGCTCCCATTGTAAATCCATCCACTTTGGAGATTTTTTTTAAAGAACAGTAACAAGCGAGCAATTTAATTTACGAAAGAATGTGAACTGTGCATCTAAAGATGTTATATACCTCATCACTTGTAAACAGTGTGAGAAACAGTACGTTGGACAAACAATGCAACCTGCATTTTCAACATTAGTCGCATCACATTTTAATGCAGATCAGCACAGTGCAAATGACTTTTCCTTTATGCCAATTGATGTTGTTAGTAACAACATTAATCGTCTGTGTAAAGAAACTTACTGTATACATAGACTTAAAACATTATACCCTAATGGTATGAATAACAAAGTTCTTTTTAACATAAAAGACTAGCTCTGCAATTTAATTTAGCTTACTTTTGTTTTTTTCCTATTAGTATTTTTATATATAATTTTATAGGAAATTGTGTATTCTTGAATCCAAAAGTTAAGCTTCATTTAATTGACGTTCATTTTATTGACGTTTATTATCCCGCAATTTAATGTACGTTGCGTCAATTAGGTAACATCTGCTTTCTGTTGTTATTTGTGTTAAGCCGAAACGTTAATAAAAAAGGGAAAAAATATGTGTTTTTGTTGGATTTATCATACTATAAATTAACGTTATTAATATATAATTACACTTATTTATGTATAAACAAAGCAATCCAGTACTGAAAGGCGTATTCAGAGAACCATGTGCTTAAACAATTGTCCAACTGTTCCTGCAAAACTGATATTGTGAAGCCGTTACAAAATACCTGACTTTTTCCGTGATATAAAGCAATTATTTAAATTGATATAGACATATTACCAACATCAAACACTTAGTTGACAGTCATATCTCTATATGTCATCTGGTGACAGTCTGGCAACCTTTTCGTTGGGATAATTACCGGGAAACCAATTTCATCTAAACATGTGTTGTGTATGTTTTATTAAATGGGTATATTTTCATGTGCGCAAACTTGAAAATATTAGGATGATATTATGATCTTATGGCTTATCAATATAAAACAAATGTTTTAACATAATAATAAATTGATCATGCTTTGACAAAGGTGTAAACCATTGCGATCAACAACACATTGAAACATTATTCGATATCAGCATTTGGTGTGGTTAAGCTCTGCATATGCACATTGACTCATGCTTTTTATTTATTTATAAATTTTACCATATATAATTGAGTCTGATTTATAGTAATGTACAGCTCCAGCTGAGATCATATTTATTTTCGCAGTGTGTAGCTTCTGTACATACATTCCCGAACATTTTTTTCCAATTTGACAATGAGTTTGCTTATATTGTATGGTTGTACGATGATTGTTTACTTCCATGTTTCCATATTTTACTTATTTTCCTTTTTACCTAGACAGAACAACTCAAATATGGTATTAGTAGGACCAGATCGGTCACGACTACCGGACTTACATTTGCATGACCGAGGCAAAAGCAGTTCTGCAAAGGATAATGCAGGTATAACTAAATGGATTTAAACAGTGCTTCATAAATAAAATTACGTCTCTTGTTAAAATGGTGGATGTTTCGAAAACATCATATTGTATGGTCAATAATTGGAATACATCAAATAATCTATACACCGAATATTATCTGTACGTCTACAGATTCAAGTTAGCTCATGGATCAATCATGATTTTTAGATATTAATAGTTATCCATGAATGTCGCGAAGATTATTTGATTCGTACACTTAAAGGGACCTTTTTACAGAAAGACGAGTTGACAATTCTCATTATTTTGTCATATATGTCAACAAATATAAGAGTTGTGTATACGGAGCAAACTCACCCTCAGAGCATAAAACTATACTCTGGTTACCCTTTTGTTAATTCCAAGGCATCATTTTAAATTGAGGCAATAATAAGGCGTTTGTAACGTCAAACGATGGAATAATGTGTGCAGTTTTAAATTGTTTTTTTTTTTTTATGATTGTTTGTTTAGGCTGCTTACATGAAGTAAAAAGAGCACAGCCTCATACAAACAAGGCAAAATGGCCGAATTGCTACATCAGATATTTTATGACTTACATCAAAATTAACTATTATCTTTGAACAGCCAATGCAGATTACTAACAGCATCATCTGCACATGCGTTTAAATATCCATTCTATGCAAATAGTATAGGCCATCATTTCAATCCTATTTTGAAGTCGTTTCTCTTTGCTATTTTCGTGAAAGGAAAGGATGACACAGTTGATATGAATCTCCACGATACATTTGATTTCAACATATTAGCAATCACTGTTTGTGAAATTTCATTTAATTTTTCGAACGTTTGATTTCAGATCTGCTATCCAGCCAATTGGTAAAGGCATCGATTTTGAAAACGAGTTTATCATTTTCCATGAAATAAAATCCATTAAATGATTGTGTTTTCAAAATAAAACTGGCCATTTGTCATGTGTGGGGAAAAGTTATATCAAAACATTGCTTATTCCCCGGTTATTGTAATTATATGATTTTTTTAGTTGTATGTGTGTTTCATTTTTGTAGAACTAGTGTATGAAATAGAAAGAGCATAATGCCTGTTACATCAATGGTTGCGTTATGAAATCTGAATATTGAATGTTCAATATATAATTGTATCCATTGATACATTCAATTGCGCGGAAATATTATGTTTTCGTTGTCATACGCATATATGTAAAACACGTTCTTTCAATGCCAGTAACGATTTGCATCATATGAAACCAATGTTAACAGAACGCGACGTAATATTTCGAAAAATATTGGACACATGTCCTACCTGATCTCAATATACACACACCATTTAGATAAGACATATGGACACACACTTGGTACTACTCACCTAAGACATTTTAAGACGACGCCCAGACAATTAGAGCGAATTAATCCTTACTTAGCAATCAGAATGTACTCGTCGGTCTTCCTGGTGTTGGCGCTGTTTTCGCATGCTTCTAGGGCTGCTGTTGACCTGGACTCGCGGCTTGCTGTGTTATAAGAAACGGTTTCGTCGCTTTTGCTACGAGGTGGGTATACAATTTGTGTTTAAATTAACAAGTGCTACATGGATCTTTGTTTTTACATTAGCATATTTTCAAATATTTACAAATTTAAAGTAATAATTTATTATTAGACACTACTTGTGCGGGCTTTGGCGGTAAATGAGACGTACATATTAATATTTATTGTTGTATAGCATGTATGTTTTTGTTCACTTTAATTATATAATTACTTTGCTATTTGAATATATGAGCTTAGGTGAAGATAGGTAGCATATAAATCATAACAAAGATCGGTTTATAATTTGTCAAGCAGATGACTTGGGTCTACGTTGCTTTCACATGCAATTGTTATCTTCTTATTGCTTTGACAGTTTATTACTTTACATGAATCTAGTGCTTCAATAAAAGGTTGGAAATAACAAATAAAAACATCGTCATAAGGTGTAACAAACGCCATACGCTGTTGCTACAAACTCCGTAGGCTGTAAATGATCAAAAACGAACAATGCTTGCCATGTGTTGTGTTTTATTCTCAGAAAATAACTGCCTGACACTTGATGACACGCTTCATAACTAAACGTATGCGTGTTTTGAGTCAGTGTTATATATTTCGTTTAATTCTTAAAGTATTCTATTATATGTGTTGTAATATGTGCCAGGACTTTACTTTGTAGAGCTTTTATAATCACCTAGGCTAATAATTGTAACTTCTGGTAATGCAAACCATGGTTTTACATAGTACCGGTAATCAGTATTCCATAATGATAAAATTCTATTTAGAATCACAGGCTTATGTTTTCCGATTTTTGGAAGTAATGATACCAGATGCTAAATACATGAATACGTATGACAATGATGTTTCATGCTTTTTTATCATTGCATTATAGTACAGATATGGGCATTTCTGGTATTATTTGTATAATGTGTGGTATTTTATGTTGTGTTTATTGTCTTTTCAGAAGCAGTTAAAAAAAATACTTTGTTTGTATAAATTATTCCTTTTATTCAACCACTCTCATATAAGGAACACAACTCTAGGATAGGTGCACNAGGGGCCCCCCCCCCCCCGGAGAAGTGCCACCTCAATGTTTTTCTCTGGACGGATAATAGCACCCTTACCCCTTACTGTTTTTTATTGGGCGGCGGAGAACTGCCCTCTTGTCAGAATTGATGACCCGGATAAGTGCCCCCTAAATATTGTCTATATGCAATTTAATACAATCATATGCAAGCTGAAAACAATAATTGGTTTGTTTGTTTTCACCAATTAAGGATTAAATTGTTTATCATAAGCTTAATTTAACGATCGCGTCAATCACTTTTTGGTGTTACCGCACATCTATAATAGACATTCACAGTTTGTTTAACATTATTTAATCGGACTTCAATAGCGCGGTAACGACTTGACACCTTTACTGGATGTTTAATCCGATTATCGATAATTGCGGGAGCTCAATGTGTGACATAAACCCGTCTGCGGCTTTCTTCAAAGGTAACAAGTGCTCACTAATTGAACAGAACAGAACAGAACTTTTATTTTCAGTCAAGTATATAACATATACAATAAGAGCAATATAACAAAGTACGATTTTTATAACACTATTGTGACTTCCGATAATTTAGCAACAACAACACAATAATTAAAGTCGGTCCGGTCTCCCAATTAAAAGATTCCATCCTTATTAACTGCAAATTTACTAATTAACTGCAAATTAAAGCAAACTGAAACCGAGTTTGTTTTTTGAAGATGCATGTTGACATGCTCTGCTCGAAATGCAAACTGTTTCCGTCAAATGTATAAAATACAACATAGACTTTCGAATAATATCTTAACATTTGCATCACATATGGAGTTCGTTAGGAGTCAGAGAGGCGCTGCAAAGCTATGTTACGAAGGTTTTTCCTTCACCAAGCCTAAAATTCACAATTTTTACGCCATTGTCGCTTTGTCACGTGAATCAGGTAATTTTAATAATTTTTACTTTGAGGTTGTATTTACACCACAATTTGTTTACAAAACAAGCAAGAATAAGTTAAAATACCGGACAATTTCATTCTGAATTTAAAATACTTGAGCACATGGTATGTTACTAAAAAAAGAAAAAACGTCATATGACCTTGAAATCTCGGGAGATTCTCATTTCAACAATGTCTGTAGCAATGCTGTTTTTCTCGATATATAAGAGCAGAAAAGACAAATTAAATTTTTTTATGGTAGTATTTTGTGAAAGAATATATCGGTTAAATGTGAAAAATTTAAATCTTTCCGATCAAGTGGATGATTTTATGCAATTACTGCATTTAAACGCTGTTTTGGGCAGGTCTGGAACCGACGATAGTCCCAAGGGGGGCACTTATCCGCCCTATGAATTATTGCGAGGAGGCAGATATCCGCCTACTTAATTCTGACAGGGGGGCACTTATCCGCTCCCTTAAAAATAGGGGGAATTTCTTCGGGGGGCACTTCTCCGGGGGGNGGGGGGGCGCCTCTCCGGGTACCAATGAAAACATCCACAAGTTAACAGATGTAATTGTTTGTATTTTAAACAGTTGCAGAACAATCATCTGAAATAAAAGATCTGAAGCACATAATTCACGAACTTAAAACAACGAAACCATTACATAACACGGTGGAAACGGAAAACCCATCATCACGGAAACAGTCGTGGTACAGGAAATACACTGGTGTTTGGGAATCAACGCACCATCAACAAGCGGTGGAACATAGTCGCAATAACTTTAAAATGACAGCTAAAGATGGTATTTTGTAGTAGATACGGATGCAGTTTAAATATTCTTGTCTGATACACATACATTAAATTAGTGTTTAATACATTATTAAATTGTTTTTTAATTGCGTGTATGCTGATAACGGTTCGTTTCTTTTACAATCATTATGGTAACTGATACGTGAAGAATAGCTTATGATCGATTCTGAACATTGCACCTTTTAGAACAACATTCGAAAACGTTAACTGATTTACGATGCAAATTAAATGGCGTATTTGTTTTATTATAAATTACTGCATACTATTTCGTTTTAAGCTGCTGCCAAGAGCAAAGACCGAATTCCACGCAATGGAATTGTTGAACGTCCTATTGCATTTACTGCTGTCGAAGTTGTCGATCAATATGGTATCGGCGTGAACCAGAACATACTGTTTGAAGATGTTATCTTAAATGACAGCGGTGGATTCCACGCACAGCATGGTGTCTCTATCGCGCCTGTGGGTGGATATTATTTGTTTACCACATCCGTGGTACGTGGCAAAATACTTACGATAACAGATGTGACCGGATTTTCAAAGAATTACGCATCCCGGCCTATCAAATATTGTATATGTGTACTCCTTAATAGTTCTGTTATTGAGACAGATGTTGCTGCGTATTCATAGTTAAATTTTGTCAACCCTATCGAGTTTGGCGTTTCCTTTGTTGCCTTGCGTCGAATTACTTTGCATCAACTAAAAAACATGTTGCAGCGTTACATATTCCGAAAGCTAGATATCATATAATGACCTTGTTAAGTATTGTCATTAGCGTATTTTCATTAAATATGTTATTATGGGGTTCCACGATATACGAACTATGGGCTTTATTGTAGCTGTTTACGAGCATCAGCTCTGTTTACGTCAACAGTGTTGAAATACAAACAAATTAATATATTTTTTTAAACAAAATGTCCTGAATTCGCTTATCATTACACAAACTTTGTGGAGCTATAACGCGAGATAATTAATAAAAAGCAATTTAAATTCATGTTAAAACACATCTGCAACATGTTTGTTTAAAGCTTAAATAGTTCGCAAGACAATGACATCAATGTATTAAAGGTAATGCTTCTTGCAAAAACTTACCTTCTTCACTCCATTAAAATCGCTTCCAGTACGCAAATCAATTGTTCCTTCGTAACGGTATTTTAATATATTTACGAATTAAGGTCAGTTACCGATTTATATTGTCGAACAATAGTCTACAATATTGCTTGGCCTTTTAATTGTTATACGTTTGTTAGAAACTGAAGTACAATGTCAAAAAATATTATTTATACTATAATATTTTATAACAGATACAATGTAAATAGCGGACACACTGTGTAAGGTAAAACAAAAACCTTACTACAAGTCACATCATATTTTCATAATAATGCACGCATAAAACTGCTGCCACTTTATGATCATAAATCACACTTTTCATATTCGTATTAAAAATTCTGTTTAACGATTGGTTGCTGACTGCAGTAGATGATACTTTCTTGGGGTAAGTGGTGGTTTCCTTATTTGGCAATGGTTTTCTAAGTCAGTTTCGGTATTGGTTCACTGCCTCTATACTTCACAAACCGCTTGCCTCATACGACCAAGCCTTTTCGACACGGCCCGGCTCTTTGAGACGGAGGAGGGATGCTACCACCTCGGCGTTTGTTTTGTAAAGTGTTCATTGACGTAAATGTAGTGCCCTTCAATAGTTAGAGAGAGAGAGAGTTTACTTTTAATTAAACAGTTAACATGGATAAATTCTCTGAAATAGCAACATGCGTCATTCCTACAAGTTGTGTAAAAAGTGGTAAAGTAATTAGCAATATAGTATAACATCTGAAACGTGACATGCAAACGTTAATAATGTTTATGTTTGACGCTCAATGCGCCTTTGGTGCCACTGAACATCTGTGTTCATCATATATATTTACATGTTCACCAGATATACCTTGTCATTACAAATATTTAGCACCTTACACCGGGTTTTGGAAATGAATTATCTAAATTGAATACGGCACATGTTGCATCGTGTGTTACCGGAACTGTTAAACAACATGACAAGTTTGTTACTTATATTACACACATTTACGTATCAGCAAAGTAATCTAGATATGTCTGCTATTGAAGCATGTACTCGGCGTAGGCCGTACCTAAATACACTGTTTAAACACGAATTGCATCACGCATCTGTATGGCATTAAGGCGTAAAACAAGCTCTCTTGGCTTATGTAAACCAATGTTTTGAAATGCTTTACATACCAAACAACGTACCAAAATTAAAATTATTTGCAAATATATTTTATTGAACATGCCCTATTTTGTTTAAATATCGATCCATTAAATGACCCCACTTTAGTTAAACAAAATATTTAAATGACGCTTAAATATAATATAAAGTAAATGGGTCATAAACACGGATGCACCCATGACATATGTTTGCATACATACACAGAGTATGTAAACCAAACTCTGAGGTCATCATACTATTTTTATTGTTTCCATATTAAAAAGCCAACAACAAACTGTATCATGCAGATATTTTACCTTTGATCTGAATTTAGTTTGACATTAACCCTAAATCTAAGGGCAAAGACGTTACGCATCAAACAATAGTTATCATTTGGGTCACGTTAGGTCAAACTTGCATGACAATATTGAATATTCAGTAACAGCGATCTGCAATATGGTCATATTTCAACTTTTCCTCAAAAATGTAACCTTGACCTTTGAGCTTGTGGTAAAGGTGTTGACTGGGTCCTAGTATAACTTATAATGCTGAATGTCGGACAAGCTCTATTATTTCATTATTTATCATTTTGAACTCTAGATGCGATGTTGACATTTGGGGCATAGGTGTCACACGCAATAAAATGTACACACGTCGATTATGCATGGTATTATTTAACCTTTTGACCCTTAAGTAAGATCTTGACCTTTGGATATAGTTTTGCACACCAAACAAACACTAAACGCGTTGATTATAAATGGTAATGTTTAACCTTTTGACCCTTAAGTACGATATAGACCTTATGGACATAGGCTCATGTCATTATGGATTTTTGTGACGTCATACGACCGACTTTCCCAGTTGTAATCTACATGCATAGGTCATTGGGTTTATAATGTTCCATTTTATTTATATTTTCTCTCTGATAGGCGTTTCTTGTTTGATTTAATTATTAGTATTTTTTTTTAACAGTCACATAAACAACCAAGCAATGTAATATGGAATTTTTACACCCATTATTGCTGCTTCTTCCTGTATTTGCGCGATGATTATCTGAGATATTAACTCCGTGACGCTATATTCTCAAATCTTTTTCTATAAAGAAGGAATGTAGTTGACAATTGTTAATAGTTTTATTTGATCGTTCGTCAAAAAGTTGTAACTCTGTTACTCTTGTATCTTCAATGCAATTGAGTAATTAAATAGTAATTAAATTGAATGCGTTTTAATTCCCTTTTATTATTGTTTAATTTGAGTTACAATGCTATGACGTTAAATTTTATTTACACTTAAATGTATTATGAATATTGCTGGGCCAAGTGTGAGGTTGAGCGCTCTATAACCAGGTTTAAACCCCCAATGCGTTGCATTGACCGTTCCAAGGCGGTGACCCCAGCTTTATTCTTATTTGTGTTTATGTTGTTTTGTATTGTGCTGTATTGTGCTGTTTTGTACTGTTTCGGCAATCGGTCACTTGCCATAAATAAAGGACCAACTAATTGTTTGTAATAAGATTTCAATACTGCTCCAGCAGCTGGAGTTTCACTTCTTTATATTGCACACGAAACAAAATCAATTCATTGATACATATTGGATATATATTTAACAATTTTCCTCATAAATGATACAACTAATGTCCGATAATATTGCAGGACAATATGACAGACAAATGCATGGTATAAAATGCTTTCTATAAAGAAGTTTTTAAAAAAACGTTAATCATACCACCGTACTTTATGTGACTGGTTTACTGGTTGTTATTACTGAACATTTCTAAGTAAAGAGTGAAATGCAAATTTGCACTTGAAAATATAGTTAAGATATGTTTGAAATCCTGCTTTAAAGGAGCAAACAAAAATATTGCCCTGCTTACATATTTTAAAGTCTCCAAAAATCATGCTATAAAATGAACGCTTTTTCTGCAATATGCTGACTGCTGACAATATCAATGCAATTTTCAAAGGTATTGCTTATTTTTGATACACCCTAATTGCCGTTTCAATGTGAGCCGTATATGATCCCCATCCTATCTACTGTATAACATAGAGCTGTCTCGACTATTCTTACGCTTTGACATATAATGTTCAATACCCTGAACACACATACATATTTAAAGTTGAAAATCGGTAGTAGTTTTATAGAACATGTAAACTTAAAGTTGATTTTTATATTAAAACAATAAATGTGACCATATCCGGAACCTATTTAACTATTTACCAAATTAATTTCGTTTAATTTTGTTTGAAAGCAAGATATGCATCAAAGCTACTAACGCACACAAGAAAAGCAAAAAATCTCTTTCAACTCAAATTATTGAGCATAAACCTTTTTTAAAGTAATAATGAAGTTGACCCAAATTTCCAAAAATGCAACCCATCCTTGACATGCATGTCAGCAACTTAACACACATTGCATCATATTATATCCATCCAAACTAAAGTTAGCGAGCGGAAATACGTTGTCTGTTTTCATTTACGGTGAACTTGACCCCACTGGTCCAAATGCAATCCCTCGTCAAATCATCCTGTAACCTACATACACATAACCTTTAACACAATATCTCCATCCTAAATGAAGTTAGTTAGCGCTATTTTTTATATTTTATCAACAGTGACCTTGACCTTGCCCCAACTGGTGCCAAATACAATCGCATGCTTTTTCTGCATGTCAGCTAAGTTGGAGTTGTTTCACGAAAAAAATTACATGAATTTCCGGAGTACAAAAAAGGACAATATGGCATAATTCTTCTAAATTCTGCTTAATTGCAACTCAGAGTTATGTGCCTTTGTCGTTGACGCCACATGGTAGTCCCGACGAAATGCTTGACTTTTCAAGTTGATGCCTTAGTAGTTACAAAGATAGGTACGTGTTGCATGCAAGCTTTAAAATGAATTTCAACTTTAATGCAAACTTTAAGTGACTTTTCAAAGTACAAAGTGCGGCATAGTCATGGTCAAAAGCTGGTCCAAAATAAACGTCTAAGTCAGTGACTATTTTATAAAGACCTTGAACACATATCTAACATTTTACCTCTGTATCTGCTTTTTTACATAGAAATGTACAGTAGTTGCATAATAAGGTTAACCTGATTGTTTAAGAACAAAATGGGTATATATCAGCTAAATGCAGGTCAGAGTTGTGGGCCTTGCGAATGACCTTGCATGATGATCTCAAAGACATGTGTGCATTTTTTAATTAATTTATGTAGTATACATATGTACCTGTTGCATGAAAACTTAAACCTGAAGTTCTACTTGCACGCAAACCTTACTCTGAAATATATAAGTACAAAAAGAGGGAAAATCCTACTAAAAAGCTATTCACAGTTATACGCCTTGGTCAGACAATGTTCATAAAAGACCTGGACATATATGTGACATGTTATTTTCTCATATGTAGTAAATGTAGAGATATGGAGAAGTATCACGTTTATTTAAACCAGAGAATTACCCGGGTGCTGACTGCTGTGTAAAGCTCGGATTACTCTGTGAATGCCATAATTAATCCACCATTGGTGTTAACTGACCTACGTTCATATGCATAGACTTTTGCAAAAGTTTGAAGTATGAAATGCGGTCCTTATTCGGTTTTGTATGTATGTGTAGTTCACTAAAATATATTAATTAAGAATTACTGCTGAAGAAGAAAACCACTCAATTGTGTATGGGTACAATAGCTATTTCCTAGACAATGACATAATCACAAGACCCTTCATAATCAATTGTCCTATTAGTTCAACAAAATCGATCTCATAACAACCAACCAAATCTCAGCTTTATTTCACCGCTTTTTAGCACTCTATTCGATTGCTTATGGATGTACCTAAGGTTTTGACCTCTGCTTGCCCAGAGTGCAAGATATTTTTAACATTTACTAAACCCAAGCGAAGAAAGGTTGTTATTAAGTAAATTTTAATTGATAAATTAACGAACACATGCATTACAAGATGTAATTTAGTAAACAATAAAATGTATTGAAATAAATCAAGCTTTTATTTATAAAGTTAAGCGATGTATAAAAACAACTCACAACCGTTTTGCTTTTCAAAAAAAACTTTAGTGAAATATGTTTTATACTGCCATGTTGCACACAGTGTCTAACAGAATGCAGTTTGATTGGCGACTACCATGCAAGTGACCTAACTTAATCAGTTTTTTTGTTTAACTTGTAAACATTAATGTGTTCAATCTGCAAAAGAAAGATTACATAGAAATTGGTCTGTGCAAATTGACTTGCACGACGTGCTACCTACTTTGGAAAATCACTGGCCCCCTTCTTCTCCCGCCCCCTCCCAAAATGTTAACCACGCGAGAGCAAGCAGGCGTCCGATTAAATAATCATCTGTTGGTATTTTAGAATGGTGCTTATTTCAATAAATGTGATATCATACAAAAAAAGCGCAGTGCTCAACTGGGATTCCAAGATACTGTTTGCATTGTTCGATATTTCTGCACGTCACGTTGTA
Organism: Dreissena rostriformis; assembly: GCA_007657795.1. Classification (NCBI taxonomy): domain Eukaryota; kingdom Metazoa; phylum Mollusca; class Bivalvia; order Myida; family Dreissenidae; genus Dreissena; species Dreissena rostriformis. The sequence continues at coordinate 68,937 of VMBQ01000843.1, read as the reverse complement.
TTCAAGATTAATAAGAATCAATGAACTAATGTTATAAATAATGTGAGTTTTGTATATTTAGAAGTCTATCATGCTTGGCATCAAACATTTTAGAGCTCGGTACCGCCTCTTTTTCAAGCCTCGTATGATAAATTCCATCTGTATACAATACTGAAAGTATATTCCTTCTATAAATAGACATGCATGTAAGCAAATAGATGTTATTCTGTCGTCACATACTTGATGGGGATTATATTCGGAACACAGTACAAGTCAATCGATCACATTGATGTTTATTTGGACAAATGTCTGGGTAGCAAAACTATCATAACAAGCGATTTGTTATGTAAGTTTTGTAAAGATACAACATGCATTAAACTTTTTTGTTATTTTCCTTTTTCAGCATAATGCTGCATATGTTTTGTTACAAGGGCTCTCATTTATAGACATTGAAGATATTGTTTTGGGTTGATCCGAATAAAACCATAATCGTTTTGATTGATAACAAAGAATGTGAAAAGTGGCGATATTGTTTGTTTTAATGTGTCTTAAATGTCAGGGTAATACCGTCGATATTTTCTCTTTAAATCAAAAAAACTAAATGCTACTATGATACGAACGATTTTGACAAATGAAATAAACTTGTTTTAAATTGAAATTACTTACAATATAGTAAGCTTTTATGTAATATTGAAAAGACTGATCTCCAATTTTTATATTAAACTTTGACCTATTTGAATTCATAATATATTATCTCTGCCGACCAGTAAATTTATGCCGTGCGACAATATTGTTGTCATATATTAACAAGATTGCTGAACAGATTGCTGATAAATAAACAATAAGGGAACAATTAATTTAAAAAAACCTCGTCATTTAATAAATTGCAATCATGGACATTTATGTAAACTTTGCAGGTATTTTCCACTTAGTTACCTGATTTAAATCTGCATATCTGATTGTATCATGTGTTAGCACACCTGCATACATTTAAATTATTAATATATAATTACACATATTTATGTATAAACAAAGCAATCCAGTACTGAAAGGCGTGTTCAGAGAACCATGTGCTTAAACAATTGTCCAACTGTTCCTGCAAACTGATATTGTGAAGCGTAACAAAATACCTGACTATTTCCGTGATATAAAGCAATTATTTAAAATGATATATGGACACATTACCAACATCAATACACTAAGTTTACAGTCATATCTCTATATCTCATCTGGTGACAGTCTGACAACCTTTCGTTAGGCTAATGTATCGCAAAACAAATTTCATCAAAACATTTTTTGTGTATTTGTTGTTAGATGGGTATATTTTGTTGTGCGCAAACATGAAAATATTAGGACAATATACGGGATGGTTTTATTATCTTGTGGCTTATCAATATACAACACATGCTTTTTATTTATAAACCATAACATAATAATACATTGCTAATGCTTTGACAAAGGACACATTACGATCAACAACACATTGAAACATTCTTTGATATCAGCATTTGGTGCGGTTTAGCTCTGCATATACACATCGACTAATGCTTTGTTATTTATTTATTACTTTTACCATATATAATTGAGTCTGATTTTGATTTTGATATATTAATGTACAGCTCCAGCTGAGATCATATTTCTTTTTGCAGTGTGCAGCCTCTGTACATTGCATAATTTCCCGAACATTTTTCAAATTTGACAATGAGTTTGCTCATATTGTATGATTGCACAATGATTGTTTACTTCAATGTTTTCCATGTTTTACTAATTGTCCTTTTTACCTAGACAGAACGACTAAAATAGGGTATTAGTATTACCAGACATGTCACGGCTACCGGACTATATTTGCGAGACGGAGGCGAAAGTTATTCTGCAAAGGATAATGCAGGTTTAACTAAATGGATGTATGCAGTGCTTCATATAAAAAAGTACGTTTCTTGTAATAATGGTAGATGTTTCGAAAACATCAAATTGTATGGTCAATAACTGGAATACATCAAATGATCTATATACCGAATATTATCCGTACGTCTACAGATTAAAGTTATCTCATGTCTCGATGGATCAATCATGATTTTTTTAGATAGTAATAGTTATCCATGAATGTCGCGAAGAGCATTTGATTCTTGCACTTAAAGGGACCTGTTTACAGAAAGACGAGTTGACAATTCTCAGTATTTTGTGATATATGCCAATACATATTAGACGTATGTATACATGTATATGAATAGGTCAACTCACTCTACGAGCATAAAACTAAACCCTGAATACCCTTTTGTTAATGCCAAGGCATCATTTGAAATTCAGGCAATAATAAGGCGTTTGTTGCGTCAAGCGATGGAATAATTTGTGAGGTGTTTTTTTATAATTATCTCGTTCAGCTGCTTACATGAAGTTCAAAGAGTACAGCCTCATAAATACAAGCCAAAATGGCCAAATGGCAAAATGTGACCGTTCAAACGCGCTGTTGCACTTTACTGAAAAAATGCTTATTTGTTTTAAAATATCATGATATCTATGGAAAACTCTCACGAATTAGCGGGCTCTCCACTTTATCCCATTAAAAATGGTAAAATATGTAAAAAGACATCCTTAAAAATGTTAACTGGGTCGCGCTTTTGTTGATAGTATTCTTAATGTCTTATTTTTAGCTCACCTGTCACGAAGTGGCATGGTGAGCTTATGTGATCGTGTGATGTCCGGCGTCCGTCAATTTGTTTGTGTAGACAGTAGAGGTCACACTTTTCATCCAATCTTTATGTAATTTGGTCAGAATAATTATCTTGATGAAATCTGGGTTGAGATTGTATTTGGGTCATCTGGGGTCAAAAACTAGGTCACTAGGTCAAATAATAGAAAAACCTTGTGTAGACAATACAGGTCACAGTTTTCATCCAATCTTTTTGAAATTTGGTCAGAATGTTTATCTTAATGAAATCTGGGTTAGGATTGTATTTGGAACATCTGGGGTCAAAAACTAGGTCACTAGGTCACTAGGTCAAATAATAGAAAAACCTTGTGTAGACAATAGAAGTCACAGTTTTCATCCAATCTTTATGAAAATTGCTCAGAATGTTTATCTTGATGAAATCTGGATTGAAATTGTATTTGGATCATCTGGGATCAGAAACTAGGTCACTAGGTCAAATCATAGAAAAACCTTGTGTAGACTAGCGAGGTCACAGTTCTCATCAGATCTTAATGAAATATGGTCAGAATGTTTGTCTTGTTAAAATCTGGGTTGGAGTCGAATTTGGGTCATCTAGGGTTAAAAACTAGGTCACTAGGTCAAAGTTTTAAAAAAAACTTGTGTAGACAGAAGAGGTCACAGTTTTCATCCAATCTTAATAAAATTTGGCCAGAATGTTAATCTTGATGAAATCTGGGTTGGGATTGTATTTGGGTCATCTGGGGTCAAACACTAGGTCACTAGGTCAAATCATAGAAAAACCTTGAGTAGACAATAAAGGTCACAGTTTCCATCAGATCTTTATGAAACTTTGTCAGAATGTTTATCTTGATGACATCTGGATTGGGATAGTATTTGGGTCATCTGTGGTCAGAAACTAGGTCACTAGGTCAAATCATAGAAAAACAATAGATGTCATAGTTTTTATCTGATCTTAATGAAATATGGTCAGAATGTTTATCTGGATAATATCTGATTTTGGATCGTATATGGGTCATCTGGGGTCAAAAATTAGGTCACCGGGCCAATGCTAGTAAAATGTGAGCGATTCAAAGCCATCATGGCCCTCTTGTTTATATAAATTACTGCATAATATTTCTTTTAAGCTGTTGCCGGGAGCACCGACCGAATTTCACGCAATGGAAATGTAGAACGTCCTATTACATGTACTTAGGAAACGTTCATGATACACTCTGATGCTGCGATGATGTCAAAATTCTTTGACGGCATGATATGAAAAAGGTGTCATGTCCACTTAAACTGCGATGACAAGTCATTTTAACAAGAGCATGACGCCAAAAATTATGTTGATTTGTTGACTTAGGATAAGATTTCAAGACTTAAAGAACCCGCATGTTGGCATAACAGCCTAAATCTCTGACGATATTTTATCCTTTAGCCGTTCTGTATATTTAACTATTTCTATTTGTTTAAGATGCAATGTCGTAACTGTTTGTTTTATAAATTACTGCATACTATTTATTTTTAAGCTGCTGCTATAAAAACCGACATAAGTACACGCAATGGAATGGTTGAACGTCCAGTTGCATTTACTGCTGTCAAAGTTGTCGACCAAGATGGTATTGGCGTGAACCAAAACATCCTGTTTGACCATGTTATCTTAAATGACGGCGGTGGATTCCACGCACAACATGGTGTCTTTATTGCTACATCCGCTTGGCCACGGCTATCTGCATGCAGCAATAATGCACAACGGCATACCCATTGCCATCGCGTTGTTTGACTCGGGCCATTGGAACCAGGGCTCAATGACGGTAGTCTTAAAGGTTTCTACATCAGACGAGGTTTGGATAAGTAATAAAGACTGTAACAACCAGTTTGTTCGTGGACGAAGATTCTCTGCATTTTCAGGTGTTCTGTTGTGTCCGATTTTAAGTGTTATGATGCAATAAATAAAATGATACATATGATTTGCATCGTTTAGTAACACATATTTATAACAATATAGCAAATAGTATCTGTGCATTGAATGTAGTAGCATTTTATTCAAAGAACACTTATATGTTTTCGAATAATTAGTCGATATATAACTCACATGAATAACGAAACTCACATCGGGTAGCTGAAAGCAATTGTGTGATGTCGACAGTGCATCCTTAATACATGTACCACCAAGAAATGTCGGCAGTTAGATGCCTATATATTTTATAATAGGTCTTAGGAATAACTGTTCCTTCACATTATCACGGAGAAACGTGTATTTTTGTTAAGTGCTTCAATGCATGAATAGGTCTCGTAATTGACAAATTGACCTTTACAAGTAAATAATATCAACTCCGTCTCAAGTTGTAATTCATTGTGTCAAAGCAAGCTGTAAAACGACGATCCAATATTTTTTCTTGTGCATACATGTATATTACTTTATCCGACCAATTCAAAGACGCACCAGCGCAAATTATGTTTAAATGTATGATTATCAACTCGTACTCCTAAGACAAGCTCATACTGCAATATATCTGTATTAAAGAAAGAATTCCGTGTATGGCATGTTTTAATCAATTGTTTTACTGTGTTGAAGTTTGATAAAGCATAGCACAAACGTTCCGAATGCTAATATATTTGTTAAAGTTTCGGGAAAAAAAACGTAAATGTTTATTCATAAGCTACACTGATTTCCTGTTCCGAGTTCCCAATGCCCTAAAAAAAGAATACATTAAAGATAAAGATATTGGTAATGGAATGGGTCAGAGGAATTCGCGCTCGCAATATATACTTGAGATAGGACTTTAGGAAGTTAGCAATAAGGGTTAATGTACAGGTAGGAGTCTGGTACCATCTTGTTCAGAACAGTCGATCCAAAATGTTGGGTAGGTGATCACCTAAACGTTAACGCAGACTCCTTACCTGTACATTAACGTGACGCCGCATAAACGTTTCGCCGCATAGACGTGTCGCCGCATAGACTTGACGCCGTAAATACTTGGCGCCGAATAGACAGGTCCTGTCTATGCGGCGTAAGTCCTTTTTTTTGCAAAACAAACAGCTATTTCTTAACGAAATCATCAATTTGAAAGAGAAAAAAAAACGGATAATAAAATAATTCAAATACTGATGATGAAAGACCACGGTTTGGTTGGAATGCTATAAAAATTAGATATTTATTAAGATCCTCCCTCTCTTTACTCTCACTGCTTCTTATATTAACTATCATATTATATGAGGACCCGGACTGTTACCCAGCACTTCTACCTAATTTACCTACTAGACTCACGAAAGTTGGAACGAATTTTGAATTATAGCTTACATGAACCGGTAGTGGGAATTGAATCCGGGTCGGATAGGCGAGAAGCGCGTGTTCCAACCTCTAACCGGACAGCCTAATTTAAACTTGTGTGTTTGTGTATTTCAAAGTTTATGAGGTGCGTCCGCCCCGGAGGCTGCCTTATATGAAACCCGGAGTGTGTGTACGCCTACCCAATTTCGCTTACTTTAATTTTGAGAAAGTTGGTACGAAGTTTTGCATTACAGCTGCAATTTTCAACTATTTAGTTGTATCAG
>VMBQ01000843.1:18163-56902 GCA_007657795.1 Dreissena rostriformis | reverse complement strand
TTCTTAAAAAAAATCAAAGAATACTATCAGAATAGCAAACAGTTTGGATCCTGATGAGACGCCACGTGCTGTGGCGTCTCATCTGGATCCAAACTGTTTGCAAAGGCCTTCAAAATCCGGTTCCAGCGCTCAAAGGGTTAATTGCTGGGAAAAATCAGACACCCTTGTTGTCCAGGAGGTCATGTCATTTGTCAGCAATGGCTGTAAGATACTAGTTAGTTAAAAGACGCTTAAACAAGAACTGTGAATCACCAACATTTGGACATGCATATAAAATACAATGTGGGTGTGTGAAAAAAAGCTTTGCAAAATGCCTTATACCTTGATTGCCGTGCCCTGACCATGGATATTAAAAACATAACATATACAAATCATACACATTTTTAAGCCGTTATGACCGGATATGTAAAAAAAATCTAAGCATGTACTAAAGTGTCATTGGTTTCTTTACTAAAGTAAAATTAAATATAAGGCCATAAATATTTGATATACATCATATTTTGTTTAGAAAATAAAGATATCCTTTTTTGTTAACAAATTAAAGAAATCCTTTACTAAAATGATATAGAAATACTTAAACGCTGTGACTATTTGCAAGGAACGTGATAAAAAGCATACTGGCTACCTATGGCTCCTTTCCCATGAATTAAAAGCAATCTTTATAACAAACAGAGACACATAACAGGCAACATGAAGAAGTATAAGCACCCATAATTCCTTGGTGGCCACATAACCAGTATGAGACATTGATACTTATTCATCTGGATCCTGACTAACTAAACATCAAATGACAAATTCAAGTTGCAATACAGATTTTGAAGAAGCATAAAAGCTTAGTTTCAACATCGAAAAATAATTTTAGAGTTGTTCTGGGAAAACTTTGCTTTATGCATGTGTGTAAAGTGTCGTCCCAGATCAGCCTCTGCAGTCCACACAGGTTAATCAGGGACGACACTTTCTGCTTTTATGATGTTTTTTTTTGTTTAAAGGAAGTCTTTCCGTAGCCGAAATCCAGTTTAGATGGAAAGTGTTGTCCACAATTAGCCTGTGCAGATTGCACAAGCTAATCTGGAACGACACCTTATGCAAATGCGTTAAGCCCCATTTTCCAAGAGCAAGGCTCATTTCCATGGTATCATTCACATATTCCCTTTATTGTGCGCAACATAATGGTCTAAAAGGTCTAAAAGTTGTGAAATAAAAATGCAGTTGTAACTTAAATTTGTCATAAGATCTTTAATGAGACTGGGCCCTGGACTTCTTTTCACAAAGCTCCAGCGGGAAATCTTAACTTAAGTAAAAAATTTAGATAAAAATTTCAAATGATAATGGTTTTTCTCCACAAAATGGTAAAAAATATAACACCATGGCAAAATGTCAGACACTGAAAATATGACAAACAGGCCCTTGATTACAACAGCAAGAAAGAAATGGAATGATATGAATATTAATGGAATAAGCTTAAGTGACTCCTACAGAGCTTTGTGATTAAGGTCCCTGGACAGAAAATGTCACCTCGAAGACAGCCTAAAGAGTATAAAGATGCAAATTAAAATTCGCTATTCAAAGGAGCCTGGACTCGTGAAATACAATGTCACATAATCAACTTGTGCGATATAATCCAATCGGAACACCATATTCCCTGTGTATCTCATATAGAAATGTGAGGCAGATACACCAGTGTCTTGATAAAGACTTTTAAAATTGAACTGACAACAATAATTATCATTTAACATAAATCTTGTTTTTATTTTCATAAAACTTCAAACAAATATACTAGAAATGAATTAACAAGTTTAAGGTATACTCCGAAAAAATATAACCATTCAATAGTGGTAAAATGCTATATTGTGCGTCAAAAACACTGCCTTTGACCAATGGTGCAGGTAAAAACAAAAATCAAACTCAGTGCAATTTAACCTTCCAGTCCAGAGAAGTTTCAAGTAGTTTTTCCCTCAATCTAGCTCGCGAATACTGTATATTAAACATATCTTTTTATAAATTTCCTGGACATGTTACTGATACACATTTATTACTCTGTTACTTCAAAAGAGATTTCAGTTTTAACACCAAGAACTGCTAGCTACCAAGACAGAACAATGTTCAAACAATTTTCTATCTATAAGTACAGACAAAACTAATGAGAACAAAAAAAAACGAGAATTAACAGAAAAAATATATCAAATAATAACAGTCAGATACGTTTAAAGTAAGATTTCTAGTTTACAGTACTCACAACTTGAAGACAATAATAATTTCACAAGAAGTACATTAACAATTCTATGTATATTTCTATTCTATGTACAATTAGTATAAGCTTCCCTCTGGGAAAAGGGCTTAATGCATGTGCGTAAAGTGTCATCCCAGTCCACACAGGCTTAAAAGGGACGACACTTTATGCCTAAACTGGATTTTTTTTTTGCTAAGAAGAGTCTTCCTTTAAACAAAAAATACCATAAAAGCGGAAAGTGTCGTCCCTGATAAGCCTGTGGGGACTGTACAGGCTAATCTGGGATGACACTTTACACACATGCATTAAGCTCTGTTTTCCCAAAGCGATGCTTATCATAAACTATGCTATGTACAATGAATCCTATGTCAAGTAAAATATCTCAAACTCTTATTAACTCACCTCCTGTTCAGACATGGTGAATCCATCCAGGAACATACAGTAGTTGACCTTATCGCCTGCAATGGTCAGTTTGGGCAGAATGGCCTTCCACTGACCATCGGTCATCTTGAGGCAGAACAGGTCAAGCACACGCCGGAATTCTGCAACGGTGATACGGCTGGTACCTTGCTTATCAAAGGCTCCAAATGCCTGTAAAACAAGCAAATCGTTGAAGTAATATCCCCCGCCAAATTCAAAATTGTGTGACAGACGGAATGCATATGGATGGATGGACAACCCCAATTCTATATCCCTCCACCTTTGGCGGGGAATAAAAAACAAAATACAAAATGTATACTGACATCTTTGTGAGATAGATTTAATTTATAATAGAAAAAAATATGGCTTAATTGTAATCAATGTGTAATAGAACACTGATCTTTCTGTGCGCTTTATATCGCATTTGACAACATATTATTTCAAATAAAGAGTAAAATTAATAAGAACATTAAAGCAAATGGCCATAAAGATCAGATTTACCCCTTCAACACTTTGTGTGCTTTCTTCAAGGGCAAATACATCAGGAAAGTGTAGATCATTTTGATGCAAAGATGTCTTAAACATGAACACTTCATGGTGATGATGTATGGAAGTTTCAAACTGATCACTTTAGAAATGTGGAATTAGTTTGCTGCACTAACTTATGCATACAGACCGACGGATGTTACTCCAACATACCCACGCCCTGCGAGGGTATACAAAATCACTAAGAAAATTATACAGTCACAAAACACAGGAAAGAGACAAAAATTTAATACTTTGTGCAACTCGTATTTGCATCTCACCCTTTCCAGTATTTCCACTTGTGAGGCCACTAGCTCTCTCAGCCTGTGTTCTGCTTCTTGATTGGTCAGATTTGGCTGTTCTTCTATGCGCACTTCCACCCTTCTGTTCCCATAGCTGGACTTGCGGCCTTCTTCAAATGCCGCCAAAAACTGCTCATAGTTCAGACGACTCTTGTTTGTGGTCAGACCACACCTGGTGGGAAGAAATCAAGAAATTTGTTTAAGCTGCCCTAATTGTATTCATGGTTAGAGCAAGTCCAGATTTCTTGACTTTACTTACAGACAACACCATTAGATCTCATATTATTTTATTAACACATTTTAGGGGCCTCTGCCTATGTAAACAATCTTAACTATTTTACACTAAAGTGTAACGAAAAATTGTGCACCTGAACACAGCAAAATTTAATCAAGTGGGCTAAATATCTCGCTTTTAAAGGGTGTATGACTGAATAATACAACTTTTTAATAATAATTACTCGCATTTGTTTATTAACACACAACTGTAACAGAATTCAAACAAATTAGCCTCGCTCTGTAAAAAGGGGGTTCAATGCATGTGCGAAAAGTGTTGTCCCTGATTCGCCTTTGCTGACTGCACAGCTAATCTGGGATGACACTTAACACACATGCATTAAACCCCCTTTTCACAGAGCAAGGCTCAAATTAGTTATGCTAAAATATAAGTATAATACACAGCACGCCACTCACCTGTCTAGCAATGTGAAGAACTGGTCATCGTCCAGGAAGAGGTTGAAGTCTATGAGGACTTTCTGCACCTCATTAAGGGAGAGCACTCCCTTCTTTTTTGTATCGTACTTGCGGAAGGCCTTTTGGAAGTCATCATAGTTGTCGCGAATCTTGTCCCTGGAGTGATAGACTAGTGGGTGAAGAAAGATGGATGACCAAGATACAGTCAAATGGGGTAATAATGTCTAGTCAATAAGTCAATCTAATAAGGGAATAATGTCTAGTCAATAATTCAGCTTGTAGGAGCATCAGGCTTCTAGGTGTTGTTTTGCCATGCCCACATAGAGTTGTAATTAAAGTAAATGTTTTACTGAAAATGTGTTGTTTTTTTCTAGGAAAAACATTACATAATGTTTATGCTCAGAAGAACTATCCATTTATGGTTCTTACATAAACATCATCCAAAATATTATATTTCTTCAAAAACTTAAATGTGTCATACACAATTTAACTCTTTCCCACTCAGAAGGGAAAGTAAAAATGGCTATATGCAACCAGAATTTAACCAGACCATCCTGTGAGTAGTTCACAGTGGGTTCAGGTTTTATGCTGTTTGCTGTTTATTAGTATCTAAGGTTGGAAATATAGGCTTTAAAACATGAATCTTGTAATAAAGATCTTAAATGTAATTTGATTATTAAAGGGACAACAAAGGCCTCAAAGTGCATATCTGAGCAGTAAAAGGGTTAATAAGACAAACTCCCTGAGCCACAGTAAATTTAATTTAATTTTCTTAGGGTCTTCAAACGCATCAAAGAGCGTATCTGGTAAAGGGTTAATAAGTTGGTTCACCCTGGGCACTTACTTCAATGCCTGTTCCACTTCTTCCACGCTCATAAATCCTGCCCTGTTGGCCTGTATCTGGGTGATTCTGTCGTGTTTCTCCTGCTGAGAATTTGTGTGGTCCTCGATGAACTGTCGACTCTTGTCGATGATCTGCGCTGATGTGCCACACAAGTCACTCGGAGTGAATTCCGACGCACCAATTTTTTCGAGGAAATTTTCGTGTGATATGTTACCATCGTTGGCAGTGTCAAACCTGTATGAAAATTGCATGGTATAAAACATGTTTGTCTTAACAGAAAAAAAAACGAATTTTCATTTAAACATGATTTTTTAAGTTTATATTATCAGAAAAACCAACAGCAAAGTTAACATTCAAATCGCATAATCCAAAATTTTCCAATTTACTAAACAATTAACTTTAGCCAACACAGCCCTATACATTTGAGCTAATGAAGGACAACATATTCTGCTTGAATGGAATTTTTTGTTTAAATGAAGTCTCTTGTAAACAGAAATCCTGTCTAAGCAAAAATTATGTCCCTGATTAGCTTGTTCAGATTGCACAGGCTAATCTGGGTCAACATTTTACCCATATGCATAAGACTGATTTTCCCAGAGTGCAGGCTCCATTATTTTTGGAGACTTGAGCAACGATTTGTTACTGAGAAACTATCGCAATTATAAGACTTTTGCAAACAATTTAAATCCAATGTAGGTTCCTCACTTTATGTTAATCTGTTAAAAGCAGTTCACAATGTCTATCAATTCATTAATTCAATGTATTAATGTTTGCTGAAAATTACAATAAGTTAATTGAATTAAGTATTCTAGAAATTGAATATAGGATAGTAAATCAAGAAGGCAATCGTAAGTAAGCACTGTGAAATGGAGCCTTGGTCCAACATTGAGAACTCTAGGGTCATGCAGCGTGACACTTATAATTTCCAAAGTCTACACTTACAATTTCCAGAATCTACACTTACAATTTCCATAGTCTACACTTACAATTTCCATAGTCTACACTTACAATTTCCATAGTCTACACTTACAATTTCCATAGTGTACAGTTACATTTTCCATAGTCTACACTAACACTTTCCATAGTCCACACTTACAATTTCCATAGTCTACACTTACATTTTCCATAGTCTACACTTACATTTTCCATAGTCTACACTTACAGTTTCCACAGTCTACACGTACAGTTTCTTCAGTCTACACTTAAATTTTCCATAGTGTACACTTACATTTTCCATTGTCTACACTTACATTTTCCATAGTCTACACCTACAGTTTCCACAGTCTACACTTACAGTTTCCACAGTCTACACTTACAGTTTCCTCAGTCTACACTTACATTTTCCATAGTCTACACTTACATTTTCCACAGTCTACACTTACATTTTCCATAGTCTACACTTACAGTTTCCACAGTCTACACTAACAGTTTCCTCAGTCTACACTTACATTTTCCATAGTCTAGCAAACTGCTCATCATTCACAGGCATCACAAACGTGAGAAGCAACTGTCGTAGATCTCTCCTCTTCAGCACGCCATTTGCCTTCGTTCCCATCTTAATGAATGCCTGCAATTGACAAACAATGTATAAAACTCTTTGCAATAATGTCAACAAAACTGCAGGCACACAAAAAAGGAGGCCATGAAGCTGTGGCCACTGAAATTGTGTGGGTACCTAGTTAATTTTAGAACAATACTTTGTCGTCTATACGAGTAGTAAGAAAGAACAAACATGGACAACCATGGTTCAAGTGTAAGTTTACAATCATACTTAAGTTACACAGAATGCCACAAATTGTCATCTCACAAATTTCATTCGTTTGAGTTTTAACTTTGTATGCATACCATTTAGTTTCTAGCTATTTGTTCATGCTTGATTATGTTGAAAGCCCTAGTCTTATTTAGTCACTCTCAAGTCTATTTCCCGGGTAGAACCAGTACCTCATGGCTCTGTGTCTTTTAAGGAAGATAAGCAAACTAAGACCTCTCAATAGCAAGGCAGAAACAATATGAGCTGCGTCTTGTGAAAATGGGTCTTATGCCATATGTGCCCCGCGTAGCTCTGGTCCAGACGGCGCCTCCGCGCAGTCTGGTCAGTAGCTTACCTTTCTGCTAAAAATATTTGAGTGACTTTATAGCAGACAGCGTTGCTCCTAACCAGAATGTGTGATTGCCCAGGCTGGTTCGGAGATATGCTGGCCGCATTTGGCATAAGACCCATTATCGCTTGACGCAGCTTATATCCTTTACTCAACTCAGGCCTTAAACTGTGAACTGTGTGTAGCTATCCTCATTATGTACAACTGGACATCTAATCTATACATTCAACATACCTGTGAATGTTAGGTCGCCATGGCGTAGTGGATATCCATATATGGCTATCATGTCTGCCTAGCAACCAGGATGTCAGGGGTTTGATCCCCACTGTGGGAGCGTTCTTTAGATCTCCCCATATACACTGGTTCTAGTCCCAGGAAACGGACTCGAGAGCGTTTCAAATAAGTATAAAGTACTTTAAATGCAATCGAGCATAAAATAAAATAAATTCGTTTAAACTAACATACCTGTGAAAGGTCTTTGAATTGCTGGTGAGCCTTTTGCTTGATCATGTAAAACGCATCTTCGGCAGAAAGCTCTGGGGTGGGCTGCGTCTGGTTGAACCTGCAACCAATCAAAACTGCTTTCATCATCTTATATGGGAAATGGGGCATAATTACATCACAGAAAAATAAGCATATCTCTAGCAGGAAATTATAAAAAAAAATGAAACCAATTGGAAATTTTTCATAATCAGCAGAAACAATAACTGACAAGGGACAAAACACTAGAAATATAGGGGCAGGGTGTGATGCCTAATTAGGTATTTCCATTCAACTGAATAAACACCAATTATGCCTGAAACTGAACTTAGCCTTCCTTCTATGCTAGCTATCACTACCCTAAAGATTCATGATGATTGCACACAAAATTCTCAAGTTCTCAAGTAATTGTCTGCACAAGCTATAATGTCATACTAACATTTATTTGCTTTAGACAAGGTTACTGTTACCAGGTCACAAAATTATTGAATACTATCATATTTATTCATATTTCAATTACAAATCCAGTTCATATATTTATTTATAAACAGGATATAATTATTAAGGCTATTTAAGATTACATCCATCTACAGTCAGGTACATACTGATGTCAATCAACACATAGGCTAATTGACCAACTTTTGTGAATCTAGTTAAGTGAATTAGGTAGGAGTGCCGGGACACTGTCCAGGCCCACACATAATGCAGCCTCAAGTGTGGAAGGACCTCATAAACTATGTAATACAAACATTTAGCACACAATTAAGAGGTGTTGTACAATTTTTTGAGAGCTACAGGGCATCCCAATGGAGGGATAACAAGTACTCACCTATGAACAGAATTTAACCACTTATGTCCCTCAGGCGTATCTCGTATCTCAAACCGATCCAAGAAATCAGGATAGGTTATTCTAGTATGCTTGGTAATCCCGTGTTTATTGCAGAGTTCTTCAAATTGCTCGTCCGTCATAATACACATAAACGAGTCTAACAACCGTCTAAAACTGTCCTTTGTTAACTGGCCGGTATGTTTTTCATCAAATTTGTAAAAAGCACTTCGAAGATTCTGCAAAACAGAAATGACATGAACATTACTGCATATAGAAAAGTACAAATACTTTAACAAAGAAATTAATCTCAATTATACAAATTACTTATATTAAGACCATTACACATTTTTAAGTGGTTCAGCTGATTTTGGACCCAAAATATTGGAGCCAGAGAGCGCACTACAATTTTTTTTTATTTTTTTAATTCCAATTGTATTAGAGGCAAGTGAAAAGCGCAGAATAAAACATATTTTGTCTGTTTATAAAAAAAAACTGACAGCTAAATGCAAGTTGGCATAATCAACACGAATAGAAAAAACATCATGTCTTCTTTTTTGCAAATTTGGACCCTGCTGGCACAATATACAAACAAAAGTACTTTTATTTCATTTTAGTCGCGGAAATCTAACAAGCATCTAATCATTCTGTTCTGGCCTTAATATAATACTCTTTATATTTTAAAAGATATTCAGATGTTAAAAAAAAACAGTCCGCGATTTATATTTCAAAAGATGTTCAAATGTAAAAAAAACACCCGAAAATTATCCTATTTATTTTTTACTCATTACAGTACAATAACACAATTAAACAGAATTAAACAAACTTAAAACATACTGGATACATGTAAATCAGTAATTGACCACAAACAATTGTTGTTTAACCGTGAAGTGTATCTATAGTTAATAAAGCTTACAAATCCACTTGTACTGAATTTGTTGTCCTGTTATACATCATGTTCTATAACCCTTTGAGCGCTGGAACCGGATTTTGAAGGCCTTTGCAAACAGTTTGGATCCAGATGAGACGCCACAGAACGTGGCGTCTCATCAGGATCCAAACTGTTTGCTATTCTGATAGTATTCCTTGATAAAAAATCAAAGAAAATGCTAATTTTAGAAATTCAGCAGACGACATTTTAGCAGACGACAAATTTCCCAGCATGCAAAGGGTTAAAATACCAAGCCACAGAAAACTTACAGCAAAATTTTCCCGCAGCTTACTGGCCAGCTTCTTTTCCACGTCTTCGATGGTCATTCCAAACTGGTCACCACGTATGGGGTTCACGCGATGATTGCCCGAGCGAACAATGTCCTCTCCCGGTCCACCGAGGCGATGATCGTAGAAATTGGCTATGAAATCCGTATACTGCATCTGACCGCGCTCGTTGAAGTTGAGTTTTGATACCAGGATGTTGAACTGCTCATCAGTCATTCCGAAGCCGAATGAGAGCAGAACCTGGAGGAAACAATTAAGGCTTAATGATGGGCAGTCAGGTTTTTACATATGACCTGCGCTCTGGGAAAACAGGGCTTAATGAATTTGCGTAAAGTGTCGTCAGAGATTAGCCTGTGAAGTCTCCACATAGGCTAATCATGGACGACACTTTCCACTTTTTTGTATTTTTTCCTACAAGGAAGTCTTTTTTAACATAAAATTAAGACTAGGCGGAAAGTGTCGTCCCTGATTAGCTTGTGTGGGCTTAATTGGGATGACACTTTAGGCATATGCATTATTCCTCATTTTCCCAGAGCAAGGCTCTGGTTAATTTAAGACTCAGATATTTTCACTTTTCTAAAGGACCACAGGCCTTAGTGTCTTTGCTTATTTATCAAAATTATCACTTAAAAAATTATGCACCAACACAATATATCATTTATTGTGATTATCGGACAATTTTGGCATTAAATATGTAATTTGTCTTTGAAAACATGATAAATGCAAACTTGATTGATATATAAAAATATTTTGCCTAGGGTATTATAAAATGAAACAGACTTAATAACTTATGCGAAAATGTGGTCTGGTCATGGCAGATATCCAGTAACAAAAGGAAATGTGTGTTTTAAATAAACAACAATGTCAACATTGGTAAAACTATTTTATTAAGTGACACAAATATATTTCTGTCAATACAGATCAATATATCCCCTACATCAATTGCTACATTAAAATTGTTAGTAGAAAATAAAGCAGGGCCCCCAATCAATATGACTCAAGACCATGAACATACATAAACATCAAATAATTCTCTTAAATAACTCTTAAAACCAAAACTATAGCCCTTTTGCCACACAGTTCCTACCTCACGCAAACTCTTCTTAGACACTGTACCCTTGCCCCTACGATCGTACGCCAGGAAGGCGTTTCTAAAATCCTGGCTGTGCTGGGAGATGCGGTCCTTGAGCCGCGTGACCACTTCCTCTGCGGTCATCTCACCAGTACGATTGTACGCTATACCAGCAATCTTGGAGTGTCTGCAGAAGAGATGGATGATAACCTGATCATTTCACTCTAGCTTGAGAGATATGGTAACATTTTATCATTTCACTCAATCAATTGCCCAGACTGAGCAGGAGCTAAGCTGTTGGCTTTAAAGTTACATATGGTTTCGTGGTCTCATTAGCGGCCAGGGTAGCTTCTGACCAGACTGAGCGACTGGGCAGGCTGGTCTGGAGATAAGATGGCCACTTATGGCATAAGACATATTTTTGCACGACGCGGCTCAAACATTGGCTATATATAAATTAATGAATTGAGATTGTAAAAGATTCAAAGCTATCTGGGCTTTTTGAGAAAAATTCAAAACCTGCTGGGCTTATTCAGACCACTATTTAAAACCCATTAATTTTAGCTCACTTTCTGCTTTCATGACATTATTTGTCTTCTAAACAAAAAATCCAGCTAAGTCCGAAAATGTCATCCCTGATTAGCCTGTGAGGACTGCACAGGCTAATCTGGGACAACACTTTACCCACATGCATTAAACCCCATTTTGCCAGATCGAGGCTCCCATCCACTTCACCATTACATTCAACATTTATACTGCTGTACCTGTAGTTCAGATCCTCCTGTCTCTTCCTCTCCCTCTCATGGCTGCCCTCGAAGATCTGGGTGCTCAGCCCCTGCAGGTCCCCGGGTCTCACGTCAACCTTCAACTTCTCCAGGAACTCCACGTAGTTCACGTGCGTCTCTGTGCGGTCCCCACAGCGGCCAATCATGCTGTAATAAAGTCCAGGGCCCGGTTGCTCAAAACAGTCTGTTAACGTCAGACCCAAATAACATTAATTTTAAAAGCAATGTTATTATCATATATATGGAAATTATTCGAGAATACAAATGTGTTTACAATTAACATATATTTGAGCTTTTATTAAGTCCTATTAATAACTTAATTAAAAAATTAACGGCTGTTAGCTTAACTTTCAGTTAAAGTTTTGATAAAAGACCAACAGAAATTCTCTCCTGATAAAGTTTCTGGAGTTCACATTACTTCTACAGGATAAAACTTAATACGAACCATAAACAACAGTTTAAAAAACTTTCTTATTATTAACCCTTTGCATGCTGGGAAATTTGTCGTCTGCTTAAATGATGTCTGCTGAATTTCTAAAATTAGCATTTTCTTCGATTTTTTTCCAAAGAATACAATCAAAATAGCAAACAGTTTGGATCCTGATGAGACGCCACGTTCTGTGGCATCTCATCTGGATCCAAACTGTTTGCAAAGGCCTTCAAAATTCGGTTCCAGCACTGAAAGAGTTTATGTCACAATTTTGTGTTTCCCTATGTCATATCGATTACAGACATAGACAAAGATGTGTAAAAAGATGGAATATTTATTGTTTTAATATTTAAGATATATCAAGCAAAAAACCCCTCTATATACTCCTTAAAAGATACACATTGAATCAATCACCCAACGAATACCTATGGACTTAATTACATTTTTAAGTAGACAATTTCCAAATTAAAATTTCAGATTGATTGTACTAAAGCTTTAAGAAGTAACAAGGTGTTGTTATTTATTTTGGTGCATTAACAGACTCTAAAGAGTTACCACCCAGAGACGCACTTTTATGCGTTTGAAGTTTCTTAGAAAATCAAATTAAAATAAAGACCTTTCTTACAAGATTCAAGTTTTTAAAGGCTTCATTTCCAACCCTAAGGCACTAATGAGCAGCAAACAGCTTAAAACCTGAACAGCCTGCGAGTTACTGTTCAGGTTTTATGCTGGTTGCATAAGCCATTTCCACTTTGCTTCTGTCAGTGGGAAAGAGTCAATGAAATAGAGAATATTTGTTGGATTTGGTGGAATATCGATTTAAATTCCCGAGTGATCATAGAAAATAATATTTTCACGCACGAGCTAATTTTAATTTTTTTATGATCACAAGTGAATTAAAATCGATATTCCACCGAATCCAACAATTTTTCTTTTTATTTTATGCTTACAAATGATTATTTTTGTCTCAAAAAAGTTCTGGTAAAACAATGAAATTATTGATAATTTTCACTGTTAATTATCACTGTGGGAAACTGTGAATTATCAGTTTTAATTAATTTAATATTTCTCTATAAACCACCGGAAAGCATAAAATTAACCCCTACATACCTCTGTAGGTGTTCCTCTGACACAGGAAGTACGTAGTTATCGAGGACCTTCTTCAGGTTCTTGTGACTGACGTGACCGTCGTGCTTGAAGTCATAGTCCAGGAGGGCGCTGGACACGTTCTTCCAGTACTCGGTTATCTTCTCCTTGAGAATGTCTTCAATCTGTGCAGAGTACATGAAATATTACTTTATAATAATAAGTATAATTATTATAACTACTTTCATTTTCTAACCGAAAAATACCATAAGTCCCCTTGAGTGCATTGTGTAAATATGAAATGTTGCTAAAATATAATTGAGCATCGCTATGGAAAAACGAGGCTTTATGCATGTGCGTTAAGTGTAAGTCCCAGATTTGCAAGTGCCAATCAGGGACGACACTTTCTGCTTTTATGGAATATTTCGTTGATATAAAGTATCCAGTCTAGGCCCAGGCGGAAAATGTCGTCCCTGATTAGCCTGTGCAAAATTCACAGGCTATTCTGGGAGAACACTTTATGCACATGCATTTAGCCCTGTTTTCCCAGAGTACATGAAATAATTTTTATTATTATACCTCCCTTCATATTCCAATTGTCAAATCCCATAAGTACTTATTAGTGCACGGTGAAAATATGCCAATGCAATTAAATTTCATAAATCTTTATATGTCTTAGATTTTTAATCTAATCACATTACCAAAACCAGTTGAGTGATATAAAGAACAAATAACTAATGTTAGATATCATGCCTTGCTTATATTACTTCCATTCATTCTTTTTTTAATCATGTGCCTTGTTCAGTGAAAACTGGGCTTAATGTCCGCACAGGCTGATCAAGGACGACGATTTCCCCATAAATTGGACTTCCTTTAAGAAGTGACTTTTAGAGACTGCACAGGCTTATCTGAGATGACACTTTTCGCACTTGCATTAAGCCCAGTTTTCACAGAACGTGCACTTTTAAAAATAAACAGTTGTGAGTTGAAGACTTACAGTTTCCCAGGCCATGATTGCAGGCTTGGTGTGCTCATTCACGCGGTGCACAGAGTTCAGCCATTTGTGACCCTCCTGGAAAGGTTACAACAAAATAATGTTATCAGTAAAATATATAGTAATCTTGTTGCTTGGATAAAGTTAACCCTTTGCATGCTGGGAAATTTGTGGTCTGCTAAAATGTCATCTGCTGAATTTCTAAAATTAGAATTTTCTTTGATTTTTTTCAAAGAATACTATCAGAATAGCAAACAGTTTGGATCCTGATGAGACGCCACGTTCTGTGGCGTCTCATCTGGATCCAAACTGTTTGCAAAGGCCTTCAAAATCCGGTTCCAGCGCTCAAAGGGTTNCTCATTTATGGCCATTTTTGACCTTTGACCTCAAAGTGTGACCTTGACCTTGGAGATATTGACGTAATTCTTTCGCGCGACACACCGTCCAATGATGGTGAACATATGTGCCAAATGATTTCAAAATCCCTTGATGAACGACATAGTTATGGCCCGGACAAGCTCATTTATGGCCATTTTTGACCTTTGACCTCAAAGTGTGACCTTGACCTTGGAGATATTGACGTAATTCTTTCGCGCGACACACCGTCCAATGATGGTGAACATATGTGCCAAATGATTTCAAAATCCCTTGATGAACGACATAGTTATGGCCCGGACAAGCTCATTTATGGCCATTTTTGACCTTTGACCTCAAAGTGTGACCTTGACCTTGGAGATATTGACGTAATTCTTTCGCGCGACACACCGTCCAATGATGGTGAACATATGTGCCAAATGATTTCAAAATCCCTTGATGAACGACATAGTTATGGCCCGGACAAGCTCATTTATGGCCATTTTTGACCTTTGACCTCAAAGTGTGACCTTGACCTTGGAGATATTGACGTAATTCTTTCGCGCGACACACCGTCCAATGATGGTGAACATATGTGCCAAATGATTTCAAAATCCCTTGATGAACGACATAGTTATGGCCCGGACAAGCTCATTTATGGCCATTTTTGACCTTTGACCTCAAAGTGTGACCTTGACCTTGGAGATATTGACGTAATTCTTTCGCGCGACACACCGTCCAATGATGGTGAACATATGTGCCAAATGATTTCAAAATCCCTTGATGAACGACATAGTTATGGCCCGGACAAGCTCATTTATGGCCATTTTTGACCTTTGACCTCAAAGTGTGACCTTGACCTTGGAGATATTGACGTAATTCTTTCGCGCGACACACCGTCCAATGATGGTGAACATATGTGCCAAATGATTTCAAAATCCCTTGATGAACGACATAGTTATGGCCCGGACAAGCTCATTTATGGCCATTTTTGACCTTTGACCTCAAAGTGTGACCTTGACCTTGGAGATATTGACGTAATTCTTTCGCGCGACACACCGTCCAATGATGGTGAACATATGTGCCAAATGATTTCAAAATCCCTTGATGAACGACATAGTTATGGCCCGGACAAGCTCATTTATGGCCATTTTTGACCTTTGACCTCAAAGTGTGACCTTGACCTTGGAGATATTGACGTAATTCTTTCGCGCGACACACCGTCCAATGATGGTGAACATATGTGCCAAATGATTTCAAAATCCCTTGATGAACGACATAGTTATGGCCCGGACAAGCTCATTTATGGCCATTTTTGACCTTTGACCTCAAAGTGTGACCTTGACCTTGGAGATATTGACGTAATTCTTTCGCGCGACACACCGTCCAATGATGGTGAACATATGTGCCAAATGATTTCAAAATCCCTTGATGAACGACATAGTTATGGCCCGGACAAGCTCATTTATGGCCATTTTTGACCTTTGACCTCAAAGTGTGACCTTGACCTTGGAGATATTGACGTAATTCTTTCGCGCGACACACCGTCCAATGATGGTGAACATATGTGCCAAATGATTTCAAAATCCCTTGATGAACGACATAGTTATGGCCCGGACAAGCTCATTTATGGCCATTTTTGACCTTTGACCTCAAAGTGTGACCTTGACCTTGGAGATATTGACGTAATTCTTTCGCGCGACACACCGTCCAATGATGGTGAACATATGTGCCAAATGATTTCAAAATCCCTTGATGAACGACATAGTTATGGCCCGGACAAGCTCATTTATGGCCATTTTTGACCTTTGACCTCAAAGTGTGACCTTGACCTTGGAGATATTGACGTAATTCTTTCGCGCGACACACCGTCCAATGATGGTGAACATATGTGCCAAATGATTTCAAAATCCCTTGATGAACGACATAGTTATGGCCCGGACAAGCTCATTTATGGCCATTTTTGACCTTTGACCTCAAAGTGTGACCTTGACCTTGGAGATATTGACGTAATTCTTTCGCGCGACACACCGTCCAATGATGGTGAACATATGTGCCAAATGATTTCAAAATCCCTTGATGAACGACATAGTTATGGCCCGGACAAGCTCATTTATGGCCATTTTTGACCTTTGACCTCAAAGTGTGACCTTGACCTTGGAGATATTGACGTAATTCTTTCGCGCGACACACCGTCCAATGATGGTGAACATATGTGCCAAATGATTTCAAAATCCCTTGATGAACGACATAGTTATGGCCCGGACAAGCTCATTTATGGCCATTTTTGACCTTTGACCTCAAAGTGTGACCTTGACCTTGGAGATATTGACGTAATTCTTTCGCGCGACACACCGTCCAATGATGGTGAACATATGTGCCAAATGATTTCAAAATCCCTTGATGAACGACATAGTTATGGCCCGGACAAGCTCATTTATGGCCATTTTTGACCTTTGACCTCAAAGTGTGACCTTGACCTTGGAGATATCGACATAATTCTTTTGCGCGACACACCCTCTAATGATGGTGAACAAATGTATTTTTAAATCTCACAATGAACAACATAGTTATGGCCTGGACAAGCTCATAAAGGCCATTTTTGACCTTTGACCTCAAAGTGTGACCTTTACCTTTGAGATATCGATGTCATTCTTTCGCGGGACACACTGTCAAATGATGGCAAACAAATGTGCCAAATTATTTTGAAATATCTTCATGAACAACAGTGTTATGGCCCGGACAAGGTCATTTATGGCCATTTTTGACCTTTGACCTCAAAGTAAGACCTTGACCTTTGAGATATCGACATCATTCTTTATCGGGACACACTGTCCAATGATGGCGAACAAATAAGCCAAATTATTTTGAAATCTCTAAATGAACAACAGAGTTATGGCCCAGACAAGCTCATTTATAGCCATTTTTGACCTCAAAGTGTGACCTTGACCTTTGAGATATCAGTGTCATTCTTTTGCGCGACACACTGTCCAATGATGGCGAACAAATGTGCCAAATGATTTTGAAATCTCACATTGAATGAGAGAGTAATGGCCCAGACAAGCTCATTTATGGCCATTTTTGACCTTTGACCTCAAAGTGTGAACTTGAACTTGGAGATATCGACATAATTCTTTCGCGCTTCACACCATCTAATGATGGTGAACAAATGTGCCAAATGATTTTGAAATCTCACATTGAACAACATAGATACAGCCCGGACAAGCTCATTTATGGCCATTTTTGAAATTTGCACTCAAAGTGTGACCTTGACCTTGAGGATATCGACATAATTCTTTCGCATGACACATCGTCCAATATTGGTGAACAAATGAGCCAAAGGATTTTAAAATCTCACATTGAACAACATCGATACTGCCCGGACAAGGTCATTTATGGGCATTTTGACCTTTGACCACAAAGTGTGATCTTGACCTTGGAGATATTGACGTAATTCTTTCGCGCGACACACCGTCTAATAATGGTTAACAAATGTGCCAAATGATTTTGAAATCTCATATTGAATGACATGGATACGACCCAGACAAGCTCATTTATGGCCATTTTTTACCTTTGACCTCAAAGTGTGACCTTGACCTCGGAGATATCGACGTACTTCTTTCGCGCGACACACCGTCAAATGATGGCGAACAAATGAGCCTAATGATTTTGAAATCTCACAATGAACAAGAGAGTTATGGCCCGGACACGCTCATTTATGGCCATTTTTTACCTTTGACCTCAAAGTGTGACCTTGACCTTAAAGATATCGACGTCATTCTTTCGCGCCACACACCGTCCAATGATGGTGAACAAATGTGCCACATAATTTTAAAATCTCACAATGAACGACATAGTTATGGCCCGGACAAGTTTCGAGACAGACAGACCGACCCGACAAAGTGTCTCCTATATAGCCCCCATTACAAATGGTAATGGGGGTATAACAACACATGTAGAAGCATGTATTCATATATTAACAAGTATTTTGTTATCATTACAACACCTCAAGTGACCTACTTTTCCATGAGTTGCTTGAAGAGTTGGCTCGACATGGGCAGCGTGAATTGGGTCAGGACGGATAGCAGGTCCTCAAGGGAGACAAACCCGTCTAGGTGCGTGTCGAAACTCATGAACGCCTTCTTCAGGACTACGTAGTTCTCACGCATCTGAAAATGTAGGAGATATAGCGATGACCATGTGTATAATAAATCAGCCTTGTTCTGTTAAAAGGGGGTTTAATGCATAAGCATAAAGTGTCGTCCCAGATTAATAGGCTAATCAGGGAGGACAATTTCCACTTAAACTGGATGTATGCTTAGAGAGATAAGCGGAAAGTGTTGTCCTTATAAGCCTGTTTGGACTGCGCAGGCTAATCTGAAACGACACTTTATGCACATGCATTAAAACTCTTTTTCACAGAGCTCAATTCTATCAAAGGTTTCTTGCATCTGTGAAATTAGGAAAACTTTATTTTTATTTTTATATTCAATGCAAACTTAAAGTGATATTAGACGCATCTAACAGTTTAAAGGTGTCTATCGCAACCGTTGTTTATTTTTGGTGTTTTCACTTCATAAACACTTATATTTGTTAATGCAGCATTAACATACTAAAACAATATCTCGAAAGAGAAAAGTAATGCATTTGAATATCAACCGTACTTTCGTTTTGACAACTGACAAAAGAAATGATTCTATGTACGATGTGAATCTAAACTTAGTTTTAGTGCATATTTGTTCATACGACACAAAGACACAATTTTGTTTTACGGATCATTTTGAACTTCTTGCAACGATATCTATCATACAACACTCGAACACTAACTCCGATCTTAATAAAATATAAAGCTTAGAGGACTGGGTTAGTCATGTCAAATATCGAATATAATATATATTTTTTATAAACAACTGGTAGCAAGATGAGTTGCAGATTATTTGTCAGTTACCACATTTTAACTAACTCTTTTGACCTGGTAATTCTTTTCAGCTCAATTCAACAGTGAAAAATGCATCTAATATCACTTTAATTCCTATATAATATTAAGATTGCGTTCAATTAAGAAATATTTGAGCCACACTCTGGAAAAATCAGGCTTAACCCTTTGCATGCTGGGAAATTTGTCGTCTGCTAAAATGTTGTCTGCTGAATTTCTAATATAAGCATTTTCTTTGAATTTTTTTCAAAGAATTCTACCAGAACAGCAAACAGTTTGGATCCTGATGAGACGCCACGTTCTGTGGCGTCTCATCTGGATCCAAACTGTTTGCAAAGGCCTTCAAAATCCGGTTCCAGCGCTCAAAGGCTTAATGCACGGGCCTAAAGTATCGTCCAAGATTAGCCAGTGCATTCCACAAAGGCTAATCAGGAATGACATTTTCCGCTTTCATGGAATTTTTATATATAATCTTCATGAAAATCCAATCTAGGCAGAAAGCGTTGTCCCTGATTAGCTTGTGCAGACGGCACTGGCTAATCTGGGATGATACTTTAGGCATATGCATGAAGACTGGTTTTCCCACAGACCATCTCATTGTTGGGCTCTTTCATTCTTGAATCAGTAAAAAGGGTTGACCACTCATGCTGGGGATTTGTCTTCAATACCTCCCAAACATACTCAGGGACTTATTCACTATATACATCTTAATTAGAACATTATAACTGAGCCTCTCTATGGGAAGCTGGGCTTAATGCATGCGCGTAAAGTGTCGTCCCAGATTAGCCTGTGCAGTCCACAAAGGCTTATCAGGGAGGACACTTTTTCCGCTTTTATGGAATTATTTCGTTTTAGGTTAAAAGACACTTCTAAACGAAAATCTAGTGAAGGCGGAAAGTGTTGTACCTGATTAGCCTGTGAAAACTGCACGGGCTAATCTGGGACAACACTTTAGGCACACGCATGAACAATGTTCCCCTACCCTTTTTCTGAACTCGATCTCTATCTCTCTGAAGCTCATGGTCTGTAACATCTGCTCATCCTCCTGTTTCTGTTTGTTGCTACGCAGGTGAGGGTGGGGGGTGTTCTGTTGCCAGTTAAGAGCTGGAAACACACAACAAATTGGCTTAAGAAATTGAGACTCACTCTGGGAAAACGGGGCTTAATGCTCGTGCATAAAGTGTTGACACAGATAATCAGGGAAGACACTTTCTGCTTTTATGGAATTTTCATTAAAACTAAGTCTTTTCTAAACAAAAATAAAGTCTGGGCGGAAAGTGTCGTTTCTGGTAAGCCTGTGTGCGCTGCACAGGCTTATCTGTGATGACCCTTTACGCACAAGCATTTAGCCCAATTTTCCAAGAACAATGCTCAATTATAAAACAAGAGAGTCATAATGCGCTAGGCCTACTCACTTTAGGGGTGTATAGAACAAGAGCAAATTTTATGATAATTCAGTAAAATCAAATATTAATTTGGGCTAAATTTATATTCTCAGAAAATTTGGATTTCACTAAAGCCATTATAATCAGAATTGCCAAATAGAGTCCTGTTTTTTAATTGAGGGCAATTGTTTACGTATACAATCAATACATTATAAAAACAAACATGTTTTGAATAAGTTTCACACAGATTGGGCAAAAGTCACCTCGCCTTATGACAGTTTACATTTGCCAGTTTTTTTTTTTGGACCGATTTTATAGCCNAAAAAAAAATTGAAAGAAGTGTCTAATGCTTATTTCATCTCAATTTTAATTCAATTAAATCTAACAAACTATTTAATAATGATTTATATGAGTTTATTCTTTTAATTTGAATTATTTTTAAGAATTATATCAAATTAAAATTTCCAAAATCATTGGACTTTTCTCGCGAAAAAAGAAGGCTACTGAAGTTATTTTCCCAATTTCTTAAAAATGCCGCTAAAATTCCCAATTCCAAAGCCATGGGCTATCTTCCCAAAAAGTGGGAAAAAAAACCTGTTTGCATCAAGGTATTTTGAAATCCATAAATATGTGGCAGAGTTATGGCTGAGACAGGAGCTTTTTCCTGGCCAAATTTTGATTTTTTACCTCTTAATTGGACCTTGACCTCTTAGGTAGGGAGATGGGTGTTACACACATCACACGGTCATGTGATGGTTTACATTTGTGCCAAGTTATTTAAAAATCCATCACAATCTGATAGAAATACAGACGGACAGACAGTGGGACTGCTAATACAACCTTCTTCAAAGGGGGGAGGGGGGATCCTTAATAAAGTTAAAGTTTGATCCCTAATGACCACTTATGAAATAAAATATGGACCCCTTATGTTTGACCCTTCAATTATGACCCCTTATGAAATAACATATTAACCACTTATGGCCCTCACCTGCTACCGATGCCTCTGGCTGACTGCGACCCCTCTTCTGTACAGTGACACCTAGACCCCTAATGACCCTTACCTGCTACCGATCCCTCTGGCTGACTGCGACCCCTATTCTGTACAGTGACACCCAGGCGATGCAAGAAATCCTTGTAATTCACGAGCCCGGTGTGGTGGAAATCATACCTCTGCCATAACCTGTAATTAATATCCAAAACATCATTTGTGTCGTGTTCTGAGAAAAATGGACATAATGCTTGCGCGTAAATTGTCATCCCAGATTAGCCTGTGCAGTCCGCACAGGCTAATCACGGACGACAATTTCGGTTTTTATGGATTTTTCGTTTAAATTATGTCTCTTCTTAACAAAAATCCAGTTAAGGCGGAAAGTGTTGTCCCTGATTAGCCTGACTGCACTAATCCGCTGCAGTCCGCACAGGCTTATCTGGGACAACACTTTATGCAAATGCATTATGCCCAGTTTTCTCAGATTACGACACATTTGTGTCTACATCTTCTAAGGCAACAAAAGATGTGGCTATGCTTGAGATTGAGGGGCGAGGGGGATGGGGGGGGGGTAAATGTGAAAGTTGGCTGAAGAAGAGCTAAGTATCAATATCAGACTATAAACCTATGCCTTTACCTTTGCTTTAAACTGACGCTTACATGTTCAAGGTTTTCAGGGCAGTTTTAAGAGTAATTTACTCCAATTTTATTTCTGTCACAGGACTTCCAAAATTGTGTTTTTAAACTGCTGCACAAGATAGTACCATGTTCACATATCACAAATTGTTTTTATCATATCTTAAATTTTTTGTGGAATATTTTTTCAAAACAATTGATTTAAATATGATACAGTAAGCTGGAGCTTTAAGGGACATATTGATAGTACTTCAACACAATATAGTCATGTTTAAAAATAATGTATATATCCACTTTTCACATGTAAATTTATGTAGCAATAAAACTGCTATGTTGATTATTGTAAAAAAAACAAGCAATGACAACAGAAGAAAACAATCCCAGAGGGATTTGTTTTCATGCCAACAAATATCGCTACATGTTTCAAAACTACAGTACCATTATCCAGTTTAGGCAGAGAGTGTCGTCCCTGATAAGCCTGTGCAGACTGCACAGGCGAATCTGGGACGACACTTTATGCACAAGAATTGAGATCAGTTTTTCCATAAGGAGGCTCAAATAATCGAGAAATCTGGATCTGAATGTGAAGTCGTACTTTTCAAACTGCTGGTCATTCAGCTTGAAGCAGTAGTTCTCGATGACTCTCCTCATCTCGTGTCTCTGAATGCGTCCGTCACGATTGTAGTCAAACAACTGAAGGCCCTTCACGACAGACTTAAGATTCATCTCGATCTATAAGACAAAATGGAGACCGATGAATATGTCCTCATCTATAAGTTGTTAGGGAAATATGTAATTGCTCTGACTAACAGGAAGTTTAAATATTAATTATTTAAATAAATTAGTTTTAAACAGATATATTATAATAATGAATGAAGCTTTACCATAGTTTATCAAGAATCAATTACATGTAAATACCACATTTTTATTTACCTTTTAATGCCATGAACATTATATAGCTATACAAATCCATAAATCCATTGTAAAATCCATTTCATTATTCAGAAAGTGCTAGGACGAATTCAAATACAAGGTAGCAAAGATTTATGCTAAATTTACATTTGAGTTGTGCTCTGGTAAAACCGGGCTTAATAAATGTCCATAAAGTTTTTCCCAGATTAGCCTTGCAAATGCTTAACAAGAACAACGCTTTCCACTTTATGGAATTTTCCATTAAAGGAAGACTCTTCTTAACAAAAATCTGTCTAGGGGAAAGTGTTGTCCCTGATTAGCATGTGTGGACTGAACAGGCTACTCTGGGAAACACTTTAGGCACATGCATTAAGCCCGGTTTTCACCGAGACCCGCTAATTTATACCTTTTCTTTTAGGAGTTTCTCAATAAAGTCCACGTTGATTTCTGTAGGAGTGGGGGGACACGGGAACCTGAAAACACAGCAGACATTACTTTAAAATACCAAAATTATATTAATGAGAACAAAATCTCAAAAGGTGAAATTTTATATACCGTAAAATCTCCTATCAATATCAATTTGATAATCATACTTTTCAATTAAGGAATGCGTTGACCAGTCAACTTGTAGCTTAAATTTCTGGGGTAAATCACATGGTGGCATAATCAAAACGATTAACTTATAATCCTTGGACAAACTGTCTCGGACAAACATGTTCGTAAAGTGTTGTCCCAGATTAGCCTGTGCAGTCTGCACAAGCTTATCAGGGACAACATTTTCCGCTTTTATGATATTTTTCCTTTAAAGAAAATCTCTTCTTTAAAAAAAAATCTAGTTTAGGCGGAAAGTGTTGTCTCTGATTAGCCTGCGCAAACTGCACAGGCTAATCTGGGATGACAATTTATGCACATGCACTAAACCCCCTTTTCACAGAGAGAGGCTCATTTTTAAAGATCTATTGATACTCACTTTGGCACCCCATTCGACCACTTTGAAGCACTGACCGATGACCTGCGACCATTTGCGACAGGTGAACTTCCCTGCGTGTGCCCAAACTTCCCTAGGAAGTCACCGTACCGTATTGTACCATTCGGGTTCTTTTCAACCTAGAAAAGTCAGACATACAATTATTGCCTCAGCAAAAAGTAGTATTAACATGTTGAGTACTTCATCGTAATTATTTTATTAATGATATTGCAGATTTTCTGGAGATAGTTTTTCTAGCAAGGTATTATTAAGTCTAAAAAAGATTCAAAAAAACATAAAACAACATAAAAGTTTTATAAAATAATATTATACACACTTGTTTGTTTTTTTTTTAAACTTTTCATCAAACTTATAAAGTAAAAAATGTGTTAAACTTAAATCCATGATTTTATAATTGATTTTCACAATAAACAGTTGGTATATTGTAAGTCAATCTTTTTAAAGGTTTTTCCATACAGTATTACCGTAATTACTCTATGTTTTCGGACACTTAAAAATAAAAAAATAAAAATTGTGTCCGAAAACTTAGATACGAAAAATATTCACAAAATACAGGTGTCGAAAATTTAGAGTAAAAAAATTGAAGTGTCCGGCAACAACTACCGGTAATATCACCTGCTTGTTAAATATTATGCCGTATAGAATAAATTTCATTAAAATATGTTTAAACTCCATTTGAAATAATTTCAAATGCTTAATTTATTGTACTGAAAATTACTACAAGACTGTACTTTGACCAACGATTTCAAAGATGAGCATGTTAATACCGATACTCTATAGTGTGAACCTGTAATTAATGCAATAAAATAAAAATGTGCAAGCTATAAATTCTTTGTTTGTTCATTAGTCGTTGTGTAACACCTTCAATTGTTCGTAAAACTTGCAATACTGGGTACATCACGCTTTCAGCGTTTAGTATTTGTAACAGTTATCTTCCTGAGAAAGGGCATAGCACAGTATAAATTGAACTGTTAATTGGGATTACGCCCGGTAATTTGGCATAACGCTAATTTTCAAAAGAAAGCTGTTTAATATAATCATAATTGGCAGTACCGGGGTAATTGCCGTTGTTCCATTATGGCTTTTTTACATTTATGACATCATTTCAAATGCTTTCGGGTGAAACCATTGTTTATTACCGGTTTACAAGGTAATTTACCCAATAACGCAAATGTTATGGTCCATTGCCCTCAGACATGCATATGCCAGGTTTTATGACATTAATCCTGTTGTAAAACCCCATGATCGAAGGTCATCACATAACAAAAACAAGACCGAAATATTGAAATTAGCGCTGTAAAATATACTGTCCGAAAATTAAGAGTCATTAATTATGGAGGAAAACCCGCATGTCCCAAAATTAAGAGTCACAAAAAATAATTATTTCGGCTAAAAAAAGGGGTGTCCCAAAACTGAGAGTGTCTGAAAACATAGAGTAATTACGGTATACATAATACACAATATTTTTTATAATGTCTCATGTCATATGGAATTAATGATGATTTTCTATGAGGTTTACCAATTTATATTAATTGTTAATTTGATATCATCTGGAGAGCAGGTATTTTATTATTCGAATAAACATCTTACCTATAGTTTTGAAAGTTTGATACAGAGTTTAATAAAGTGCAAAAAAGTTTAATAGGACAAGAAAAAATATATTGTGAATTGTTATCATACATAAACTCATTGTCTATTATGAATGCATGCATATTTCTGTGGAAGCATTTCTACAAAAACAATTTTTCATGAATGAAAATATTTAGAGTAAATAATAAACAAAATATAAAAAGGAAACAACAACTAGCAGCAGCATACATTGTATAAAAAAATTAAAGACATGAGGGACCTTGATCTATGCCTGGAAAAAGGTCAAGGTCAAAGCAGACTGTGCGTCATGATGTACACATTCTGTGACATTTAGAACCTGTCATGACACTGTGCACATTATGTGACATTAGAACCTGTCATGAAAATGTATACACTGTGTTAAAACTATGTCATGACACTGTACGCTGACATTATATGTAGGCAAGTAATACTAAGCTATATTTAACTCCTGACCTTTACATTGAATAAACTTGACCTTTGTCAATGAACAAAATTTATTGGTCGTAATTATTGTTTAATAAAACACATTTTTCTTATACTACATGGCTTTTTAATAATGACTGATCATATTGTGTTTGTTTATCTATTTTGACCATTGATCAACAATCCTGACCCAAACAAATACAAAAGAAGTTGAAGTAACAATTTAGTATTTAAACTCTGTTCTTCATTCAGTTTGAAAACCATCAAAATATTTAATACCTTTGATTGAATATAAGAATAATGAAACTCCAGAAACATTATCAGAAGAGGAAGTCTTATTACCATTCTTTAACCCTTTGCATGCTGGGAAATTTGTCGTCTGCTAAAATGTTGTCTGCTGTATTGCTAAAATTAGCATTTTCTTTGATTTTTGTTCAAAGAATACTATCAGAAAAGCAAACAGTTTGGATCCTGATGAGACGCCACGTTCTGTGGCGTCTCATCTGGATCAAAACTGTTTGCAAAGGCCTTCAAAATTCGGTTCCAGCACTGAAAGAGCTAGTCTTTTGTTTTCGGAAATCCACCTATTCACTTTGTACAATACAGGACAATAAAGGGATATACAGTACAATAAAGAGCAATACAGGATATTTTCGCATGATTTTCATCCTATATTCAATTACTCCTTAATCCAAATGATTGTTGTTTCACCAATACAACAAATAAATAATCCTGACTCCAAATAATTGTTTCTCATTGAACCAATAAACAAATAAATCATGTTATGAAGACCTTGCTTATTATAATAGTTGAAAACTAAAAGCATTGATTAAAAGCACATATATTGGCATTAATAAGATGCGAACAAGATGTATAGTAATTGTTATTTACTGGCATTGAAGTTAAAACAATGCATTTGATCTTGTTATAAAAATATTATTTTACTTTTTCTATAGCATAGTATTAAAAGCATACAAAATGTACATATGTTCTATGTTTTTTAGTGTTTTGTACCTGATGTTTCTCTTAAGATTTAATAGTTAAACTCAACGTTAAACATTTTTCAAAGTAATCTGTAAGCTAAATTAGTGATTTGGTTAATTTTGTATTCATTAAAAAGCAGAGATATTAAATTGTTAAAAATATCTTGTTAATTGTGTAACAAATTTTTAATATCAAGAGAGGATGAGTCATAACAAGTTAATTGTAATACAAATTTAACAGTTAATAAGTTTCAGATCTAATATTTCATTTGTTTGTATATACATGTACATACATGATGCACATTTCTGCATGTGTTTTAAAGTACAAAATATAAATAATTGTTATTAATAAATTTCCCTGTGTGATACTTCAATTGTCAAATATTTGGGAACTTGCTGAAAATGTTTTCTTTGAACGGATGATAAACAGAAATCTCCAAAACATGAGAACAAACTATCACAAACAGAATTATATCCATACTCAACCTGTCATTAAAGCACCTCTACATATGAAAAAAGATCAATACACTCTCATGCAATCTTTGCTAAATACAATGCCAACATGCAATAAATGTACAAAAAAATGTACCTTTGCTATCTATGTTACATCCTTTCATACATAAAATACGTATTTTAGATAAAATATATGTAAAGAGCTCCAAACATCAGATGAAACTAAAATAACAAGGTCAAGTAGGGTAAGAATTAATTGACAAACAAAACATACTCATATTTTTTTTGTTTTGTGCCAAATTTAACAATTAATTTTGCTTAGCACAGTCTTATTTCATTTGGAGTGATATTTAATAAAGTGCATGTGATGTTCAACTTTCCAAGAATAGCAATCTATTTGATTTGAATATTTCAAATCACATACTAAGTTGACCACAGATATTGCAATGACAGTTTTGCTGCCTTAAACAAAGAAATCACTTGCATTATTTTTTGCTCATATGCGAGTCCAAATGTAATCCATGAGCATCAAATATGCATTGGTATAGATATGGCTGTATATATTTATCAATGAGCTCCGTACATATGTATTGCGTAAAGAAATAATGTTTTCCCCCTAAAATCTCTGGATATTGCCTTTTCTACATTACAGTATCTTACCTTATGCTGTTAAATATTTAATAATTCATGCAATAAGTCAACATTTTTAACAGTACAAATAGAAGTGTCTCAAATAGTTATTTTAATGTCCAGATACACTGAATATTATGGTTTACAGTAGACAGAAAAGCAAGATAGTGTTAAACAAAATAAATATAATGACTAAGTGTTCAGGTACCATGTTGTTTGTCAGGTTTACAATTCCTGAAATAAACTGTTTTCATAACTATTTTTTCTAAAATGAGAATACAGTTGAAAACCATGACTTTAATTAATGCTACAGAAAGGAGAAAAATGACTTGAATGCACTTAAAAAAAGTAACATTTTTTCTTGGTTTGTTAAATATGCCTTTCTAAAATTTTATGTATTCTAAAAATTACTTGATGCTGATTATAAACGAAGGTCTTCCAAATATATATAATGGTTAAACAAATGTCTAAAAAAAAACACAGAGCTTTCTTTTAAATAACATAAACATTAATTTCTGAAAGAATTTATTAAACTTAAAAATTGCTGTTATTTCAATCCATAGAAAAAAAATATATAACGCATAAAAGGGTTTAGTTACGCCAAACAATAACTGCACACAGTAAATTTCACCAAAAGAGCAAATTTCACATCACACAATTAATGTTGCAACAGTGAATACAGTCCAGAATTAGGGGTCACACAAGGGGTCATACGTCAAGTACCTTAGCAAGAACGGCTTCAAATTGATCGGTGGTCAATGGAGTACAGAAATT
Source organism: Dreissena rostriformis (assembly GCA_007657795.1). Lineage (NCBI taxonomy): Eukaryota > Metazoa > Mollusca > Bivalvia > Myida > Dreissenidae > Dreissena > Dreissena rostriformis. The sequence continues at coordinate 27,828 of VMBQ01000843.1, read as the reverse complement.
CTCAAGAACACGTCGAAACTCGCCCTTTGTAACACTCAAGGCCTGATCTACATCGTATGTGCGGAAAGCCTAGGTTAATGAAAAAAAAAAGAAAGTTAGTTGCTGCTACTTAGAAACTATGATCTGTAAGTATATAGTTTACATGTAACAAAGTGGACAGTAGTTAATAAAGAATTCATTATTTTGTGCAAAAAATATGTACTTGTATGAATTCAACTGGTTTAATTTGTTATGTAAAAGTTAGAATATACTAGGAAAATATCATTGGTTAGGGAGACACATAGTTAGTCAAGCTTACACAAAATGGAACCTAAATTAATTAGGATACACATTGATGGTTTGGGGATTGTTCCAAATAACAAATCAAATTAAAATGGGTCTCATAACATATGAGTCGTGTTCTGAGAAAACTGGGCATAATGCATGTGCGTTTAGTGTCGTCCCAGATTAGCCTGTGCAGTCCACACAGGCTAATCAGGGACGACACTTTCCGCTTTTATGACATTTTTCGTTTAAATGAAGTCTCTTCTTAGCAAAAATCCAATTTAGGCGGAAAGTGCTGTCCCTGATTAGCCTGTGCGGACTGCACAGGCTAATCTGGGACAACACTTTACGCACATGCATTATGCCCAGTTTTCTCAGAACACAACTCATATGTGGCCAGCGTAGCTTCTGACCAGTCTGCACATTCTGGGCAGGAGCTTACCCTGTATGCTAATGAGACCATGACAACTTGCATTAATTTATAACTGACAGGGTAACTCAGGACCAGACTGTATGAATGCGCAGCCTGGTCTGGAAATACGCTAGCCGCGTATGCCATAAGACAACTTGCATTAATTTATAACTGACAGGGTAACTCAGGATAAGACTGTATGAATGCCCAGCCTGGTCTGGAAATACGCTAGCCGTGTATGCCATAAGACCCATTTTCGCCTGACAAGGGTCAAATAGTGTGCATTTCGTCCATGGTTATAATAATTGGGGCATTTCATTTGACCAAAATGTAGGTTATATTCTCAGAAAGTTACTTTTTTATTAAGTAAATTCTGCGCTGCTCTACCTTGGCTTGTTTTAACCAATGAGATATTTTCAGAACAACTAAGAACTGTAATGTAAAATTTCAATACAAGTATTATAACAAAAGGCAATAAAGCATCTATTAAAAATTATGATTGCAAATAAAACACAGACAAAGCAATCAGTTTTGACCAACTAATGTATTTGTTAATAATTAATACATTACAAACTAAAAGAGACACTCAAGTACATGTATAATAATTGAAAAGAAATTTCAAGAATCATTTTATGCACATGCATTTAATAAGCCCCATTTTCCCAGAGACCGACTGAATTACTAAAGACTGTTTTGTCCTATGTCTAATACAGGGCACCTGTAATCAATAAATAAACTTTTGGTAACCTGAATACCTCAATTGATTATCTATATGGACATATCCGTTTACAAAGCGTGCCAATCATTAATGATTTAACAATTCCAACATGATATCATCTGCTTTAAATGGGGCATTGTTATACGGAAGACAAGGGGTAGTCACAAAGCATGAAGCCAATAATAAGGCATCATTAATTAAATTTACCATGTAAACAAGAGAATAGTAAGAATTATTGGTGCAATAATTATATTTATTTAATATTTAGTGTAGTTATTTAACTGTATACTTTATTATAGTAATAAAACCCATAGGTTGCAAAATATAGGTTGGAAAGGTTATACCAGTAATTTTCCAGGTCTGTTGTATACAACCCTACTAGGTGCAAATTATTTTCATCATCATGTTCATTTTAATGTTGTTTTTTGAGTTTAACAGAAAGAGACTGGTTTTGCCTTGAAGAGGTGACCTTGATTTTGAGCAAGATTGACTGACNTTTTATGATAGGGGTCTTTCGAAAGATGTATCATACAGAAATAAACGCCAATGACACTATTATCCTGTGTATTATACCACCTAAGGTTATAAAACCTGTCAAACACCAATTTTGTACATCAAACAAATTGGATGCTGACCAAAACGCATCGATGTTTCACATAAATTAACTTTCGTTTTCGACTGATTTACAGAAAATAATTTGTACCATATTGCATCAATCTAAATTTAGAGTAAATTGACGATTGGTTGAATAAGAAAAGTGCTTGATACCGATTGGATGTCAAATTGAGGCATACAGGGAAACCCCACAATTCACTTTATTTACTTCCTGAGAATGGAGAACGCTGTGTTCACGAATTTCGGAAACACATGTATCGTCAAAATTGGGCAGAAAATTAGAGATTTTGTAAGTAATATACTGACTAAAGTAAAGGTGGAATGATTGATCGTTTTAGGTGTCCTGCTTTTTGGTCAAATTGCCCGACAATTTTTTTATGGAATGTCCCGATTTGGACCTGAAAAATTCTTGCATGTATGGATTTCAGATGTAAATTTGTCGAATACTTTTTCCCCCATTTTAAATCCAGAACGATTGATGTTGTGGGAAAATATGATCCCTGGTTATAGTATATGTTTAATTAAACAACAGAGGATTACAGAATGCTCCTAAATTGCAGGTCAAAGTTATGGGCCTTGAAAAAAACAGTCCCTATTTTTGAAAGTCTGTTACTTTAAAGATAGATTGATTGAGAGTAAAAAAAGTTAACCTCTTAGGAATTTCTATCAAATATTTGCAAAAAAAAATGTTTTTTTTTCCCTTCAGATAAGAGGGATTACTCTACTGAAAAACTGACAGATTAGAGATCCTGGTATCTCACCTTTACGATGTCATCTGCCCGCGCTCGGACTTTCTCCCTCAACAGAGCCTCAATCTCGATGCTAGAGAGGCTTGCATTCGCTGCGTGGACACTCGCTTCAGAGGCAGCAGATCCGTTGGACACTGCAACAAGGCATAAACTTATAGAGCAGAGCTGAATAATGCCTTTAAAGATCAGAAGGAAAGAAATATAAGAAATTGTTTAAGGTCCAGGAAAAATGACCATAACACTGAATGAAAGGGTGAAGTTCTCTTGTCCTCTTTGACCTGGTAGACCTGCTGCCCCTAAATGCGCCCTGCCCTTTTTAACCTGACTTTATCTTATTAAAAATCATATGGTGTCACATGTTTAAGTGTAGTTATAAATATTTTATTAATACTAATAGGCAGCAACACCACATTTAACATCTATGAAAATGTTTGAAAGACTTTCAATACACCAGTCAAACTATAAAGGTCAAGGTACATATATACATATAGCCCAGTTTTCCCAGAATGAGGCTCATATAATTAAATTTCATAAATGCTTAAAAAATTTATTAATATCTCTGACTGCTTCTTACCTTAGGGTCATTTTACATTTTTTTAAATGAGTTAAACCAGTCATTATTGCTTTGATGTTAAGCAATTTCTCTTTTCGTTAGCAAAACTCATTTTCATTTTATTACACAAGTTTGGTCTGAAATTTTCAATTATGTTAAGATTTCTATTTATAGCTTTGTGAATACTGGCCCGGGACATTAGCAAGCATATCTTGTGAAAAATTATGAAAAAAATTCTACCCTGTTTGCAAGTCTAATGTTGTTGATAATGGATTTGGAACTTTCAAAAGCAATTGTCCAGCTCTATTTATAGCTTAAGTGACCAGTTGTATACACAGATGAAAAATATGATCTATACACAACACAGTACGGCAAATCATTTAAACAAACATAGAGATAATGATATGCAAACATATTTTGCTTGTTCACTTCTGATTAATTCCAATATTTGAATATTGCTTACCTAAATATAGATAGATCTTTTAATTCGCAACTAACAACAATTTCTGCCAAGGTTTGTTTCCTATCAAGGATTGTTTCCTTATGAAAAGCTAAATGCCCACCAAGAATACTTACAGAGAAAGTGCATTGTCTTGACTCAGCAAACAAATAGTTAATTGGATGGCTTAAACATATTAACCTGCCACTGATCTTAATATTTAATTAAACATAAATATATTGATTTAATAATTAAGTTCTTTAGAAGAATATGTGTTAGGGATCATATTTTCCTACCTTGATGCACACGAAGCCCAACTGGGAGTGTAAAAATCATACCAGGACCAAATACCCCTTCACCCTTTACCACTAATATACGCATTTTGAAGCGTTTGTAGTCCAATAGAAAATCAAATTAAATTATAGACCTTTTTAATAAGATTCAAGTTCTAAAGGCATCACTTTCAACCCAAATGTACTGATGAGCAGCATAAAGCCTGAACAAACTGCGAGTTACTCGCAGGCTGATCTGGTTTTATGATGGTTGCATATAGCCATTTTAACTTTGCTTCTGAGCGGGAGAGGGTTAAAAATGGAGCTTACCAATAGAAGATGCTCGCCCACTCCTGGAAGGGTTCCGGCTGCTGTCTCGAGTCCTCAGTGCGGGGCGTGCTGTGAATTGGACTCCATTGGTGTCCGGCAGCAGCCCACCTGACATCACAGATGTCATCTCTGTGGAATGAAGATTCAAACATGATGCACTATTCAACAAAAAAAAGCATGAAAGTAAGCCAGAGTGGATGGGGTTGCCATGTGTGGGATCGGAACAATGACTGTCTGAACACTAGCACAGAGCTCTATCGTATGAAAGCTGCGAGAATCAGCTTTCCAACTATTCAACGGAAAAAAGTGTTCACATTCCCTACACCATATTTGACAGACCCAGAAATAGATTTAAACAAAGCTGTGCTCTCATTGGTATGGGAGGTGGGGCTTTCCTTTCGTTGATTGTGTAGCGAGTGTGAAAACATTCCATTGAATAGAAAGCTGATTCTCGCAACAGATTGGATTTGGAGGGATATTTATGTTAGTAAGTGTTTTAACTTAGTTTAATTTTGGATTGTATGAGATGTGTAATTACAGTGTGAAATTGAATGACTGTCAAACAGAATTATGCCAGCTTGCAATGTGTTTTAGTGGTAGCCAGAGAGATTCTAGTAAATGTTTTTGCAAGTTTGCTGTTTGATGACTGTCTTACGGTAGACTTGTGTGAACAGAAATTAAATTTATCCTTTAGTAGGAAGTCTTCTGCGTTATTTGATACCAAGGTTTCACAAATCTTTGAAAAGTTATGGAGCAGTGAGCTTGGGAAATGACCAAGATCAGCATTTCAAGGGTCTAAGTTAGTTGCAATAATTCAACTCTCATGGCTTTAGAACCCAAGGGGTTGCTGAGAGTTGCAATGCGCCGTCTCTTGTCCAAAGGTGCAAAATTTGATCACCAATGCAATTGCCAAGGCACACTTAAACTTCAAAAACTTATCAACGTTTACCTGTCTTAACCACAAACTCATGCAAATGGTACCATTAAAGCAAGAAATAATTGCTTTTTATTAGCTTTGTTTATCTTTCGTATGCTCTGTCGACCATATTGGAAAACTGACCCATTATCGGTTAGGTCGCAGTACACCAATATTTTGCACATCGGGTTATGTGATGTAGCCTAAGTCGATAACGATGTCGAGTATTCTATACAGAATATACTGTTTCAAATTAAAAATAAAAATGTCAGCAAGAAAAGTGTGTTGAAACATCGTCATATTTTTTTAGGGTGCATGCAAAGGATAACATCAGTAGGTTGCCATTCAGGTAAATTTAACATGTTTTTGAAGTTTATTAATTATTTTCCCCAATTTGTCTCGAACGACGTCTGTTTAGGGAAGCGCACGGATTCGCTGCGCTGAACTGCACTTGTGTTTATGAAGGGGTGCATATGGACTCCCAGAGCCGCCACAGAAATTATCAAATGCTCTGGGAGTCCATTTATATGGACTAGGGTCTTAGTCACATATTTTGTCATATAAGTAAAAAAAATCAAATAACTTTTTTTGTTTTGTTATTGTGTATAACAAATGGACACTTTGGAGGGTTTTGGGAGGGGGTAGCAGCTGGGGGAGGGGGTACCAGCTGGATGGGAAGATGTGGGAGGGGGAGGGGTAGCAGTGGGAGGGGGAGGGTGGTAGCAGCTGATAGCCTGTGGACAGGACTTGACAGATAGGTACAAGAATAGACAACACATCTATCTATCTATCTATCTATACTGTCTAACTCCCCTTGTGGGTATTATTGACAGGTGCGCAGTCAATGCCAGATAAAAGAGTTAAAAGTGAAAAAGTGAGAAAGATAAAAGTATGGGTGAAGTGAGGCGATTTAAAGTTAAAAACTGATAAAATCATGTCTCCCCGCGTTCAAGGGGCAGAAGGGGAAAGCAGGGACTGCTTAAACCCTGCAAGATCAGGATGAAAAACTGTAGTGGCAGGGAGGTTGTTCCACATCACAATAGCACTTGGGAAAATGAAAACTTATAATAATTTGCAGTGGTATGGATCTGTCTGTAGCCTGTAGGAGAGGAGGTGCATGTGACGAGTGAATCTGGTGGGTCTCACATTGAAAATAAGTTGTTTAAACTAATTGTTATTTATAACCTAAACAAAGGCTCCCACCACAATGTCTGATAGATTAGTAGGCATTGTTTAAGTTAAAATGTATCTGACATAACACTTGTGTCTTTGAGACAATACACTGAAAAGTTGATTAGAATTTAAATGGTTGATGCAGACTCGAGTTCTTGCAAGTTTCCATAAATGTCTGCAGTATTTTATATATTGCGAAAATAACAAATTTGGACATGAAAAATATTTAAACCAACCTTTATAAATGTTTCTGTTTTTTTAAAGTTCCACTTTTAGAAACTACATCAATAATTTTAAACCAGCTCCTGCTTTCTTACACGGTTGCCATGCAAAATAATACCAACATGTACACAAATTAGACTGGGTTAATCAATTCCCTAAAATACGTTGGGGTGTATTACGTTAGAATATGCGGTTCAGTCTATTTTGTTTATCCACAAGAAAAAATATTTGTTGGAAGTAAAAGGTTACACGACACTAAATATCCAGTGCACTTAATTTAAATACTTTATCGCAAATAATCCTTTTTACTTGTTTTGCTTTTGAGTTTACACTAATTTATAGCATGCACAGCCATGACAAAACGTGTGTTAGTTAGTATACATGCAAACGGATACAAGATAGAAGTATTAAGTGTGAGCAATATAAAAACTATTTCTCATCGAAAAGACTCTAATCTTTCCTTGCAACCATCTGTTATTTTGCGATGCTACGATTCCTTTAAAGATCTTTTATATATGTACGTTAGCGGTGCTCACCATTTTACCACCAATGCCATTCACCTGTCTCAATCGGAGTTAAATCAAGTTATTGAACATAATTTAAATACAAGCGATACACATTTTAGACAAAAAAAATCGAACGGAAGAAAAAAAAGAATACTATTTCGCATTGCGTGTCATAACAGAGTATTGTAATCATTCACATAAAGAAGTAAAGTTTTGACCTGTTTTAATGTTTAGAGTGTTCTTAGTAACTATGGTTCGAGAAGTTTTCCTAGTGGCGACCGAACAATATGAGGTCTGCAAGCTGATATTCACAACCTGTGGTAATCTGGGGTCCGCAATCTGGGGTCCGTAATCTTGGGTCCGCGATCTGGGGTCCGCATGTATCTCATACTTGTTTGAGTTATGTGTTCTATTCGAATTAAGTCGATTAGCTGTGCCTAATAATGTTACGTGCGCCGAATATCTTTAAAAAATATATTTCTTGTTTATCATAGCGTCTATTCACACTTGATCGGAGATCATTAATTATAATCATATAAATTTAATATGGCTACCTTTAATATTTTCAACGTTAGTTGCGTTGCTTTTTTTCTGCTTCAGAAGTACCAGGGACCTATAACATATATTTGTATAGGTCCCTGGAAGTACTTAAATGCGCACCAGTGTGTTTATGAGTCTACTGCATTGGAAAGCTAATTTTTTTACAAAAAATACTAATTGGTATTAGTTTCCTTCTGTTTGGAAAAAGCTATGCATACGAATTGGTTTGTACAGAACTGTTTATTATATTATTGTTTGATATTCACACTTTGGTATTCACTCAAATGTTTACATGAGAATGTTTGAATATGCATCTGCAACTAATGTATCGAAAATAGTAAGTTTGCAATATCTAATCTTCCGTGTAAAAGGTTGATTTTGGCGATAAACTTCAAATTTTACTTCTAGTTTAAGCAATAAAAATCGCCGCCTCTATCTAGTTCAACATCCCGACACGTACAACTTTAATAGATGTTCCACAGAAGGTAACAGACGCAAAGTATGCTTGGCTTCAAGTGTCCTTAGAATATTTACCTTAACACCGCCCCGCGTTGATCTTATCTCTTTTACCTTCAATCATCCGTACATACAGTAGCGGGCTTATCAGATAAATGCTTGCGCGGGGCTTATCAGCGATGTTCCTGCGCTGTGGTGCCGCTATCTTCTTCCTGTTCGTAATAATTAAAGCCGACAAAAATATCATTAGATAAATATAAAGGTTAGGGCCTGGTGGAATCTTCATGGAACAAAGTTTTATATAAAAAAAATCATTAAGAAAACCGAACAGCATTCACTCTGGTTTTTGCCAAAACAGATCTTAAGAGTATGTTATTGGTTTATTGGTTATCAGTGGACTTGACCCATGGGAAACTTTTAGTGATAAGAATTATCCCAGCGTTCTTTTTTTGGGGATATATTTACAAGTAGTCTCATCGAAATACAGCAATCGTCCGTATTTTATTTATTTTTCACACTATAACATTTCAGATTAAAACAAGTTTTTTGCAAACAAAAGAGCGATTGCGTTTTCTTCATCGCAGTAATAATGATAATGATGCTGGTAATGTGATTCTAATAATGATGATGATGATGTTATATATTTATAAACATGTTCCAGACGCAACTCTGTTAGGATTCAATAGCCAATTATAATGTATCACTATGTATTTTGGGCCAGAGGCCTTTGTTTACAAAATAAAATTGACTTGACTTGACTTGACTTGATGGGGATAATCATCATCATCATCGACAACAACAACATAAACAACATCATCATCAACAACAGTAGCAACAACAACAGCACCATCATCATAATCAAAGTGAGTATTTGAAGCGGCGCTCTCCTGCTCATCCTTACCAACAACAACGTCATCATCAGGGACATCATCATCATCATCATCATCATTTATTTTCGATGATATCAACAAAAGTACATGAAATCTAAACAAAAACGACATCACGTGCTTTCTTTTGTCACACTTTTAATCCTCGCAAAATCTATGTATCTATGTTATAATGTATCACAGATACGAATAAATATCAGGAGTTAACATACGATCATAATATAAACTTTAATAATATATACGGTAATCTATGTTCTACAGCACTTGCATCCATGCACTCACATATTCCATGTTTTTTTGTTTTATAAATGTGGCGTGTTCTGAGAAAACTGGGCAAAATGCTTGTGCGTGAAGTGTCATCCCAGATTAGCCTGTGCAGTCCGCACAGGCTAATCCGGGACGACACTTTCCGCCTTAACTGGATTTTCGCTAAGAAGAGACATCATTTAAACGAAAAATTCCAGAAAAGCGGAAATTGTCGTCCCTGATTAGCCTTTGCGGACTGCACAGGCTAATCTGGGATGACAATTTACGCACAAGCATTTTGCCCAGTTTTCTCAGAACACGCCACAAATAACACCAGTACTTATACAATATCATCTAGTGATAAACT